>OY735215.1:50778893-50848893 GCA_963457665.1 Thysanoteuthis rhombus
AAACAATGATCGACATCGTTGTCCTGGGAATTCATTTGGCCAATTAAAACGAGTTTTCCCCTTCGTATAGTGTTTAACTTCATCCCGAATGACCCACTGTCCGTGCTTGAGATATTCATAGTTGCTTTCTTCTTTTTTTTTTTTTCATTATGATGCAGATCTACCTGTCCCCGGGGATGCTGTGTCTACCGGAGATTGAACAAGAGAACTAGAGAAAGTACACCATTATACTTACCTATGACAACGAATCCCCATGGGACCCTCAAAAGAAGAAAAAATCAAACGAACAATCATTCTAAAATGGAAAGCCTCTGACAGAGCAAGCTCGACCTTCAAAAGCAAGAAGATCAAGAGACAAACCTACAAACTGAGAACCATGCAATATGCACATGAAAGAATTATGCCCAACATCAAATTGAGAGACCACGAGACAGTATAATATATCCGAGAGAAAACAGGAGTCTGAGACATCATAAAATCCATCAAAATATTCAAATAGCAATAGGCTGGCTATGTTTTAAGAATGGCAGACGACCGGTGGATATCACCACTCACAACATGGATCCCCAGAGATTACACGGGCAAGATGGAGAGACGAGTTAGACACATTTAGAAAGTACAGGCTCTGCAACGCCTACAGTAGAGAAGTGTGGCGAATACTGGGGAAAGTTTAAGTCCAGTCTGGATGCGATTCGAAGATTACATCTAGTGTTAGTTCTTATCTAAATATAGGCACTCACGAGGCGCTGATATCTATGTTCGGTTTACGGATGGGATGAATTACCATAGCTTATAATCTTTGCGAGACACCTGAGCAAATCTTGAGGATACCAACCAGAATAAAAAAAATTCCGAATAAGTAAATATATTTTAAGAACAGTCTCTGAAAATTAAGACAATATTTTGTTTTCATTCAAATATATAATAAAAAGTAAAAATCCCAGATTTACTGAAAATGTATGAAAATATCAAATAATATGTCGTTGTTGGAAACGTGTGAAAATAATCTACAACTCAGAAAAAACATATCTGCTCAACGATATTTAAATGTATCAGAGAACAGTTGCAGCCTATTCAAATTTGTCTCACATTGGTGGCTACGTACTTACCAGGTAACCACAGAGCCTTCAAGCTGCAGCCTGGAACAAATTTAGGGAAATATATTTCGACTTTGGCTTTGTGTTGTGGTAACATCTGGTATGTGGAACCTGGTTTCATTGCGATGAATTCCTGTGCAAGGTGGTATGCTGTAATATCCATCTATCAATCTATCTATCTATTTATCTATCTATGTATCTATCTATTTATCTATCTATGTATCTATCTATTTATCTATTCATTCATCTGTCTATATATCGATAATTGTTTGCTTAGTTCTACCGAAACATAAGCTTTATACAACATAAAGATAGTTACTCGTATCAGGGAGTTCACTTGATTATAGAATATGTGTCTTCTGTCAGACACACTCCAACCCTATCTACCGCAGCTGTGAAAACAGAAATTTGAATAACATTATTTATTTATCAACCCTTGGAGGCATCTTTCATTTTTGAACCTGCCTTTCTGGAGATCATTTCAAGTTTGTTCACATTTTTCATGCCCATTGCAGCTTATTAAAAGCTTATCCTGATCGTCAAAACTTGTATACCTCGGTTGATAAAATCCGTATTCTAAACTCTTTTCGTACTTTTAAAGCCTTATTTAAAAACAAGGATCTTTTTCTGTTTTTTCCATCTATCTTTTCATATCAATCGTCTCGAACCGACTTTCAAGACCATTTTGTTTGTATTTGTTTTAGCAATCTGCCTAAAGCCTCGTTTCAACTTCTACCCCAGTCTGATTAAAAATAACTTTCAATCAATTTCAGTTTACTACTTATTCAGTTTTTCAGTCCTGCGGTTTTATCTGTGTGGTCTTGGTGCATTATTCATCCATAAAGATACAGCCAGCCAGTAAGACCAGCTTAACTACTGAAGAAACCTATTTTGACAATTTTGGTTGGCGTTCTTCTTTTTTACAGAAATATCTATAGTTTTTACAGGCTCTGATAATGGTTACAAGTATGGCTGGAAACGCTAGATCCCTCACACTCGATGGATATTTATATTAATGGGAGGAAGGCAATCTATTTTAAGTACACAGGAAGACTTAACCAGAATCTGTAAAATTTCATGGTCTATGTTATTTAATCGGACTATTGTATTATCAAAGAACGACGTTTGAATACACACACATATACACAGTGTTTCCAAGTGCGTAAATACATATGTGTATGTGTGTATTTGTGTGTATGTCTTTGTGTGTATGTATGTGCATATGCATGTGTGCATGTGTGTCTTTGTATGCACAAAGAGATTTTTCGTTGACGGGTGAAAATATTTTTATTTGACGTCATTTATCACGGTTCCTTTTGTTAAGCGACATGAACTCTTTTCTTTTCTTTTTTTTGCTAATTATATTTCGATCATGTTTCCAATAAGTACTTTACATGCTAGGCAGTGTTAAAGATACAAATGTCGAATATTAATTAAATCACCAAAACCAACAGTGAAAATTTCATTTAATGATCAATTATTCCAACTCAAAATGCAAAATGAAAATCTTTGGCAAAAAAAAAATAAAATATAGCGTTCGAATAAATTTCGATTGATCAGGGAACACTCCTTTTTCCCCAAGAGGATGTGAAGAGAACCATGTTTAGATTTGCTTTCATTTTATTTTGTTGTAATTTTGTTAACAAATTTTGGATTCACGATGTTTAATTAAACGGTTACGTAGCACTAAAACATGCATAACAGAAACCGTAAAACTAAAACATTCATCAAAACCGTCGATTTATTTATTTTTCCATGTCCTGGCTGGCAATGTATGTTGCATTAATGGAGCAAAAGGGCTGAAAATTCCATCATATGCTCCTTATTTTGTCTGGAAAAGGTATGTTTTTGTTTTTTAATTGCTACTTTGATGACTGATGCTATAGAATCATATACAGAGAAGATTTTGTCGAAAACTGCTAGGAACATATTTATCAACCTAATGAGATAGAGTTCTAGAATTTTGAATTACTAAGAAAAACCATTACTGTAATAGAATCCTGAAAATACCTATTGATGACTGATTAATAATTTCATACTTGGCTGTAAACGTTATCATAAAATACGAAGGGTACATTGCCGGATTCAAAAAGTGACTAACATTTTTTGGCAGCATTCTGTGTTGGGGGGGAATGGTCAATCAAAAATTGGTAAAACCTTGATCAATGAAAAAGTTACTTCCCTTGCATCTTCAGAGCAGCAGCCACTAAACAAGTCTTGATTGAAAAAAAAACTTATGAATCAAGTAACATCAACCAATATGGTCAAAAGTGTTTGAACCCAAATATTTGATCAATATCTCCATTTATTGGATCAAGAAAGCTTTTTATTTCAAGCGCACAAGAACAAGTTCAGACTCGTTATTCTATCTGTATATCAATCTATCAATCTATCACTCTATCTCTATCTCTCTCTCACTACTTATATATATATATATATATATATATATATATATATATATATATAGATAGATAGATAGATAGATAGATAGATAGATATAGATATATATATATATATATATATGTCTCTGTGTGTGGGTGGGTGGGTGGATGTGTAATTGTTTGCACTTTTTCTGAGCCAGTTTTTGTGTAAGCACGAACATATATTCGTGGGTGAACAAAATTATTTATGCGATAATTGCGCTTCAATATATACATATATATATATATATATATATATATATATATATATATATATATATATACGTACACATACATACATACATACATACATATATATACATATATATATATATATATATATATAGAGAGAGAGAGAGAGAGAGAGAGAGGGGGGGGGGGGGAGAGAGAGAAGTGCAATTGTCGGATAAAATAACAAGACACTAAAACTCCAAAGAAAGTAATAGTACAAATTTTACACTCACTTTAATTAAAACTCATTCATTATTTTTTAATAACCATATTATCGGATGAACTATCTCAGCCTTCTACCCCCTCACCTTTCTTCTGCTTATGTTTAGAAAGAAATGTTGTTTTTTTTCTCCAAAAGTCTTCTTCAAATACCTTATTGAGAGAGCTTCTGTTTGCAGAAAGAATATTTGCTAAATTGTTCCCTTTGTTTGCGCCAATTCGTTTTTCTATTTAATTAAAGCTTTTTTGAAGATCACCGTTCAATAAAAAGCAAGAAAAATACCTCATCAATTGATCACCACTTTGCAATTTTTCTTATTGATTACCCCCAACACAGCATTAAGCCGAAGGATGTTGGTTGTGTGATGGTTTTCTATTGAATGACGAAGTAGACTTGCTATTCATCTCTTCTTGCGCAGCAAGTTCCTGCTTCAGTGTTGAAAATGGATTTATTACAAAAAAACACTAGGAGAAATCATATAAAGAACATTTAGTTCAAAGTAAATGAGATATACTTCAGAAAAAAAAATCCTCAGTTTACGCTTGAACTCTGAAAAGGATTATTTATTACAATTTCTGGAATTTTAACAACATTTTTTTTCAGTCATGTAAATTTTGGAAAGCTTCTCACCTGAACGACGAATTGGAAGAGGTTTTAAATTTTCACGGGTAAGAAATTGTACAGGTTTTTTTGTTTTAGATTTTTTTTTTTTTTTTTTCATCTTCCATCAACCGACCCCGAATCTCAATCAATACAAAGCAAACAAGTATCAGCTTATAAATTATATGTCGTTACAACCTGTCACCTGAGATGTTTAGCTCCATGCAACATCCTTTGTCATATCAGGGATTTCAAAAAGTTGAAAACATCGAAATCGTCCTCGGAGACTTTATATCTGAACTATTTTTGAAAATGGGATAATAATTTGCCTTACCGACGGCATAAGGTCATAGGAAGTTTAAGGGAAATGACTTGATGATTGATTGAAGATTGTATGAATTTATATACATTGAAGATTTCGTCAAAATTGCTAAAAAGATCAGCCGAAGATAATGGAATAGTGAAATCAATGTCGGAACTAGTTAAACATGAGGGAATCCAGAAAAAAATATATTCATAAGGACCTATTTAAACTCTTAAACTCAGCAATAAACGCCACCCTAACTCACAAAAGCTACAGTACATCTTTGCTATAAAGAACTTCGATATATCCAATGATTCATCCAGACTGACTTCGGACGTACCAAACAAAGATCGATAAATACGGTGAATACGTTGTAATACTCATGAGCAAGCTTTATTCACATATGTAAATTATCATTGATGTAAAAAAAGGTGTTGCTCATATTTATTTAAACAAGTCTAGGATATGTGTTTATTTCCTTTGATTGCTATGGGCCACAATGGATTTTGAACATGCAGGATCCAAATTAACTTTCTACTTAAACAACTTTTCCATACAGCAATGTGAGAGCCTGATTAAATTCTAACCTTGTTATATTGATTGAATGTTATGTTCCGGTTTTTAACTCCCAAAACCAATCAAAAAGAAGCACAAACAGTTTATTTATTTACGCATGATCTCCTATCAACCAGAGTGCTCAATTCCAGAGTTAGAAGAGCATTGAATGGTTGCTTATAGCAGATGGGTGCCCTACCTGAGAGTGTTCAACCCTAAATAGGGGAGTATTAATTATGATTAAGGTTTGTGTGTGGGGGTGTACATTTGGTTGTGTGTGCACGTGTTTTTGTGTCTGTATAAGGCCAAACATATATTTGTGGTGAGTATTTTTTCATTTTATTCGAAGTCATTTATCACGGATCTCTTTGTTTTGTGGCCTGAAACTTAGTTGTTTTTTCCTAATAATTATATTGTTATCATGTCTCATCTGAACTCTGTAGACTCAAGACAGCATAAAAAATATAAATGTCGAATCCTATTTACATCAACAGAAAAGGTGAAAATTGCATTTACCAATCAATTATTTCTCCAAGAATTGTAAATGAAATGTTTTGCCTAAAAAAAAAACAAGGTTTCAAATTATATCAAAATTAGGATTGTATGAGAAACGCTCCTTTTCCCAAAACAGATGAGGAAAAAATGTTCTTTTTTCGCTTTCGGCGAGTCTTGATAATTTTTTCTTTAATTTTGTTAACAAATTATGGGTTCGTGATATGTCAATAAACGGTTACGTGGCATCTTAAAAAACCTTATAAGAAACCGTGATACAACGGTAAAAGTAGATTACTTCAACTCTCGTGTTAGTCCGGCGGGCTGGCAATGAATGAATGTCTGTATCACTCGTACAGGACACATCAATGTGCTAGGGAACTTACAATTTAAATATTTACTTCGTGTTAAGTCTGGAAAAAGATTTTTTTTTCGTCTTTTCGATTTCAGTTTGCACTAAATTAGTCTCCTAGTTCGTGTCTACTCGTTCTTTGAATATTCTGCTTTTTTAGTGATACCCCCCCACACACAAAAGGTGAGAGAAATAACTTACTTATTGATCACCCACGTTTGCAATTGATTAATAACCACCAGCATGACATGCTGCCAAAGGACATTGGTTAAAGGACGTTTTCTATTAAGGTACTAACCAGATATGTTTATTCTCCCTTGCAAATTCCAAACGTTTTAATATCACAGTTTATTCTCTGCAACGGATAAATGTCAGTAAACAATTTCTTTCTTGTTTATCGAATGGATAATTGTTGTTTTCTTTAATTATTTTGTGAGCCACCTTCCACCCATTTTATAGTTTTGTATCCGGACAACAAGCCAACTGTTTGGAAATAATGGTTGTCTGCCTCACGCACAGTTTATATAAATACCTTATGAGATTTGAGAAATTTTCTTTATGCCTTGCTGTTTTTTGCAAGTTCCGTTTTTCCAACATTTTTCTGATGAAGCTGATTAGGCAAAAGATGTGAGGATATGTATTCTAATTAACACAATACTTAACACAATATATTACGACTATTATGTATAGACGAAAAAGAAATCCTCTTTTTGTCAAGTACAGTTAGGGCTGGATTGGTCTCTTGGTTAACTATCCACAACCATCTGCACGACATTATACATTCACTGCTAGGGTGCTATGTTAATATAACTGTTTTGTTTTTAAAATCCCCGAAATATTTACATGATAGTCAATTGATGATCCCAACATGGCGAAATGTATGCATTGTACCATAATAACAGAATTTATGTGAAACAGGTAGAAAACATCGAAGACACTTGCATAAATTGCATTCACAGGTATGAGGAAATATGTGACTGAAATGACACAAAAAATTTGAATTATTTTCTTATGTTCAGTGTTTAAAAATTTGAAGCTTTTAGAGTATATATATATATATATATATATATATATATATATATATATATATATATATATATATATATATATGTATATATACATGTGTGTGTGTGTGTGTGTTCGTGCGTGCGTGTGTAAAGTGTGTATGTGTCAGTGTGTATGTAAGTGTTGGTCTTTTTAGAGGTAACTACTTACACACCTTTTGTAAAATCTTTTTCTTTTTTTTTTTTTTGTTTATACATCCATTACTATCCAGTCTGGTGGCATCTGTCTTTCCATACCCAAATATGTATCGCATGAAATTTTATTTCCAATGATCTGGTATCAACGATGAATAAAAATCGTCATCGTCCATCATGCACTCCCTGCTTGATTGGCCTCCTCCATGCCTTACCAGATAATCTTCCTATTGAATATATCCATATTATGTTCAGTCTTTCTCTACATTATTCACTTTCTTTAGGACAATAATTTCTTGACCTACTCTTCCCACAGCACCTTACTTTTTTTTTTAGTCTGTTTTCTAATCATATACTGAGTTTCCATGTCCCATATCCGCACAGCATTATACATTCACTCTCAGTTTTGTTTTTGTTGTTTTTCGTATGTTTTGAATGTGAAACTCCGTGACACATTTTCTTCCGTGCTTGGGGTTTCAGTTTTGCCTGATATTCCATGTTTGCTAGACATCTTAGGCTCATAGTTAGACAGAGATGGGTAAATCCAAACTATTGGTAGAACACCTTCTGCCCGAATCAAACTGCTTAAAGTATAGTGAATCAGCCGCTGAGTTCAAAGGGGAAATAGTCCTTTCCACGCTCTTCGCAAATACTGGGAATTGAACGCACCGCTTTGTGCGTGTTAACAATAACACCCTTTGAGCATACATCAATTGTACGCTTCATGTATATCGGCAATGTGCTCTTCACTATATCGCGTTTTATACTGAATTTTTTTTAACGAACTGTTAAACGTCCTTTCATTTCGCTTCAATTATCTTTTTTTTTTTTCACTTGAAGCAAATGTATTTGTTAAATACTTCTAAATGTGTACTATTGGTTTTTTATAGTTTCATTCGTGACCTTATGATTGAACATTATTTTTATGTTACTTCCGTTCATTCTTAGCCCTATTGAACTTTTTCTGACTTCCTTTGCAACTCATCTAATGTTTTTAATGCAATATCAACAGAAAATTGTACATGAATTAGATATTCAACGTCTATATTTACGCCAATTTCCTTCCAATCAGTTTTCTTAAAGATGCTTTCGCTACGTTCGGTAAATAGTCTAGACAAAATAGTATCGTCTTTTCTTACTCATTCTCCAAAGTACATCTATTTGTGTCTTTATTTAAGATCATAATTAGAAATTAGCGTCAGTTTTAACCGAGTCAAATGTTTTTCCATAAGCTGAATTTTTGTATGTGAGCGGTTTACTTGTTGAGTACCTATTATCAAACCCTGCCTGTTCACGCAACTGATTTTATTCTAAAGTACTTTCAATTTTTTTTTCATTTATATATATTCAATATTAACGTAAGAAGGCAATACTTTTCAATATATTAGTCATCTCTTTTTTTTTTTTTTTTTTTGTAAAGTGGGATTACTATTCCGAGAGCTAAGTTTTGAGGAACCTTTATTTCACTCATACACCGATTGAATAAGTACTGTAAACCACCTTCTACATATGTCTTCCCCACATAGTTTAAAAGATACGTCGCTGTGCAATCTTCTGTCTCATATTTTCAACCTAAAAACTCTTATTCGTCTGTCTTAAACGTAGAGTATATGACGGCTTTTAAATTCTTATTTTTTCTGAGAATTTTTTTCTATCCTTTTTCTGTAAATCTCATTGTCAACTTTCTTCTTTTGTACATCAGTCTATAACCTTCGGTCTTCTTGATTTCTCATTTTTTAGTCTTTAAAAAAAACATATTCATCATTTTTTCAATCAGTCCTAGTGATACCCTGGAGTGTTATCCTATATTAGTGTTTTCATCTTTTCTGTCTGCCATTTCCGTTTTTCTCTAATTATATTCGCTAAATCATCACTTCTCTCCGTCTGAAATCTGTTTTTAGCGTTATCTAGAATTAGCTTGCGTTCACTCCAATCCAACTGGGACAAAATCTCCTCTTAAGAATCATTTTGTTCCTTCAGGTTTTAAAGTCGAATCTAACTCTTCAAGCTACGACTCTATGGTAATTTACTATATTTTACATCATTCATGATGGTAACACCTATAACGTGGGCAATCCTGTTAACTACTATATTTTCTCTTCCGTTTGTTGTTGTCCCATTAGGGCTTCTTCAAGTCCATTGTCGTCCCTCTTGATTTCCTAAAATGTGTTTCTTATTTTGATTTATAATAAAATGTTTCTTAGAAAATGACTTTTTATGTCTTCCCACTCATTTTCCTGTCTTTCTCCAAATAATCTTTTGAAAGATTCCCCATTATTTTTTTTGTCTATCTTAGCATTGGACCCATATATCAATAGGGTGTAATTTGTCTTTACACTGTCCATAAACAAACTGATGTCGTCATAGGACCTTCAATCTCTGCAAAGTAGGTGCTTATTCTGTGCATATTCTGTACATAATCGGACTATTATCTGAACTGTTCTGCCAGATACACTGTCGAAACTCATAACATTACCTGGGACGTTATTATTGATTAAAACCTTATGCCACTAAAGATATTATCTTTTTCTCCCTCGTAGCAAACTAGACGTTGATAATGTTTTGTGGTTAGAAGTTTTCCCTGTTCCCAGGTACCTCATTAAAAACTACGATTGTCCAGATGATGTATTTTTGAAATAGTGTGTATCATGTTATCAAATTTAGTTTTCAATGTCGGGCTATTCTGATGATGTATGCAATATGTTATATTTAGTGAAAGATTCGTGACGATTGAAATTTCCTTGATTCCAAGTTGGGTTTGAATAGATGTGCGGTAAGCTGAATGTATCACTGTAATGAATCTGAATATTGAACTTTCGGCATAGAGTGTATAAAAAAAACTTTACATTCATAATTATCTACGATTTAGAGCAACCAAAATAGATTCAAGTAGGTGTATATAATATTGTTTCTTTTGATCTTACGAATTAGATATTCGAATATTGCATCGATGTACACTGTATGAAATGTCTAATCAAAATGATAAATGATCTTGATGGAATTAAAATGGATTCTAGCACATGAATTCTTTAGTGTTCCTTTTGATCAGTTTATACTGTATTGTATTTTATTCATATTTCATATTGTAATACGTTTTATAATGTTTCTTATGATCTTATAAATCAAGATATTCTAATCTTGTTTAAAAGTGTATCTAATGGTGTTGCTTTTCTCAATCAGGATATACTGAACTTTCAAAAAAGATCCACGTATGGAATGCCATATTCACCCATATTCGAGATCCATTGCAAACAAGTTGAATTCAAGTAGGTGTATAGCATGTATAATTGTAATTACAAATCGTGTTATTCTTTTAAAATTTTATTCAGTAGGTGCATTTGTTATATGCTTCCTATCGTTAAACTTGAAAATATGCCCGTTTTGCATCTTTTGGGGATATGCTAACAACAACAGCATTCTCCAACCAACCACACTGCACCAGCCAGAATCTGATGATTTATAGTCGAAACAAAAGGATACTACTTCAAATAATGATGGAATAATGTGATTACGTTATCACACAACGCGACTAAGTACAAAGTAAGTTTGGGGATATAAAAGTGGACAAAGAATGAAATATTACCATTGGAATAAACAAAGACTAAAACATCAAATCAAGCAAAAGTACACAGAGTGCACAGGCTGAAATGCATATATGCCTCATCGATCTTCGCCTAGACTTGAGTCGAGGGTATTACTGGGTTTTGTGCACACGTGCAATTGCTAGAAAGAGTCATTCCTGGCTTTGCCTTTCCCGGGAAGGTTCATTTTGCTTACAGTACCTCGAATTCTTCAATGTCACACTTATGTAAATTGACCAGTTTCAATGTTTCTCAACTCCAGCGACCTTTTAAGGACCAGTATATCTGGAACCGGCGGTAACTTTCAGTTTTAGGGTTAGATTCCTCATTCCTATTCTTTGTGCAGAGTGCTTGGTGGAGAGGCATTGAGTTGCATTTTTAATGTTTTGGTACGACTTAGCCATGTATTGAACCAAAACCTACCACATCGGTGGTGAGTGCACCACCACAAGGTTACCGGTGACCAATCAACTAGAATGAAGTGATTGCAATAAGAAAGATTTAAAAAAAACAGCATCAAATGATAGTTGTCATATCTTCTCTGTTAATGATTCAAAATACTTTCAAGGGGATTTATTTAGGTTGTTTAAATGTATCTACGACTCGATAAGACGCTTTTCGCTGATGTGTCGATTCCAATTACATTAATCAGCAAAAATAGAAAGTAAGATGGATGATTACAATTAAATGAGTGAAGTCATCCAAAAAAAAATCTAATCCGATAAATCCTACCAGCTTTTATTATACCATTATAAATTGTGCAGAGTCTGCATTTTTTGTATTTAAATAAAAACAGATATTGCCAAAAATGGCCAAAGATGGCCCAAAACATCCTTGGATGTATCTTTCCTGTTATTAAAATGTATGAATTAATGTAGCTTCTATTTTTAATGGAGCCATAAAGAGACATTGCTATCATATGCAGAATTAGGTAATGGTGGGTAGTTAAATGATTTGGACTGATATTTTTAGCTTTGGAATCACTGTTTTTGTCCGGATATTCAGAGATATTGAATGTACAAGATTATAATTGGGAATGGATTTGAGGCCCATGTCTTCCTGCCGTGAACTTCTAATTTTGATATGCTTATGTCTCTAGCTCCGAAACCATGTTAACTGATAAGAATTTTCTAGACTTTGTAGAAGGTCTGATCATTGGATAAACGTAGAGTCTGAGCAGTACCAGAAGGGGGAGATTATATCGACGGTTGTAAGGTTTCAAAGTGAAAACGTCAGAGAATCGAATGTGTTGTCCCAAACTAACAATATACCTATTCGTGTCGGTATCCCTTCTCGGGAACCTTTACCCTAATTCATCAAATCTCAATACTTTATGAAATAATCTTAGTGTACAATTCAGTAGAAGTATTATCAGCAGCTTATATGCTTTCAAAAGCAGTTTTATGAATCCAGATAGAAACCCACAAGAGAAAATATCAACATAAATGAAAACTATAGATGGAGCCAATGAATTTTGTTTTGAAATTACGCTTCGTAATACTGCAACAATCACATTCTAAGAAGAAGGATATCACTGTGTAGTGATTAAAGATGATTGACACTTAACAAGTAATTACTGTAATCGTTGCAAAACATCACAATATTACCGTCACGTAGAAAACCTCCTATGATTGCTTGAATAAATCTATTCTGATAAAAGTTTCAAGCCTGCAGAATCTCAAAATTTTAGATAGCCAATATTATGGAAACGACCGGCCGGAAGTATAAACCCTCCTTTAAAAAGATCTAATATCGGCCATTTTTTTTATATCTACAGTACCGTAGTCAGTACTACCAACCAATACTATTCACACTTGATGTTCATGTTCTATATTATTGCAAATTGAGTTTATGCTAAGATAGCCAATAGATGTTCCTGATACGTTACATGTGTGTACTGCCGGCAGTAAATTTGATAAGATCAAATAGTACCAAGAATTATAAATGCTTTTTTTTTTCATTTTTTTTAAACTGAACCATTGACGTGACTTTAGCTTCAAAGGTCAGTGAAGGCCTCGATAGCAAATCTATCATTAGATCCAATTCAAATGAATACATAATGAAAAGCCAAAAATATAGAGAAATGGATGTATTCGATGCGAACTAGTATAAAGATGATTCAATGCATACCAGCGAATTGATACACACACTTCACACGCATACACTCGGCCAGAAAATCCATAAAATTCCGTGAATTCCACAATAAAAACAAGTACAGGTATTTGCTCTTTCATGAAAGTCCTCAAGCTGCAATGTTTTTGAATAGTGTCAGTGAGCATCGGACTCTTATTTTGTGCACCCGTTAGGAAAATGTGACCAAATGTATCTGAAAAGGCCACAAGACCTTATAACAGTGTTACGCTTGACGTAAGACTAGCAGATATCTGGAGTACTTTTTGATATGCTGAAACTTTTCTCCACATTAACTAACAGTAAGTGCTTCTTCGTTTTAAACTATATCGGTTTACAAAAGGTCTCATAGGAACGCTCTACTTTCGGGTAGCGGTGGGAACTTGTATTTGTGAACAAATGATAGAAACAAAAATCACTTTTTCAAACCAAACAGTAGGCTATCAAAAATAGCCAGTTGGTGCTTTTTTATTTTTGAATTTCATTAAATCGATCATTGGTTTTTGTCTGCTGAAAACAATGTACACACATGGCGTCACGATTTGGCAAAGAAAAAAGAAATCGAGAAAAAAATCCGTTTTCGTGCTGGATCATTGTAAAAATATGAATGGACCAACCGGATGATTTCAGCGAAAAATAGACTATAGAGAATTGAAAAGTTTAAAGTAGGACAGTTTGTATGAAAAACAATGTGTCTTAGTTCTTCCCGTCTCTAATTAGTTTTCTCATACAAACGTTTGAATTCGAGTTTCTAAATTTCGACTCATTCATTTTTCCTCTTTTGTCCTTCTCTTCACTACTCCTGTTCCCATTTTTGTTTTGTTTTGTTTTCTATTCTTCTTTAACGTGTATTGTGGGTTGTTGTGGCGACGGAAAGACCGTAGCCAATGGCTTAATGTGTTGCCACTACGACCGACAGGCCATGGGACTTGGGCTATTTTAGTTCCACCCTTAAAACAACACCTGGAAGGCCGTTCTCTTGCCTAGACGTCTGAACTTTTGACATCAGAGGCTCTGATTTGCTGGGTGGATGGTAACTATTCTTGTCAAGTGTCCGAACCATTTAATTCTCTGGTGTTGGCCAGAGCGATCCCAGTCCACAAATAAGTGCAAATTTGTGCGAATTCTATTCTTGTTTTCTCCTCGTTCCTCTAACCGTCGATGAGACAAGCGAGGGGATATGAAATAAAAGAGAAGGAGAGAATCATATCATCATCAAAACGATAAAAATGATGTGAGGATACAGGGCAATTCATTCCTGATACTACGTTCGAGAAATCTCCAAATAACATTTTGCTAAAATCGTTTTCTTGATCCATTCTTGTTTTATAAGATATTTCACAAGAATGAAAATGGAAATTCCTTTTATTCTGCCTTTCTCCCTCAGCTTAAGTTTATCACCATTTTACTATTTTTGGAAACTGTCAACCAAGACTGTCAACCAAAACTGTCAACATACGTTTCTTTATGGTGTTTTGGTTTGTGCGTCTGGGGTAGAGTAAAGCCTCGGTATCTAAAGTGGTGGCTGTAGGAATGACGTCTACAATTCCATTATAGCCATCGATAAAATTCTGAGAACACAAAGGAGGGCTGTGCTGGATGCGTTTTCAAAGCGGTGTGGCTGTCTGTCTAGCTTGCTTGCTATGTCTGTACGTATCACGCATACAAGCCACAGGTAGATGGCTGAAAATTCAAGCACTTATTGTTTTATTGTTATACTTTCCCTTCAATAGGTTTTTATAGGCGTATCAACTTTACAATGTAAACTTACGCCAAACCAATTCATTAACTTGCATCCTACAACATTCATGCTTGTTTTGTTTTTTGTAAATTCAGATTTTTCTTTAATGATCACTAAAAACAAAAGGTTCAAGATAACTTATCCATACTTATCCATTTTTTCAATTGATCACCCCCAACACAACATGTTGCCGAGAGACATGCTAATGCAATGGTTTCGGTTGAGTGATTAACCAGAACTGTTTACTCATGTTTCCCCTTGTTCTTCTCTTTTCTTTAAAACCTTATCTCCTCTTTTTTCTCTCTTTTTCTTCATTCACTTGTTTTTCTCTCTGTATCTCTTAATTCTCTTTATATTGATTACTTTTAGAGATTGTCAAACGAAACTGTCGCCACTACTGCCTAGATGGGTTGCTCAGTTTTCAGATTGGTTTGGCTGATCAGCTGAGTGGCTGGCTATCCATGAATGACGAACACAAGCTGCACCAAACGAGCTAGAGTGCTTGAAATTTCAACATTTACTCCTTATTGTGTTTAGAAAACTCTTTTTTATTTTAATCCACCCTTGATAGTTTTCAGGTGGTAGGTTAAATTAACAATGTAATTTTATGCTAAATTGACATTTTGCGTCCGTCAGCATTAACGCTTGAGTTTGGAAAATTCAATCTCTTTCCAATATTCACAGCTCATCAGAAGGCAAGATAAGTAACTTTTACATTGATCATCTTTTTTTCCCGATTTTATATTGATCACCCCAAACACAGACTGCTGTCAAAAATCTAAATCAATGGTTTCTATTGATTGACTAAGCAGACCTGCAATTCCTGTTTCTCCATGCCTTTCACATTCTTTCCGAACCTTCCTTTCCCTAATTCCAATTCCACCTTCGAATTCTTCTCCAATTTTGTTCTGTTTGCTTTCTTCATTTTAAAATTCCACTTTGATCATATTCAAATTCAGAATCCTTCAAGTATTTATTGCTGGAAGGAATTTCGAACGAATCAAATCTCATCAGTGTTTACGTATTCTGCATCCTCCTTTTTTTTTCTTCTTTTTTCCCAAGTATCATTCTGCTTTTTCAGTAAGCTCTTCCCTGCCGGTCATTAAATTATCTCTCTATTTCTTCCCGTTGCAGATAGCAGGGCCCTCGTTATGCCTGTATCATAAGTTCCCTCTTTTTTTTTATTGTCCCTATAATCTACTCCATTCCTTTATTTGAAATAAACACATAACATGAATATCAACGAGTTCAATACTTTCTTTTCCTAGCATTACACGTATCCATCACTTCTTGGAAATTCGTTTCATGTCACTCCTCCATGTTTAAGAAAAATAAACAGAAATCGGAAAAAATGAGTTAAGTGCTTGTTTTTACTACGAGCCTTTATAGAGGTAGCGCGCAACCATTCCTTTCTTCCTTCTGCTCCGGTGACGACTATGTTCAACATATTCTTGTGAATATTTTTTTTGCATTGCAACACTCAGAAAAAAAGTCGAATTTGGATCAATGGTAATTGTTTTTCTCCGTTTTGGTTTACAAATGGTTTTAGATTGAATACACTACTTACATAAAGCGGTATAATCTGTCCTCAATTTTCCTCTCTTTCCTATCATTAATCATCCCCCACAAAGCCCGAGCGAAGTGCAGAATAGCCCCCGATCAAGTGGGAAATGCTGGTCATATAATTATTTTTGTAAGAACGAAATACGAATGATTCATATATGGGTGTATATGTACGTGTGATTAGTAGTCTACATAATATTTTTACGAGTAACCGAACGGAATGAAATACCTTAGCAGAATTATAGAAGAAAAAGTAACACCGAGAAATCTTCTTTAAAATTTGTATAAGAATATAATGTACTGTAATAAGAAGCAGTAGATAAATTGGCATACTCAATTTTATTCTATACAACCCTTACTTCCTGAAATATCCACCCTAACACATAGTATTAAATTGGTTGTCAAATGCAATCCTTTGGATAAAGGGTGTTAAATCACAATTTTAAAATACTGAATATACTACTGTTTTTCTTTCATTATTTCTCTTTTTGTGTGTATGCGCCACAATTAACATCAAGTAAGCACAGGTGTGAAATTTGAATGATACAATTTGGAGCCACTTTCTCTGCACTTGCAGAAAAATGAGTTTATTTTCAATTTCCCAATAGTAAAGAACAAAAAGTAATGTTTAGAGTTGTATTATCAGCTGTTAATTGGAAGGCAAATGAAATTATCAAGATAGATAGGTAGATAGTGGGAATCAGATATTGTTTAATATTTTCCAATTGATCAATTTTTAACAATATGTGTGATCATTTCTATCTCCACAAAATCAAATACGTCGACTATTTACGTATTCGTATCCTTAATATAGATGGGGTGAGTAAGAACCGACAATACCAATGAAAAAGAGAGATTAAAAACAACATTCTCTCTAAGTGTGATACTAACTTTCAATCATCAGTCTACAGCTTACAGGCAATGCAGCGATCACTTAAATGTAACAATTTTATGATATTATAGCATTGGAAGGTACTCACTCCCCGACATCAAACATATTTTCGAGTTGCACATACATACAGACGACTGGACAGACATTTTGAGAATCATAATGGAAATCAATCTTTCAAGGTTATTCATGAGACGATTGGTATTTGGAGCTGAAGTTTCCCTTGAACTCTTTTTACAATATAAATGTCAGTTACTAAAGGGTCCCCATTAACTCTATCAGGGAGATTAGGCACCATTAAATGCATAGGCCGAATGAACCAACCACACGCATCTGATCTGAACTCCTCCTCAATGTCAACAACGATTCTCCTCAAATCATACCCTCGTGCCGGATTTCTTTTTTTCAAGGGTTATCATTCAAAAACTTCCGTGCCCGACATTTAATCGAAATTACTTGAACACGCATTTAGTTCACAAACACACGCATACACATATACATACAGGTGTATATGCGACATGAGTTTATATGTGGGAGAATTTGTGTATATGACATGTGTGCGTAGATGTAGATAACAATACGTGACCTTTGTGTACACGTATGGATGTGTGTATGTATGCAGAATATGTGTATGTGCGTAAGTGGTATATTCATGTATGTTTTTATATACGTATGTGTACATGGTCATAGTGTGTATGCACGCGTGTGTTATTGCATTTTCAATGCAGCTTCGTTCAATAAAAAATCGGTGAACCGAAATGATTGCGTGCGCAAAAGAGGCAAAATATAAGCCAGCCATTTTTACATGAAAAGCACGGACAATTGAATGTTTCATTTAAATGAGGTCCATTCACTATTCTCTTATCGCTCACAGCCAGGGGGTTCGGGAGTGCAGAAAATGGGGGAAGGATTTCTTGAGGTGAAATGCGGTCTAATGTAGTTGAATGGAATGTAACAAAATGGACACGTATTATTTTATCCGGCGTCAAAGGATGTCATTTGAAATGATTGCGTGTGAATATAAAACAAATAAAGACGAGCCAATTTTACAAGAAACACTCAGACATATATGCGTCTCAATCAATTGAGTTTGTTCATCTATTCCTTGCTTGTCGCTCGCAACTCGGGGATTCAGTTGGCCTTATTTTTAAGGCACAAAAGGTCTGGTTCACCAGACCAAATTTTTCATGCATATTGAATAAGGAATGATTCAAAGTAGAATATATACGAAACCACACGAACTTCTATTGGTACTTTATTTTCAGTGATAGAAATCCTGCCAAATATATAGTCCATCCTTAATTGGAGATCTCAAGTCTCACATAAAATTGCAGGACAACTTAGCCAAACAATTGTGTATTTTGTGACAAAAGCATACCATTTGGTACCCCAATAGCCAAAATCCCCTCCGAAAGATATGAATATTAGGTCACCAAGAATTCTTCAATTTATCAATTATGACAGTCATTTTCAAAGCAGTGGTTAGATTTATTTTATTATCTGTAATGGTTATGATATAGTATCAATGACATTTTTAGTTGAATTTATTTGTTACAAATAGTTTTCTTCGAATTGCCATTTTGATAGTATATTCAAGAAAAAAAAATGTCTGCCATTTTTCTACTGGAGGGCAACGGAACTGAACTCAGAATACGTGATAACAATAAACACCCAAACCTAGGGTACTCAGCAGGAAAGTCTTTTCATAATCCCTTTCCATAGTATGTACAGTTCAAGGCAACTTTTTACATTTGCTCTGCCAATAACAACCTTTTTTACATCCACAGGTGACATAATTGAACTGACTTGCATCCGATAAGTATAACTAGAAAGGTTCATATTGCTTTTAAGATGACTTTGATAAGCCCCACCTACACAGTGAAGGCAGTTCAGATGAGGACACCAGCATCTAAAACGAGATGTTCATCTTTCTAGACACTGAATTTGAAATCATTATCATCACAACCACTGCTGCCGCCGTCACTGCCAACATCATCATAACTGCCATCATCACCACCACATCCACCATCATGATCATTTTTATCACCATCATCCCTACAACCATCATCATCACACTGTAATCATCAAAACACTCATCATTACCATCGCTTAAAATGTTAAGGTGCATCCTTGGAATCACTATTAGCATTTCAAACCCCGAAGATTATTATCCTTGACGTGTAAGATGAAAGAGTACAACCAAGATTTAAAGGCTTTCAGTAATGGTATTTAGTTATGAATCACCTATTAAATATAAGTAAACAGATCAGTTCACTCAAAGTGAAGAGATGGCTCCCATTAGCTACAAAATTCACGTTAGCTTGATACTCGAATATTTGGAATGCCTTTGGCTGCCAGCGTACCACATTATATGATTTTACAACAAGACGTATTTCCAGCTTGAAATTTTCTGCCCAGAAGGTTTTACGTATCACTTTGTGAACTAAACGTTGGAATAAAGGGAAGTTAATTTAGGGTGCAATTAGTCGAAGGGTCACCCAAAGGACATAATCCAAGTGAGAGAAACTATATCCTAATTACTGTTATTCAATACGTACCCTGATTAAACGTTAACGGTTATTTTGTTGGCGAAAGCACAATTGGTACCATTTAGTTTATCGTCGCAGGGATTTCAAACTAATGAATATTATCAGAGTTTTTTTTTTCCTTTTATCTTTTGTCCAACTTCAACTGAACTGACTTTATTTTCCAAACCTAACAATGACAAGTAATATTTTAAGACTAAAAAAAATCACAACATTTAAATGATGGATGGATAAAGATCAGAATAGTTTGACGGGTTCTATTTCTACGTTATCGATCAAAGAAAGGGTGGAAGGGAGGAAGAGTGAAAGTTAGAAAGAAAGGGAGGGAGAGAAGAGTGAAAGAAAGGGGGAAAAGAAGAGAGATATCAAAATAGAGGTAGACAAAGAGAGAAATAAGGAGAGGAATTGAAAGCTATGGACGCATTACTAAATTAGCTTATGATAAACAGGTTCTTACTTTCGAAACTTATCTTTTCTCTCCTTCTAAAAAATCTTAACCATAATTCTTTTTCTCCTCCTATTTTTCTGTCTACCTTTCACAGCCGTAACCGTTCGTAACTGAAACTCATTGAATCATTAAATTATACCTACTTTTTTTCCCTATTGCTGTCCAAGAGGCATTTTCACGATATCGCTGCATGTTTCATCATTTGTCTCTTTTCTTTGTTGTAAGGTTTTCCACTTTTCAAGCATTACTTATATCCGTTGATTTCTTTTTTGGGAAATTTGATATACAAAAAAAAAAATGTGTAAAGAGGGAAAATACTCTAGTGTTCGTTTTTGCTTCGAATCGTTACGTTGGCGTCCCTCATTCTCTTTCCCGACCTTTTACACACCAGTCCCCTATATCTCGCTTCAAACCAGTCTCCAAAGACTCAGCCTAACCAACTAAAATGATCATCCATAGGGCGTTGGATCACTCAAAAGATATTTCCGATAAAAGTGAAAGGTTATTCCCTTTATCGCTTAATACCATTTTCGTTTGCATAAACTTTTTTTTTTTTTTGGAATGCTACCAGTCACAGGAAAAAAAGTAATCCACTCTTTTTTCTCTTTCAACCGATAACCACCTTACAAGTCATGTGAAAAGCTGAGGTAAAAAGGTTCAGGCCAGGTGGGGAGTAGGTATTCCGTTATCAGTACTAAATACATATGATTCATTTATGGGTGTATTCAGTTATATGTAACGTACATGATGTATGTACAAGTAATAGAAAAGAACTAAAAAACATATATATATTAAAGGCAACGACGGACAATTTTCTTCAATTTGAGTATAAATCAGTCGGCTTCAGTACTGTTACAAGATATTGTAAATATTATAATGCTTTCAGGTTCATTCTGTGTTTGGAAATTATCGGTACTAATCGTTAATGAATCTTTCTTAAAAGATAAAAATGTAAATGAATTATTCCAAACACACAAATATATTTTGTTAGATGGTTCTCTTGATTCTTTTTACGATATCAATAATATTCATTGAACACCCCATCCCCCTCCCTCCATTTTGCATATTATTGTGTCATTAGAAAATTGGTGCTTTGGATGCGTTATTGGGCGTAAATCAACTTCAGTGATCCTATAAAATCTGTTGAGAACGACGTGTTTTCGCCGTAACTTTATTCAAAATAATCATGCATGAATCGAGAGAAAACTAAAGGAAGCCAAACAAGGAGCAAAGACAAATATAATGTTTTATTCACTAGGGACGAAGCACTATTCAATTCAGCTTGATGGTTTGAACGGAAATAGACACATATTTGATCTACTCTCGTAAAATATAGGAAATGTAACAGGAAAAAGCAGGGTCAGAATTTGTGAGAAACATTATCCTAGAGTGTAAAATCTGCTACGTATTTCACTGATTTTAGTTGCGAAAAGCGGGCGTCAAACTATATTCGACTCCGCATCGTACCCGTATAAATACGATATTTCACATCCGTTTATCACGACACTATCAGATTTCATAGCTTAAAGCCAAAAGGTAAAGTGACATTTTCAAGGAAATGTCAAGGATTTAATCGAACATATAAAGCTTGAAGGGATATATATATATATATATATATATATATATATATATATATATATATATATATATATATATATGTATATATGTGTGTGTGTGTGTGTATGTGTATACATATATATATATGTAGAGAGAGAGAGGGGGAGAGGGAGAGTACGTTAATGTAGCTGGACAAGTCATCATCTGCGACAAAGTGTACGCTAGAGGGCTATTTCAGAATAATATCGAGAGCATAGTTTGTTCTTTGCATCACTTGACGGGTCCCAACGGGCAGATAACTCTCACTGGAAGATGTAATGAAATCATCTAAATACAATCCACAGGGGGAGAATATTTGAAGCAGGGAAACGTAATAATACCTTCCGAAAATAAATGAATTACGAATGAGCTCTTAAGTGATTGACTCGTGAACGAAATCTGCGACCGATTTTGCAACTGTGATTCTGCTTCAATTTCCCCCTCCAAAAATATCATTTTCCGTTTTTTTGTATTATTATTGGTCGAGTGAGGCTTATACTTTCCGAACAGCTCACTCAATGCTTGCAGATAACACAAATATTGTTATATAATTGAAATTTTCATAGCATTTTTAGTTTAAAGACCCATAATTAGCCTATGATGCAGTATTGTGTATTATGAAGTCAAGTCATTGTTAGTTTGAAGCTCAAATACAATCACATACTCGGTCTACACTGAAAGTATAAAGATATTTTGAATATATTGAGAACCAATAACAGGACCTTCATATAACTTTGCAACCATTTAGAAAGGGTTATACTGCACATGTATATACAGCCACTCACACCAGGAGTTATTCAGTCAGCGGTGAGATATCATTGAATGATTACTTTGTGGTTTGAACATTACATCAAAAATTACTTTTTGTGCGGTGTTATTGTTTGCAAAACATCGAATTACCCTGATCTGTAAGCCAGCCAATCTCTCTCATTCTCTCTCTGTCTCTACATACACACACACACACACACACATATATATATATATATATATATATATATATATATATAATCAATATCTGTGTTATCGACAGACAGCTGTTTCTTCGTATTACAACTCTTCATAGTGGCTATAGATAATCCAACATTTAGTACCACAAGGTATGATCGAAACCTTCACCTGAAACCCAGAGGCAGACATTTTGCCCCTGTCCTACGTGGAGCTGGACGTTCAGTAGGGCCGAACTAAGCAATGTTTATTTACTTACGCATAATTCCCCATCTACCAAAGTGCTCTATTCCAGAGTTCAATCCCAGGTATATACTCGTAGATTTTGGATAATATCATGTTTCCATTTTTCTGGTATCCATATTCAACTTGTTATATACATTCACAAATAAAGAATGGCTTTAATCAGTTATTGGCAAGGAAGCTTGACTCACTCACAACTGAACAGATATAACATGTAACAGACACATGCTATAAACAAATGTATTTTCTCTATATCTTTTGTAAAAAAAATGTTCCCTCAGAATCCAGCTGAGTTATCATAAAAGTGTTTTAGCCAGTTTCTTCAGTTGAACTTAATCTGAAAATTAATACATAGAGGTACAAAGCTTTCAACATGAAATCTAACAACCAGCCACATGTTTAATGATGACATTTCCGTTTGTCTTAACCCCAAAGTTTTGTTTGTCATTGCTCACTTAACCAAATGTAACCCTGGTTTTCAAGAGTTGGTTATTTGCATCAGCTTTTTCGTTGATTATGATTATCTGTGGCTTAGATAAAATCCTCCTCTGAATTAAATTTATCGGCACCGAGAATCAGCCCACGAGTTTACACGACAATCTAGATATGGTGGTCACCTCGCCTCATAATATCTGAGTGTGGCGTCACTCTGGAACCCGATATCGAATAATTACCCATTGATATTCTAAGTAACCATTATTATGGAAACAATACATTTCAGAATCTGTGCTTTCAAATTCACAACACTAACTTGATACTCCAGATCTTCTTCCTATTCTACCTAGCTACCAGTTATGCATGATACCCATATTTTGATCATCTCTCCCTCATAATTATTATTCCTTCTTCATACACAAATTCTAGATATATCAAACTTTTCAACAACAACAACGATCTATTTGACACGATCGTATATAAATGTTTAGATGTTCTTTCGTACAACTGAACTGTATCATCATCATCATCATCAGTCTTTTAAAGTCTGTCGTTGGACATAGACCTCCCACAGGATTTGCCACACTTCTCAATCATGGGTGTCGCAGAGCCAGTACTTCCTGAACTTGCCTAGCTCATCTCTCCATCTAATATTCTGCCGGCCTCAGTTGCGCGTGTGATCACGGGGAATCCTTGTCGTGAGTCATGATGTCCATCGTTTGTCTACCATTCTTGCAACATTGCCAGCCCACCGCAATTTAAGATTTTTAATGGATTCTATGATTTCCCTGACTGTTGTCTTTTCTCGGATATACTGTGCTGTCTTGTTGTTTCCCCATGTGAGGCCCAGCATAATTATTTCATGTGCACGTCACATTGTTCTCAATTTACGGGTCTGTCTCTTGGTTAGGTTCCATGTTTCAGCTCCATAAGTGACGATTTGGAGGATGCATTGGTTATACACCTTTCACTTCAAGATTAATAGGATCTTCTTATTTTTGAAAGTTGAGTTAGCTCTGCCAAAGGCTTGCATTCTTAGTGTGATTCTTCGCTTGATTTCTTCTTCTTAATGTGTTATTTGTCGTTAATGAATGTGTATTTTAATGTAAATCTATATAATTGTATTTATCCTTATCCCTTATTTTATGAACTTTGTTTTTTTTACAATTATTGCTCATGCATTTAAATTTCAGAATATACTTCTAAAATAGCAGGATGGCTTCAATAGGATGTTCACAATTGAAACCGTCATGGCAGACTCTAACCTTTTGTACTTTTCCTCAAACCTTTATCTTGTAACATCCAAATGCACAAAATCCTATGGGTGATTTAAATCGAAACCTAATGACATAAATGCTACTTGGTTTTCGAATGATTTTTAATGGTTGAGTCAATTTTTTTCTCAACAGAGATAATCAGAAATAGTAAAATATAATGAGGGTTGGAAGCCATGCATATATATATATATATATATATATATATATATATATATATATATATATATATAGTCTAGAAAGCTATAGAGCTGAGACACTAAACTTTTTCAAAGTTTTTTGTGTCACTGCAGTCACCTATTTTCCAATACCTGTCAATGAAATTCACACAATTTTCTTCCGTATTTTCCCTGTTTCATATATACTTTGTTACTATGGAACAATGAATGAATTGTCTTTTTTTGGAATCATCAGTGTATTCATAAGTATATACATATATATATATATATATATATATGTGTGTTTGTGTGTGTGTGTGTTTGTAAGTGTGAGTGAGTAATTTCAAGAGCAGTACAACACTATCATATCAATAGAATGTCTGCATGCAAACGAGAAAAAATTAACCCTAATATTGAATGGAAAGATCTTGTCTTTTTCTTTACTATATATATATGTGTGTGTGTGTGTTTCTGTGTGTGTGTTTCTGTGTATGAGTGTATGTGCAAAGCTTCCGAAAATCCAACAAAAAAAAAAATTAATTTTCAAGAAAAGATAGAATTCCAAAAATCTATCAAATTTGACTATTGTGTTTTTAATAATACAACACGTGTTTCAGCTATCAATAACCTATTCAGATAATTCTCTTCCGTTTTGAGTTCTTTAGAATGTTTAGTCGAGTAAGTTCGTAATTATAAGGCTTGTTACCAAGATGATGTATGTATTTTGACAATTGAGAACGTAGTAGAAATCCCTGCGCCTTTTGTAAATAGTGGTGTTATCACTTACAGAAATCATGTGCTTCTTTTTTAATTTTTCAATTGTGTACATCACTGCTATAGAATGTGGTACACTGTTTCATTTCTCTTGGTTGTTGAGATTTTTTTCATTTATTTTGACTGTTGTTGTCTTGGTAAGATGAGTTGGGTTGCTTTGTCCTTATATCACTTCGCATGAATGTAGTTCACTCTCCCTCTCTTTCTCTTTTTCTCTCTTTCCTCCCTCTCTCTCTCTCTCTCTCTCTCTCTCTCTCTCTTTCTCCCTACACACACACATATATATATATATATATATATATATATATATATATATATATATATTGATATCTTGAGTAGGGAAATATTTTTTCCTTTTTCCATTGAGTTTCACAGTTTATTGATGAATTACTGAATGAAAATATTGGAGAAGAAAGTATTGAATATAAACTTTTTCCTATTGTCCGTTCAACAATGGTTTTTATTTGCAAACTAAATTCTGTTCCCAATTCACTGTACTGGAGAGTCATCTATTTGATAGAATGACATTGTTTCAAAGTGTCCTTCACTACATTCGAAGACGTATTTTGAAACATATGAATTACAGTATTCAGGGATATTCATATAGCTATCGTGGAGAGATTATTTGATGATAATGTGTAGCCTATATCACTTTCATTACAATTTCTACATCCAATTACAGAGATAACGTTATTTGAGTTGCAGGGTAGGTTTTCTTTATTTCAAAAGTTTTGGTTGAATGCTTGGATAAATTGGATTTCCATTTCTATCAATATATTGTATATTTTACTATTTCTTTGTTACATTTTGTAATCTCTTCTACAGCATAATCTCCAAAATAAGCGTAGAGGATTCACTTCATTAATTCATGACAGAAACTGAAAGCCCATAACATTGAATACCCTAAAAAAACTAGTCTGAAAAAAAACAAAATATGGAAGTATTTAATGTATAATGTACCTGTGCTTTTTCATTGAACAGTTATTTCAACACATTTTATATGTTAGATTCATGCATATCATTTGACTCAGTTTATTTCACTTGAACGGAATCATCAGTACTTATATAATTAAGTGTTTGGTTGAAATTATTAATTGAGTTGTGAATACTCCAAGATTCGGTTGGATTATGCTGACTGCACAAAAATATTTTCACTTTCATAAAAGCTTACTTGGCCTTAATTCGGGGTATTAAATATTAGAATGAAATGAGTATATGGTCGACGGATTTGTGACTTGAAGCAAAATATATGGACATTTCAATCAAAGTTGATCGGTTTACTAATTACTGATAGAAATTCGACCCTCTTTATTAATCCCTTGTTTCATGCGACTGGGACTACAGGAAAATTCTAAAATCTGCTCTAAATATGTAAAGCCTCGACCCAAAATAGGATGATGTGCCAAAGTAGACAAGTGTAAAGATAGAGATGTCTGGTGATTCTCACTGAAGGTCTACGTCCAATTGCTGTAATGATGCTAATGAAAACCGACCATAATTAGTATCAGGGGTAAGAAGGCGCTGGACATCTGATATGCACTATTTCGAATGGGTCATTAATTCGGCTGAAGATTGCTGTTGACTAAAATGCATCCTATTTCCTGTCTGCAATTGAGGAGACAATGGGTAACAATCTGAATGCTTCCCGCACACGACAAAACAAATTTTGTATTAAGATTAAATATCAAAGGAAAACAGCATTACATAGATAAAATTGAATATATTTATCTACTCATATAATAAACTGTGTGATTTCCCCGTTATCTCTCTGTGACCATTAAATCGTCTACCTGATGGTGAGAACTTTGCTGATGAAAATCTCATGCCCACTGTTCGAAACAATGGACCCTTCCACTGAAAAGACCAGCAACTTTTCGTTTTTCCTATGCTTTCTTGTCTATTTCTGCGGTGTTTAGTCAATGCAGTGATGAAATATCATGGCCTATCGCCAAAACTACCCATGAAATTTCCTGTGGATACGGATTCGTTTTTTGTTTTTTTTAAACCACCTTCGGAAAATGTTTTAGGGGGAATCGATTCGGGAAGGGGGCTATTTATGCATTTTCCTCTCGATAAAATGATATTTTGCTTTTTGATGACTAGATAAAAGACAATGTAATATCCTTTTTGTTGAAAACATTTTATTAGGATTCGAGTGATACTGACAGGAAAAGGAATATAGAGGATGTTGTGCAAAGCCTTGACAGAGCGTTCAACATGTTAGGAGTTGAAGAAGAAAAAGGAAAGGAGACCCATTAACAAAGCAGCGGAGAGATCTAAAATATGGTCATGGCTCAAAAGAGGAGAACCGTACGATGCAAATAACCAACCGTCTGGACACAAACCTTGGAGTCTGATCAACCCTAGGGAGGTTCTCTGGAGGAAAGTGTATGAAGATGGAAAACCCGACACACCCGAGGATTCAGAGAACATCACTCAATATTTGTCCAGACTCAGGCATCACCCTTTCACGATCGAACTCCATGGGAAGTTGCGTTATTTATTTGAGAAAATACCATGACATATTTTAACATACTTCGTGTCGTGCTGATAATCAGTTGTGCGGTTTCTGGGTGTTTTGATGTAGTATGGTCCACTACTAACTTATACTACCAACACTGACATCGTACCCTTTGATGCTGCACACTAATCCCAACAACAAACTTTACCATACAAACTCTTACTCTGAAAATGCTGACCCTAAGTAATCCATTTTGTAGTTAAATTCAAACGAACAGAGGGCTTGGAAAATAATTCTGAGAATCAACACTGAATTTAAAGTTAAAACTTCTGACTTGTTATTGTTTTCTCTACATTGTACTGTGTATTTTGTATGCCAAAAAGCTTAATAAAAAAGTATGGCATAAAAAAAGTCCTCAAATAAATAAATACTAAATGACGTAAATTTCAAAGTGAAAAACATTCTGAAAATTCAATTAAATGTTGTTTGATGTTTTATAATAATAGTGACTTGACAAAATAAAGATGAGATAAAAAAAAAAATGAGAATACTTTATTTCTTATTTTAGGTCCTTTAATCAAATAATGTGACATTAATTAAACAAAAACATCGTGAAAAATTGACCATTTGCAAACAATACGGAGAAGAAAGACAAGATTGAGAAATGAACAGATATCCTTTGTGAAAGAATTCTATGAATTATTGATCTTGAGGTAAAGAATGCAAAATATCCAGAAGCTACTTGGGCACAGGGGTGATTCGAAAAATCACTCTAATCTTTATTTCCACCAGTTGATGGTGCCACTGTTAGCTTCATTATTGGCAGGAAATGTCGGTCATTTTTCTACCTACTACGAGCTTATTGTAGGCACTAACATTTTTGCATTGCAAACGTTTAATCATCCTGATTAGTAATTTTTTTCACTTTGATAAACAAGTACCTAGTCCATGCACTATTGAGCTGTTGATGGGAACATAGGCTGTATTTATCAAAAGTGGCCACAATTAAAATATATATATATATATATATATATATATATATATATATATATATATATATAGATATAGATATAGATATAGATATATATATATATATATATATGCTTCTGTCAGAACCTTTTGGGGGGAACGTAAAGAGAACCACTCGTTTGAGGGTGGTTGGTTGATACATTGTAACAAGAGTATCTTGATTAGAATGTTATAAATCATCATTTTCAAATCTAATTTGAAAAGGTGATTTACTTTAAAGTTTTGCTAAGTATTTGGCATTTATCGTTAGTTCTTTTCGAAAGATTTTTAGACTCCCAACTTTCCACGGTTAAATATGATTTAGACAAGTGTTAATCATTTGAGTAAATTATTTTTCATGTCAACTGGAAAATTATCACGAGTTTCTCTTCCTTGCGTAATTTCAAGAGGAGAGGGTGTTGTAATATGGAGGTTGATAGGGACTTTCAATCGAATATTTCATTTTGTCCTTGAATATTTGATTTTGTTTTTTAAATAACATTGTGAAGTATGCTTACACACAAGGTAAGTTACCTAATAAACCTTTTTTGATACCAAAAAGAAAGATAAAAATATCTTTCGTAGATTTATTGACAAGATAAAGCCTGACTGCTTGTAACCTTCGCATATAGATTGTCAGTCATAGCCATTTAATTGAAAAAAATTGGAGAATGAAACTTAAGACGGATTGATAGAAAGGGAATGTGTATAAGGATTCTAACAGCAGAAGGGAGAAAGATGGTAATGTTGGTTGAGAAAAGAAAGCAGGAAGAACATAAAAAAGAAAAGGCCAGATGCTCAGTAAAATAGATAGCAATAGGAAATGGTCTCGCACCTATACGATAAAAGACCGAGGGTTAGTCAAGAGAGTAGTGAAGTAGTTGACCAGTTGACAAGTTTTACTGAGTATACCAGCCACCTACCTCAGGTCATTGACAGTGGAAGGACTGATTAACCTCTCTCTCTCTCTCTCTCTCTCTCTCTCTCTCTCTCTCTCTCTCTCTCTCTCTCTCATATATATATGTGAGGATTTTGTTTGGTTTTCAAACAGAGACAATCAATGTATTTTCGGCTTGAGAAGAAGAAATAAAAACTCGATTTTAAATCCCATCATGAGTCTTTCGTTCTTTCTCTTACTGCTGCAATGACGCTCAAACGGAGAAATCCCCCATACATTATTCTTCAAGGGTAATCTTTCTATAAACAACTTTATCAAAAAATAATAGTTCTACCTATCTGCCTCTTTTTTCACATCATAGAAAAATGAAAGTTGAAATATAATTTTCGAAATTTCATTTCAAAAACTTTAACTTAATCCCTCGAAAAAAACAGATAAGTTGGGATAAGAGAAGACAAAAAAGAAAAAGTCTGAAAAAAGTGTGTACTAAATTTTAATTTTTTGACGGTTACATTTTTTGAAATTCGAATATTGTCCGTGTATGTACTCTTGAATGGACACATATTTCAACTAAAGGAAATTCTTTTGAAAAATATCATTGTCTTTATATGAATAAATGTATTTTTTCTGTTTTCAGTGAAATTCATAATTGGCTATGAAATTGAAATAATTTCAAAATTTCATAATCTAATTTTGAGTTCATTCAATAATTTGGTTATCTAATTTAAAGCTAATTCAAAAACCTTGTTATTTGATGTCGAGTAAATTTTAAAATTTTAATATTTAGTTTTGAGCCTTTCTTGAAATCTGATTATCTAGGTAATTTGTGGGAATGAATGTCAAGGGAAAATAAGTATGTTTCAATTGAAATACCATAGATGTTTGACCATTCATAATGTGTACTTATAAACACTTTGTATCTCCTTGCAATTTTTCTTTGATCTTTATGTAATGATTTTTCTGAATTAAATTATTATTAAAATTCAGAATGATTGTGAGTTAAATTTTCAGATTACTGCTGTCTTTATTCACTAAACCATTGTTTTAAAAAAAGGAAATATTATATTTTCGTGGGAAAAGATTTCTTACATATTAATCATTTTCAGGATTCCTTGGTGAATGGAGCATATCTTTTTTTATATACCCAATTAGTATATTTCTGTCAGATGTTCTCGTTCAATATTTGATATTTTTATTTTTTTTTGGGGGGGGGGGCCCATAGAAATATAATGTTTTAGTAATAATACTCGGCGTTATCCCTGGGAATTAGTTGCAAAATAACAACATTGTTTTCCAATGGCCCTTGAAATACAGAAAAAATTCCTCCTTGTTTTTACTCTTGAGATTGAAAACAGCTCATCTCAATCCGAAATGGAAAGTAAATTTATTCCACCCTGACCTTTGACAATGTAAAAAGGTACCCATAGATTTTGCCCCCTAAAAGATAACAAGAAATTGGCCCTCTATCGTGCCACATGAAAGGGGAAGGAAACTCCCCTCTCCATTTTATAGGGATATTGCCTAACCACATGGACATGGGTCGCACGTATAGAAATTGAAAACAGTAGACAGTTCCAAATTAGTTTACAGTGTTTTGCTTATATCATTCTCGAAAATAGGGCATTGATGTTGCTTATGTTGTAAACACAGGGGACAAAATGTCGAAACAAATTCATCGTAGTAGCATAGATTTTACAAGTACGGAGAAAGAAGAAGATTGAGAAAATATTACCGTTACGAAAGGAGAGGATATAGCAAAGATTTTAGGATACATGTCCATTTGTCACCCTGTAACACAGGTCTTACCCCGAGAATTTACCCCGAGAAAATCTTTTGCGTTTATTGGGTACATGAGGTCATGTGATCACTTACGGCTAAGAACTTCTTTTCTCGTGCGAGAAAGTCCATACATCACGGGTTCCCTTGAAACGGACAGAACATTAAGTCTAAGAGCAAGACCTCCGGCGCTTAAATGATGGTAAAAGACATTAGCTCTCCCGTTAGTTTTAAGTGCTCAGGGTTTCTTGCCTTTGGCTGAGAGATTTAAAACATTACTATGTGGGGGAAATCATTTCCAATACAGCCAGTTATATTTAAATCAAATCTATCAAATCAAATTCTGATTACACTTCGATGCTCCCTGTCCCTATAATCCTGCCATGTCACACTATTTAGACTCGAAAAATAAAAAATAAAAGCCCTCCTCCTTGAATTTGATCCCTACAACTAGGAAAAAGTCTCCTTCATTTTTGACCCCTGTGAGAAAAATTATAATCATGTGGTAAATTGAACCCCCTCCTCCGTCAAATACCCTTAAAATGTTACTAAGACCCTGCTCTAATCCTGCTCATTTTAGGGGTACTTCAAATCGTTAGCTCCGGCTGCGATGCACTGTGTTGGTTGAGGAGGCAAATATAGTAATGAATTTTCATAAATGTGAGTGAGGATAAATAAATAGATTAAATATTAGAAAATAATTTTCCAGTATAATTGGGTGATTATGGAATAGATTACCAGAATGTTAGGATATGTTTTACTATGATAGCTATAGAAATATCTAAACAATACAGACAAATCATCTTATCTTATTCACTGAATGTGCATTCATGTAAAGTGATTCAAGAAATCAATCTTTTAGATTAAGAGTCGGGTAAACAAGAATTTTGTGCTGCAAGGCAAAGATTATAACAAGTGAAGCGTAGAAATAAAGTTTCATCTTTTTAAAACAGTGTTCTGATATTGTCATCATCTATTTTCCATCGCCTTTCGAATATGTTTTTTAGCTGTAATTCGTTTTTTCCATTTATCATTTTTTTCCCTTGCTAACCTTTATTATAAATTCAGCACACTTCTTCGTTAACTTTTATTTCTGTCACTTCAAAATTATATTTCAAGTTCAAATGTGGAAACTCTTAAAGCTATTGAGAAATCATCAACCACATTATTGAATCAAATCCTTCTCAAAAAAGTGGTCATGAATATTTCTTACACTGAAGTATATATTTGGCCAAATTTGTGATGCATTAATCAGTTTCAACTTTCAAATTCAACGTCTGAATATAATTTATTGCGTGTTTTGTTTGTAAGTTATTACTTCTCTTTTCTCTTTACATATATTTTTCTTCTTTAGCAATTTAAAAATACAATTCTACTCGCTTTCATGACAATGTATATTTCTGTTTCTTACAGCTTTCAACTTTGTGCTGTAACCAATGAGACATACCATTTGTTGTTTTTCAAGAGTGGATTTTCAACGGAAATATCACACACTCTCTTGAGGTTACTCCACGTTCCCCCCCCATAAGTAATCACGACTTACTTACCCTCTATCCACCCTCCCTCTTGGGGGTATGTTGCAGGGAAGGTACCTGTTCATGACTCACTTCCAAAAATAAAACATTCTTTCTTTATTGCACACTCCTTTAAAGTTGCACTGAGATGTATTGAAAACCTTTGGAAATACTTGCTGATGTTGACATATAGCAACAATGCAGCAGTGGTGACTGCACATATATTGACCCTAAAACTGAATCACTGCATTATTAACCCAGGCCCACTCTTTGGCAGAATATACTCGAGGACCTATTCAAATTCACTGTTTTTAACAATTGTTTTCAGGCATATAACTATAATATAAGGAAAGTAACTTTACATACATAGTCTCCTAAAAATGAATCCCTGGTATTAACGGGTAGTTACGATTCGGGGGAGGTAACTGTATATAAACTGATATTTTTTTTAAAAAGATCATTCCGGTGAAATTGAAAATTCTAACCTTTCATGGACAGTCCACAAAATTGACTTGTTAACAAGCAAGTTTTTTTTTTTGAGGGTGGGTAGCTGGGAGTATAGACATATAGCAACAATGCAAGGAACTTAATTTTAGATGCAATGGCTCTAAACAAAATAAAATTTTTCGGAATCTTAGGAAATAGTGGGTGGTGATGGAATGTAGCCCCTGGAGAGATGATTACGTGTATCACTTTCTCAGTAATACTTGGCCGACACTTATATAAACTTTCAAAATATCTTTGGGGATATTGGGTGGGGTAGACATACTTCCACGATGCAAGTTTGTTTACTGTTAATGGATCGACCTCTATATCGCATCATTCACTTTGAAGCTCTCCTACAAAATAACACTTGGGTATATTGTTTTATGTGGATGTAGATTTACTTTACTGGGAATGTACACTGATCGGCATTTCATGCCACTACACGAACTTCTGATAAACAATTGGGGATATTCGGTGATTTGAATGTATACTTATTATGCAGTAAATGAAATTATTTGCTCATTAAAAGTCTTTTGAGATTTTGGGTAGCATAGTTACTCTGAGGGGTAGGGGGAATGTACATTGATCACCTCTACAAAGTGAATCGACCCCACTATAGCAAATGTTATGAAATTCCACGAAATTACTTTGAGAACATCTTGAGGTGAATGTTGTGAAGGAGAAGCTCCAATGCTGGATACATGGTTCAGCCAATAGTCAAACCATTAAATTTTATTGAAATACTTTCAAAGAATTCGGAGATATTCTGTTATGTGAACATATAGCTACTATGCTCGAGGGTTAATAGTGTATAGATTAGTTCCCAGACTTGAATTCCTTTCTCCTTTAGCGCATCTACTGAAAATGTTTGATGGTATTGGATCGTGACAATGCAATACAATGCAAGGAAGATGATTGTACATTGGATTTCGTCCTTGATCCATCCCAACACTTCAACGAAATGTCATGGAATTTCATTGCAACCTATGCAGGTATTCTGTTATGCAGATATCAGCAGGAGGCGCCCATTGTCTACCAATCCCCTAAGTTTCCATTTGCTATTCATTGAAAACCTTTGAAAATATAAATACGATATAGGAGAGGTAATTGCATGGATTAACCCCCAAATAAGTCCCTCCCTTCTTAGCCCAGGTTGAAATTCATTGATAACCATCAGGATGGAAAAATAGTTCAAATGCAGGGGTTGTCATGGTACATGAATCGTGCCCCAGATAGATTCATACCCTTATTAGCCCATGACCAACCCTCCACATAATTTGTAGCCTTTCGTTAGCCCATGCTACGCTTATCTAAATAATCTATCGACCCAATGTCCTACCCTTCTACATAATTGATATGGTATTTTTGGAGAACGTTTAACTGTACCAAACCAACAGACATTTAATCTTATAGACCCGAGAGATCTGTACAAAAATTTGAGTCATACCCAAAGATGCCCACGAAGAGTGGAGTTTATATGAAAATGTTAAGGACTTTATTGTGCTCTAACCACAGAGCTATATGAAAATACCTTCTAAGAAAAGAATTGGAATATGATGATGATGGAATGAAGAAAAATCTTCAAGCGTTAAATTATAAAATTGAATTACAAAAGTTGATTAATTTTCTAAAAAAATCTGTACACGAAATTTAATTTCATTTTTGCATCTCTTGATACATTATTATCAAACTGATTTCCTGTGGCGCAAAAAATGTTTTGTTTTGTTTTGATTTTTTTACATTTTTTCGTAATTTTCAATTCCATCATGCTCAACTTGTATTTAAACGTTCCTTCACAAACTAGATTCATTGTAGCGAGATATGCGTGTATGTGTCTACTTTAGTTAGCTGCGTACAATTCAATAATCCAATCATATATTGAGCTTATATGCATATTTTTCTGTTTGTTTATGTATTCGTTTGTATGTTTGCTCAAATGGGAGGCGTTGATTGATTTTTTTTTCAAATTTTGGATCTGGTTCGACTGGAAAATCCATCGAATTTCGCACAAACCGATGATTTTAATTCCGTAGTAACTTGTGCTAAGCTTAACCAGTTCTGATAGAATTCACGCTCTAGTAGATGCCTTTATTGTGAGTAACGATTTTACGCATCCTGATTCGCAAAAATTCCTCTAAAATTCGACACATTGAGTTTAGGGAATTTTTTTTTTCAGATTCGGTATAACATATGGTGAAGCACTTTCAAACTAACGAATCGAATTATGGGAATTTTTTCAAACTAACTTTTCCTGGAGCTGCAGTATTTTTTTCTTCTTAGGAGAAAGACAGATCCTTCCATAAAAAAAAAACTTTAACCGTTGGCAATGACGAAAAAATCAAACAAATAAAATTAAGTATATTTGGTTTTTAATTCTCACACTTTAGTATTAAATCATTTAAAAAAATAAATTAGACACCATCTGATTTTCATCAATTTATTTATTTTAATACCCTTTTTCTTTCTTTGTGCTGGGATTACAGTTTATTCTACTCGTCAAGGAGGGAATCTTATCTCACAGAAGAAAAAAGAACAAGCAATTTTTCTTCAAACTGTACTTAAGACAATAGAGTCCATTACTATAATGCATGGCAACTAATATTGTCAGATAAACGTAGCCCAACAAATAGCCCCACCAACCAGCCAAGTGGGCTACGGATTTTCCCTGCATTACTCGTGTGTTTGGATATGAAAGGTATATGCCTGGGCAATCTTGGTAACAATTCTGGGGACCACGACCTCCGAAGGCTTTGCAACTTGGCATAATATCAAACATTTCTAATGCTTTTTCAGTTCCAATGGTAATTTTGAACCAACAATGTCTTGTGCTGCCATCTATTTTTAAAGATTTTTTTTTTTAAGAAATGTTTATGTCACCGTCAATATTTTATACTTGTGGCATACGCGATAGAACGGTGATTCATTTATACGGAGTCCTGATAAAGCACACTCGTGTTTAATCCGATAGTGAATTTTTCTGTATCAGTATTCCTCGAATTGAACGTTATATTTACTTGAGGTGAAACGCAATTCGATGCAGTTAAATGTAAATAATTAAATCAACACTTTTTATTTCATCATCATCATCAGCCTTTTAGCATCCGTCATTACCAAAATTCGCTAGACCTATTTATCAGCCAGTACTTTCTAATTATATCTAGCTCATCATGCCATCTTTCTTTCTTTTGGTCATATTATTGTATATTCTATGGGGATCCATGTCATGAGTCATGATGTCAAACTGTTGCCTGGCATCCTTGCAACATGTCTAGCCCATTACCATTCGAATTTTATAATGGTTTCTACGATATCTTAGCCTCCTGTCGTTCCTTTTGCTGTGCCGTCCTCTGGTTTCTCGATGTTATGTTGTCTATTATCATCTCTTGTGTACATTTAATTGTTCTCAGTTTGAAGGTCAATCTTTTGGTTTTGTTGCATGTTTCTCCTCCATGGATGAAGCCTTGGTTGTATTCCCTTCATTTCAGGACTACTGAGATTATCTTGAACTTGAAGGTCGAGACTGCTTTACCACAAACTTATAAACCTATTTTGATCCTCCGCTTGATTTTTTCTTCTTTGAAGGATTTCATGGAGATTCTTTGTCCCAAGTAGAAGCAATGTTCTACTTTCTTCAGATCTGCATTCTTGATTTCGATTGTTGAGTCGACAATTTCCTTGTACATGACATTCGTTCTGCTGAAGTTCATGTAGTGGCCCACTCTCTTGCTTTCTTCATTCAGTTTGTAGTGGATTATTTTGAGATCTTGAAATGTCGTCTGCAAACATGTATAGTACGAAATACGGGATATAATAATTAGACACAAAATTTTAGGTAGCTACTCAACTGTAAAATAAATCCCTGGATGTATCATACTTAAACGTATCAAATTTGACACTGCATTGTACTTGTGTAAATACAGGATCTGTTTTCCGTTTTATAAGAACTAATATCAAAATGTAAAGTGACATTTTCAATGAAATGTCATTGATTTAATACAACACATAAAGCTTGGAGGGAAGAGTGATATTTACATAGATAAATGAATGGATGAAGCGAGTGTCAGTGTAACAGTTCAAGTTATCCGCAGTAACAAAGTGTAGGCTAAAGGGCGATTGCAGAATGACATCAAGATCATAGTTTGTTCTCTGCGTCACTCGATGGACCCCAGCAGGCAGATAACTCTCATGAGGAGATTTAATGGAATGGTTTAAATACAATCCATAGGAGGGAATACTTGAAGCACAGGAACGTCATAATACCTTGAAAGAATAAATCAATAAATTACGGATAGTTTGTGAATGAAATCTGTCAGATATCTGTGTACGAACCTAGCACACATGTATACATAGCTATATCTGGGTACAAAACCAGCATTCCTGAATTAATAAACTGTCCCGTAACAAACCCACTTATGACCGCGTTCTAACCCATTCCCATTTATTGAAGTATCACTGATATTCAATAAATTAGAGACGAAGTATTTTATGAATTACAAACTCTGCGACCAGCGTTACTAGCAATAACTCAGAAATTTCCTTTCTTCTAAAGCTGTCACCATGGCTTCTTTATTTGATGAGTCAGCTAATTAGAAGGAAATTAGAAGGAGATTTAGTTGTGTGTTTATTGGCTAGGTGAATCAAAACTCTCCGTAAGTCAGTCTGTGATTGGCTAACCGATTTTCACTGGAACAAATAGTTTATTTTCTTTTGTGAGAGTGCAAACGCAAATTTCACTGCAATAAATCCAGGCTAAATTGATTCAGGCTTTTAATGATCACTGCCCACCGAAAGTCGAGAGAAATGATTTATATATTTATTACTGCCTTTTAAGATATTTTGATTGATCATCTCGAATACAGTATGCTGCCAAAATTTGAGTATGTTTGGCATTGATTGCAAGGTGGACATATTTTTACAACCAATCAGAGGTGATCTTTCTGCAAATATGTAAACTTATAAATATGCAAGGAATTACTCGGTCAACGATGAGGCACCATTGAGTGAACTTTATGCCGTGGGAGCATTGCATTTAAAATGACCGACATAGTCATTCTTCACGTTTCATGCAATTTTTTTGTCAACTATCACGTCACCCTTTGTTTGTCGGTCATTCAACCATAAAAAATCATATATATATATATATATAGAGAGAGAGAGAGAGAGAGAAAGAGAGAGGGGGATGTTTCAACGTAATGTCACCCTTTCCATTGAGCAAAAAGCCCTTGGGTAAGGTAAAATGACTGCTTTATCTGAAAATTTTCGATGTGTTCATTTACTGTCCATACCTGCTCTCCTATTTCTCAACGTGCACAATTTTATTATTGAGAAATGAATATATGATACAACTGAATTGATTGTAAATGCGTTATATTATCTAGAAACCCTCTCCTAAATGATCTTTCGTTGGACGGTGGATGTATCATTCGGTCAAGACATCGTAACTAGAAAAAACAATTGAAGGAAATGGGTATCCTATAATCGCTGTCTCTTAAACAAGTGTTTATTTACATTCCAACATTATTTAAGACCCACTTCATTTTATCCTGAATGTTAAGCATCGCTGATACGTAAATTGAAGTTAGAAGCAAGAATGGCTTCCAATTTGATTTTTTCTTACCAGGTGGTTGATAGATGTTCGACGGTTTCTTTAATTGAATTAAAGGAAGTAATTTTTTTAAATAAAAAAAAAATCCATATATAATACAAAAATTAATTTTGAGTTAATCATAAGTAAATGTCACCAGGAAAAAGGAGAGAAAAAAGAATTCAACCTGATAAGATTCTAATCCATTTAGGACAACTGCTATTTAATTTCAATACCTTCTCTTCTTTTTGTCTTTACTGGAAGCTTTCGCCGACAAAAATACTGTACAGCTATGGCATTGCAGCAAGTTGTTCTTGAGGCAACGTGCACTTCTTCATCTCATACCTACTCTAAAGTCTCCTGTATTTACCACCATCTCAACTTTCTATCACTGAGACTAACATGACATTCTCACGATTGTTAATGATAATGAATTATTCCCTTCACACCATTTCACTTGCAAAGGGGTTTTATTGGAACGCTTTGTATTCGGATGGAAGTGGAGGTAATATAATTTTCTCAGCCCCTTTCAAGAATGGAGAAGAAATAAAATACAATTTTGTAATATCTTCATTAAACATAGGTTCATTTCATTTTTTGCTCAATCTTATTAATATTTGCTGAAAGAAGAACCTGCTGCACTAGGTGTTTCGGAATATTGATATTGTTTATTTAGTGCTAAGTAGAGTTATTATTTGATGTGAAATGTCAGGTCACATTCAAGATTATCAGTTGATTATGCCCTCTCCTGAATGACCGAACTTTTACAGTCTACCTGGTAATTAAGTCACAATTAGTATCAAATATCTGGAAATATGGCCTTTGCAAGAAACAGTTCCCTTTTAGTGACAGAGAAAATATTTTACAGCGAGTAAAACAAGGCTAATTGCGAGCAGTTTTCACCCTTCTCATCTCAGCACAGGTTATCAGGGGCAATGGATGAATAGCACTTTTCGGGAAAAAAAAAGACATTAATTCGGTAGACTGAAACACATTTTACATTTGGTCTGTGTTTGACGGGACAACCAGCTTGGATTTGAATGTTTGACCACACGAAGCAAAGCAAATTTAGAATTAACATTCTGTAAATATCGAACGAAAAATCATAAATATACGTAAGTTGGATACATATCCATTCATAAAATGAAGTTTGTTTTTTTATTAATTTCTCGCAAACCATTGATCATTCTACTTGAGCAAGAAGCAACAATATCAAATGAAACAAAACGCTAAACTTTTGGTGCCCATTGGACATGGAAAGCAGTAGGAAAAGACAAAAAAGAAGGTGAAGGCATGAGATAAGGAAGTTTGACAATATTCAATAGCATAGGTTTAGGCAGTCGCAGTCATCATGGAAGGAAACGACGGAAGCTTCTCTCCAGCAATGGACTCACAGCGGATGATGATGATGATGATGATGATGATGATGATGATGATGATGATGATGATGATGATGATGATGATCCTTAAAAGTTGATTCCTCTTAAAAGAAGCACTCTATAGCGAAGGGGGGAAATGTTGAGCTAAAATAATTGAAATGCCGAAGATTTTTCATACAAGCCCAGATGTTTCATTGAAGCCATTCTGTACGAATATAGACGGTTATCAAGGAGATATAAACGAGAAAGTATTAGATAATTGCATGAACGTTTACTTCTCTATCAATTAGAACCACATAACATGAATACAATTAGACGTGTTCAAATGAATTCATGCGGAAAAATAATGAGATAGTTATTGAGAAACTCCTACTGAACATAAAACAAACAATAGATGAAAAGGGGATCTAGAAAGGCACTCAGAGATCGCATACCCACCTAAGAAATCAATACATGTAGAGCTACGATACAAGAAGGGAATTGTGAGATAAAACGTGGATCCATCCCAACATTTAATTACTTCTTTCACCTCAATAACCTTTCCCTCCAAATATAATTGAAATTCATGAAAAGCATTCAGAGATATTTAGGTAAACAGATGAACAGATAGACGGATAGACGGATGGACAGACAGACGGACAGACATTTGGTTGGCAGATGTAAAAGAAAGAGCAACTGAAGAAAAGAAGGAAGGAAGAGAGAAAAGATGTAAAAAAAGAAAAAGAAAGGATGAAAAGAGAAAGATAGGTTTAAGAAGTCAAGAAAAAGAAATGGGTTTGAGAGGGAGAAAAATGAAGGAGGGAAGAATGAGAGAAAAAAAGAGATGTAAGGAAGAATGAATAAGAAAGAATGAAAGGGAAATGAGGCGAACAAAGATTGAGTGAAAAAAAGGTGGAGAGATGACAAAAAGGGTTAGAAAGATAGAAGTGATAGGAAGAGAAATGGAGGCATGAAAAGGATAAGAGGGAGAAAATGGTTATGAATGTGATATGAAAGAAATCAAAGAAAGACAAGCGAAAAATGTGATAAAGAAGAAAAATAAGAAAGGAAGACAAATGGGGATGAGTAAAAAAAATTAAAGGAAGAAAATTCCTATGAAGAAAGAAGAATAAAAAAATGAAGAGATTAAAGATAAATGAATGAGTGAGAAAAAGAAGCTGAGGGACTGAAAGCAAAAAAAGATTGGAAGAAAATAAATAATGAAAGAAAAATTGTAAAAGAACTAAAAATGTGAGAAAAAAGACGGAGACAGAAGAATAGGAAACAGGGCAAAAACAATTACATTGTGAGGGAAATTATGAATCCTCATTATCGTCCTCATGTGTTGTTTTTACCTCGTACATTAAGCCGTGATAGAGACGGAATGAAGCTACTTTGATGAGATAGTGCAGCGACCGGGCTACAAAAAGGGCTTTGAAAAGTGTACTACCTCTACCGACAGTAAGATGAAACTGGTCTCAAATAAAAAGTATTGGTGTTTATTTATAGAATATTGGGTTTTCACTCATGTAAAAGAGTATGAACATGCATTCGAGTCAGTTCTACCAATCAATTATGGATTCCTCCGAAATTACACATTGAAACGTGGCCTTGTCCTTTCAATAATGATGTTTCTACAATGATGTTTTATTTCGTTACATTGTATGATTTTCTATCATAGGGCAAACACAGGCAAGACACTATGGAGGCTAAATTACCATGTTGATGTATTTAGGATAGATTGGATAGGATATAACCTTTTCACTGACTGCTTTGCAATTAATTTTGTCATTCTTCACAGTAATGTTCAAATTTCCTCTATAGAATAATCATCGATAATGCTTTCCTTGGTTTTTAGAGGATGTATGAAGGTTGGGTTTTAGAGGTTTAAATAAGGCGTAGCTAAATATGGAGGATATCCCTCCCAGGCTGTTATTCGAAGAGGGACCAAGAGCTTTATGAAAAACAGTTCACGTATTGAATTTCTTCTCATGATATAAGATAATACTAAATGTTTGGGGAAGCCCATCAAGGAATTAAATCCCCAGCTACGCCCCTGTCTCAGAGTCATCTAGATAATGTCTTGGCTGATATCAACTGATCATCCTGAGTCAAATTGGCCTTACCAAAGAATAAAACTTAAGTTACCTAAAGTAAAGAACCGCTTTTTAAGGATCCTTTGTCACTTTTTTTAACAGAAATGCTCTATCTCTGTCAATGAAATAATAATTTATAATATTTTCCTTGATCTTTGTGGGAGTATAATCGATGTTTTTCGGAGCAGTGGCGTACCTAGATATGAACGATTTGAAATTGCCCCTCCAGGTCACCAAACGGGGGGGGGGTGAAAGCTTTATGAATGATACTGCATTTCTATCATTATACAATAACAAAACTCACAGAATATCAAAGGGGCTTTTCTTATCCCCCATATCTTCAGCTACGCCCCTGTCTCATAGTCTCTTAAGTATCAGTAAATACTTTGAAATTTGTTTCTTTTTTGGTCCAAGGAATCTAGAGCAATTCAGTAAAGGGTACATTAGTATGATCACTATGTCTTTAACAGTCAAATTTAACCTTGATTTTTGTAAGAACTTTTCGCAGTTGAATAATGACCAAAATGTAAGATTTCAAACACATTCCGTTATGTTTTTTGAACCGCCTAAATTTTTGCACTTTTTCTGAAATGTATACAATCACTCATTCAACCCCATTTCTTCCTATGAGTTGTAGATATTGTCAAGATTCTATATTGACATGTGGTACTGTTCTGTGCAATGATAATGTTTTATTCCACAGATTTACTTCAGTTTCTATAAAAACTCAACCCATAACAAGATATTGTGAGGGTTAAATTATTATATTGATGATTTTATAACAAAGTTTGACTCTCAGCGGGCAACATTTTAAGAAATATTTGTTATTTCTTCACGGAAATGCTCTATTAGCCACTAACATACTAATTTCAGTAAAATCATTGGTTATTTTGATCTATTGATAAATACAAAGCAATGCGAGCCTATCATTTTGGAGAGGTCATCAAAGTAAGCCTCATGTAACACGGATGGTTATCGACAAAATCGTTGATCGGATCATTCAAGTGACTTAGCGACATAACAGTGATACCAGATCAATGATTGTACTTATCTTTGTAGGCATGCTTTATGAAAATATTCTCGAGGAAAAGCATCAGTGTGATAAAATTGCCTGTAGAGTTATAATAGTAGTCGGGTCATCAGTTATAAGATATATGTGGTCCTTAAATTGTTATTGGTGACGAATGGTAGAGTGAAGATGTTGTTGGAGAGAAAGGATTCTGCTTCCCCCAGGTTTGGTGTTAGCAGCGACGTCACTGTAGACGTTGAAAAAGGGAGAGAGATATATGAAGAGAATGTTCGTCGAGTATGCACGTGGGTGCTGAGATGAAACAGAGTAAAAAGGACACGAGTATTTGGATGGACAAATGAAATGTATGTTTAATACAGGAACATCAATGACAAATAACGAATGAAAACGAAATACATATAATGATAACATTAATACGACTGGTCATGTAAAGAGGAGGGAGGAGATAGCAAAAGGTGGGAACTCTATCGTCAACGATGATACAGTATTCGGAGTCGATGTGGATATGTCTGGACTGCCTTTAAACCCTAATGCCTTGGAGCATACCAAAAGATTTTTATGAAAGATATAGAACACATAGAGTTTAATCCATGCTTTCTTCCCGAAATAAGAAGAATTTGGAGACAGATCATTGTGACCATCGTGTAGTAAAAAGCATTGTCTTTTCATCAATGAGAACTAGTGTTGTATAAGTATTTGGAGTACGTCTTGTGGAGGTGAGGACAAGGTTGAGTAACTATGTAACTATGCGTATTTGAGATGCCTCAACATTGGTTAACTGAAATGGCAGAGATTGGTCGTTGTGGGAAAATGGTTATGCTTGGATCGGCCAGGAGGTCGCCGAAACGATACCAATCTTTGGGAGAAGGAGAGAGAAGGAGAGAGAAGGAGTATCCAGGAACAAGTGCTGGGGCCAAAATGACGTTTTCAGCAAGAGGTGCTGGCGCCAATAGACCATTGACCACGTGTGTTCAGGTCTTTTATAGGGACCATCGTAGGAAGTGACATTTTTGATATCTAGCAACAAAAAAAAGTCTTGTATTTTTTTTCAACGAAGAATGTAGTTGGCGCTACACTGACTAAACGACATTATAGCGACAACAGATAGATGATTCGTGCAATTTTCTGTAGGTATACTGTATGACAGACAGTATCTTCGCTGAAGAAAAAACAGATAAAATTACTAGGAGTGGTTACTTACAATTACCATAATTTATCTAGTTTCCAACACATCATCCCATGGAGTCCTACGCGCAGCATATATCATAAAATGAGAATGTTTGATGATGGGCAGACAATGAGGTTAGGTTGTATGCACCTGACCAAGATATGTACTGTTTCAAGATTCTTTCATCTTTCACGCCTATCACAGCTGTCCAAATGCATTACGTTTCGTGGACTGAAGATTGTACATGACATGAAGTATTCATGTACCTATACTTGACCTCTACAGAGACGTATGCTAGGGCAAATGGGCTACGTTCAGTTGATTACCAAACTACTGGATTCATCAATGACTTTAACGTCCAATTCCTAGAGAAGGAAAGCAATGCTAAGTGTCTAAAGATTGAAGACCAAACAACAGTTTGAAACTGTTTGGAAATAGTGCCACCATTTTTTTCTAGCTAGAAAAGTCAACTACGCCACGTATACAATGAAAAATGGTATGTAGGCTATCTCAAATGATACCATACTCGTTAATCGAGTCGAACTGATAAATGTAAGTGTAAGAAATTTGAGTAATTATTCCAAGTTGGTAAGTTGGTATAGGTAACAGTCTTTTCAGTGTACTTCAATCTATGTATATGAGATGAAAAAGTTACAATCTAAACATCTGCCACTTATCGGTATTTGAAGAATGGAGGATCCGTTGTTAGAATAAAGAATGGAACAACATTCAAACCTTGCAGCAGACCATAACCCGAAAAGCTATGGGTGATATTAATTGGTTTCACACTCTTAAAAAAGAGCCCCGCTATGTTGGCTACTGACAAGACATGAAAGTGGGTCTTGGGGAGGTCGCAAATGTCAGGATGACCAGCGATGCAGCCAATGTATCGAAAGTAGAAGATTACATCCTTGACCATCGCCAGAATCCACTTGATCCAACAGAAGTTTAAGAATGACTGATGGCCAAGTGGCTTCAGGTGCCGTCGAGGAATCACTCTATTCACTACAAGTGATAGGAGCAACTACATTTAAAATTTTTGTCAATAGAAGATCGACGTTTCCAGGATAATCTCATAAAAGAAACAGTTAGAAAAAGATTTATCAATACAGTTGTGCTTTTCAGATGCTTGTTGACAGTCGCAAACAACAAATGTTATTCTGAAGACGGTAATATCATATGAGCTCACATGTGTCCCTTCACGTTGCATCCACGATGACAATGCAACCAAGAAGAACAATCAAATAGATTTGGCAATCTATGACAAATGAAATTCATGACGTATCATGAGGCAATGGCGATGCTAATATATTTGATTTAAGTGTGAGTGACGATAACTTCAAAACTTCCAACAGCCCGTGAGAAATAATCACCAAGATATTGATTCATGTCTTTAAAATTCATACCTACCAGTCCAGCATGCTCATACTTAGTGTTTGATCAAACCTTCTGCGATTCATCAGTTGAGTTAGCACTGTGGAAACCTACCCTAAAACATGGCTGCTGCCCAATCCCACCATATCGTACGAAACATTATTGTGCAACACTTGAGGCTATTTTTGAAGAGCTGAAACAATCCACATTTGACAGAATTCGTCTGCAATTATGTAGTGGAAATACCCGAGCAGAAATTAATACTTGCAGGAAAGTCCACGATAGCCAGAGGGTGGTGAAGGTATATGTTGATGGTCCAGGGGATATCGATGAGTAGTCCAGTTGTTGAGAAAAAGTCAAACCAGGATTCTCAAGCATACAGTACATCTCGATCCATAATATCGGCGAACAGTCATTTGGACTGATGGCACAATTTTTTTTGTTATCTTTCTTTGCTACTGTAGCTGAGGGATGATGACCAAATGAGTTTACATTTACACAGACCACTCTGGCAGGTCTGTGATTGAAAAGCGATACAAATCGGTTCCTTATAGGATGTCACGGAAATTTGTTGTCCTATGTAAAAGTAGTGGTGTACTTTTTCTCAGCTTCACATTTTCGATTTGAATTTTTGTGACTTTTTCCTAAACATGTTTAATGTATACGATATTTGTTTCGATGAAATTCTCGTTGAGGTCAATTTTTTTTTCGTTTTCTACATTTAGTTTGGTTAGTTTAATATGGAGATCATGAAGATTCTTAACGAAGAAAACTATGTTGTCAGCAAATCCGAATTCCTTGAGGCATTCACCATCTATTCTGATTTCTATGTGTTCCCCGTAAAAGAAGAAGGAGCCAAGCGAAGAATCACACAACGTGGACCAGCTGTCGGTAGAACAAGCTCAAATTTCAATAACAAGAAAATCACACTAGTTTCAAAAAGTGAGGTATGTAACCAATGCATCTCCCTGACATTCATGAAACATGAAATAAAAAAAGATTGCGCCTCAAACTGAGAACCATGCAACGTGCACATGGAGATATCGTTAGACAGTACACTATATTAGAGTGGAGAGAGTCCAGAATATCAAAAGAACCATCAAAAAACAAAAAAGGGCAGTGGGCTTGCTATCGCAGATCACAATATTGATCCCTAGAGAGCATATACTTAAAATTTTGGCCGACAGAAATTAAGATTGTGTGGCCAGCTAGATAAATTCAGGAAGTACTTGCTTCGTGAAGCCCACTTTAGAGAAGTCTGGTGAATCAACGGGATGATGTATGTCAAACGACTGACTCTGAAATGCTGCTGCTTCTGCTGCTGCTGATGATGATGATGATGATGATGATGATGATGATCGCTTATTCCACAGCATTAGAACATAGAAAAGATATTTGACAGTGTTTGATATCAGTGCATGCTTTGACTAGTTATGACACTAGAACTTATTCATTTAGAATCACATTCCATTCCCTCTGCAAGCTAACTGAATCTGGATGTGTTGTACCAGAGTTAGGAAAATTTGACTCCGGATGATTGGTTGGAATTAACCATAACGATTGCACCGAGACTCTTAGATAAGGCATATTTGACTCTTTAAGGGACGACTTCAATCATAGGGTGTAATTGTATAATATTAATGGAAACGCAATACGTGTAGTGCTATTCTTTGAGTTTTTGGTCCCCGTTTGATTACAGGCCTGGGAGGAAAATCCTCCATATTTATCTTGCTCTTAAACCCAACGTTCATAAATCTTCTAAAAATCAATGACAATAATATAAAGGCTAATGGAAAATTGAGCGTTTTTGAGGGAAAATGACAAAACATAATTGAAAAGCGGTCTGTTAAAGGGTGAAATGCCTCCCTAAGCATTATTATGGTAATACAGCCTTCATTGTTTCTTGCCTGCTTTGTCCTATAAAAGAAAATTGAACAAAACCATGAAATAAAACATTACTGTCGAAACAACATTATTGAATAGAACAAGGCCATGTGTCAATATATGATTTTGAAGAAATCCACGATTAATTGGTAAGACTGACTGGAATGCATGTTCATACTCTTATAGATAAGTGCAAACCCAATATTCCATCAATAAACACCCATATCTTTCATTTGAGAACGGTTTCATTTCTTACAACCCTTTCCTACAAAAGAAGCCTCAGGCCAAGAGCTACTGACCTCTAGATCTCAAAAGAGCTTATAAGTGAAAGGACCATTTAGAGATCAGCTCGGATGTGTTAATTTACCTTGACAGGCGGAAGAGAATAGACCGCTTGCTCCAGACAAACTCTGTGTGTGTGTGTGTGCGTGTGTGTGTGTGTGTGTGTGTGTGTGCAAGGATCAATCAACACAGTGGGATAGAGAGGGTGAGAGAAATTCCGTTGCCTTTGAAATGAGATAAGGATACATTTGAAAGAAAGTAAGTGATAGAATAGGGGTTGATTGCAGTTCATGGCCTGCCTAATTCTCTTCTACTGGGTGATATTTTCCGCAACTGAATCATATCGTTTGTTTTTATATGCAGTATGAGGCTGTATCTAGTCAACAACACCGACCAGTCTTTCAAGAATTGCACCATAATAGGAAGCTAACAAAAATGGAACATGAATTTAATGAATTTACTTCATGTTTTCAATATGAAGCAGATGTATCTGTAGAGCTTAGCGCCACCAGATTCAGTGTTATCCCTTTGCAAATTCATCATCATGTTTCCGTTGACCAGTCTGAACACAATGGACTTTCAAAAGGATTGTATCAGCGAAGGCACGTAGCTGTTGATCCAAGAATAAAATACTCGCACATCAGGAACGAATATAGCTGACATTGGAGAGTGGCTATCAGTTCCTCTAAGAAAGGAATCAGGCGCAATTGTCGAATATGGTGAAAGCATCACCCTGTTGTCTTGGTTTGAATAATGCATTTATAATTAAGAAGAAACATGGACAACAAACTAATGGGTCAATTTGAGATGAACTTTCACTATGAACTCAGCCAATAAAAATCTCTTTATGGGATGGTCAATCATTAAGCATTTGTTCCTACTCACTGAGGTGTGTGTATGCGTGTGTGCGTGTGTGTGTTCAAAATTTTTTTAATATGAAGGGTTAGGACTGGGAAAACACCGGATAGATAGATACATACATACATACATACATAAATACATAGATAGATAGATAGATAGATAGATAGATAGATAGATAGATAGATGGATGGATATGCCAATATACGTGAGCAACCTAAACCAAGTGAAATAAAGAAAAGAGGGAAACAAAGGAGAAGAATAGAAAATAATTTAAAGTGAAAAGGAAAGGAAGAAAGATGAAAGTACGACAAAGGAATAATGGGAGAAAGATTCTTTTTTAAATGAGAAAGAAAGAAAAGAAAATCTAAAAAATAATCAAGAATTAATTTCTCCGTACACTATTATTCCAAAACTACGTGTCTAATTTCAACAGCTTTTATCAATTTGCAAAATCTAGTAGTTAACCTTAGTTAGGATTTAGTCATCAGTTTTTATATACACTACTGTGTCTGTTATTCGTCAGTGACGTCACTTGCTCTTCTTCTGGTCATTGTCATCTATCATTGTTACACGCGAAAATAAAGTCAAAACTCAACAATAAGAGTTTGACCAAAGGCGGAGAAGAAATTCAAAATAGTGATTAACTGGCAAGTTGCATTGAAAGCAAAAAAGAATAGATAAGCTTACTCAGCCTAACGATTGATCCGCCTATAACCTCGAAAGTAGGATAAATTTTTTGTTTGCAGGTTGATTAGATACCAAAATTTTCTGATATCGAGATGAACGTCCTCGGCCGATGAGTCAAGGTAACACCACTGAAAATTTTAATTTATTTGTAATCATTAATAACTTGTTCAGGCAATTCCTCAGAATCACTGACAAATAACTACCTCGTTTCAAAAATTATGTTTTTATATTGTTTAATACTTCTCTGATTATATAAACTTTAATGACAGTTTTAATTACATCCTTAGTTGCAAAGTAATTTTTACCGGGAAGAAAAATAAATTAAATTGACACATACTTGTTATATAGAGAAAATATTTTCCCTTAGAAAAAAACAAGCAAAAATACGTGAGTTTGCATGATATGACGTCACAGGATCATACCATTTCCCTCTTTCTCTTTAATTATTGTTTACGGTTTGAAAATCCTATATTCCATGTCTCACCTATTTGCAATGATAAGATCAACTCTCTAGGAGTTTAACAAAAAAAGAGAAAAAACAACAAACATTTTTTTCAAAGTTGGAAAACAGGATGGCAAACCTGTGTGGCAGGAAGAAAACGAAATTTTAAAAAAAGAACAGGAATGGGAAGAAGTATAAAGAAAAAAAAGAAAGAAGTAGAATAGTCTGAAGAAAAATTGAAAGAATGACGGAAAAATTATGATAAAATTAAAAAGATAGTGGGGGTGGAAAAAGAGGAAGATCTGAAAAAAATCAGGAAAGAGAGAAAAGAAGAGGGATAAGAGATCAGGGAGAGAAGAATAGAAAAGGAGAAGTCAAAGAAAAAAACAACGAATTTAAAGAAAAGAGATACAGTATTAAATTGTGAAAAGTGGCAAAAAATTGAAATTACTTAAAAACTATCTTTGTTAAACCCCTAAATAGTCAACACTAGGCTCTTGGGAGTCAGGTGAACCGGCACATAGATCTGATAGTAGAATATTAAACTATTCAATGTGTCACCTTTTGCAATGAAAGCAAGCGACCAAAATGTCTAACCAAACAGCCGAATATCACTCCACCATCCAGTACACACTTGTCTCTCTCACACCCACGTATACAGACACATCTTGGTGCGTACAGAAAATACGCATATATGCACAGCATCACAAAGATATGACAAGGATTAAGGACTTGCTTCTCTGTCAATGAACATATGCAAACAATAATATCTCACATACGTAATATACAATACCAAGTTAACTTTTCCAAAGTTCCATTCGCTATCATCATGACCATAACTATTTTGCCTATGAAACATGCTGATCAATTATAAATGAGAACGACGCTCATTTGGCTTTATATCTTATTTCAGTTTATGTTCATCTTGTCATTTCTTTGTTGTACAGATTTCTTTGCATTTCATTCATTTTTCAGAACTCTAGATCATTTCTACCTTCCAACATTCTTTCCCTTCGACTACACGCATCAATCACGTCACATGACGTCAATTTTGATGTGATCTTTCAATTTCTCCATTTTGGAAGCCACTCTTCATTTCGAAAGATATCTGGGGGACAGCTGGTATTTCCAAATGGTTATCCATCTAGTTATTAATCAGACTCGACGTTACTCAAGTTTGGTGAACATAAACGAAAAAGTAATCGGGCTGCATATAAAAATGCAAAGATTAAGTGAGGAGGAAGAAATTCGCAAGAAAGGAATTACACAGCTGAACAACGAAAAGAAATGAAACAAAACATTTTGTACATTTGTTACGGATGTTTGACCAAATTTAAGGTTCAAAAAGAAGGGTATAAAACCAATGCATCCTACCAATGGTCGCTTATGGAGCTGAAACATGGAACTCAACCAAGACACTGATCTCAAACTAAGAACAACGCAATGTACACATGAGAGAATCATGCTCAACCTCACATGGAGAAATCACAAGACAGCACTATGTATCAGGGAAAACAGGACTGAGATATTTTTAGATCCTTTAGAAACCCCGATTGACAATGGGCTGGTCAAGTCAGACAACCTTTGCACATGGCAACATAACATAGATTTCCAGAAATCACATGCTAGACTGTGGCTGGCAGATTATAAGATGGCATGGCGAATTAGACAAGATCAGAAAGTAATGGCTCTGCAACGACGTGTGACAAATCTTGGAGAAGGTATAAGTCCAACAATGGACGCTTGAAGACTGATGACGACGGGCTGTATTTGTTGACACGTTTAGCCAGGTTTGGTGGATCATTTAATCCGTGACAATGCTTTCATCGAATTAAATCTTCAATCTAATCTTGGATTTATCCATTGCGTAAAAGGTTAACTGACCATTTAACGGACGAATAGAGACTGACGGTTGATTGTTGCCTGCAAATGTCTGTCAAATCAGATGATGCTTGAGAAAGGGAATTTTCTATATGATTATCTAAGAAAAGATAAATTATATCAGTTGAACCTTTGTAGAATGGCAGGAAATAAGTGTCCAGTTTAGCCTTATTAAGATTAATTTATAAACAAACTGCAACCCTAAATCCTTCAAAAGATTTCTAAAAAACAGAGCACTCTTCTGAGAGGTTCTACAGTGTATAAAATTGAGGATATCTCAAACTGAAAGAGAAAATAAATTCTCCTACGATAATTGCAAGGTTCAAGTAAACTAATCTCAACGAAAACGTTTAACCCCAGCTGGGAAAAAATGTTACGTCGACCAACTCAAAAAAATACTCTTATTTGTCACACCAAAATCTATTAGTTTATCTCAAACAATATTTACGAGTAGACATTTTTTAAGTGAAACAAATTACAGTAAAATATTCCTGTTATTTTACGCAATATATCTCAGTACAAGACACCTTTATCATATTTTGCACAGAGTCGAAATGTATCAAAAAATTTTGATAATTTGAAATTGGTATAAGACTGATGTTCATCGCAGATATAAAGTATTTTTCTAACAGTGAAACAAAAATTTGTTCAATTGTAAAACTATTTGCTACAGAACAAATGTGCCTTACCCACTGACACAGTTTCCAGTTTTGAGCCCAAGTTGTCTCCATCAAGAGGTTTTACACAGATCAACTTGAAAAAATACTCTAATTTGGTACATGTTAATTTCTTAGTTTGTCTTGAAGTATATTCACTCGTTAGTCAATAAAAAAAACATTGCTTTTTTTTTCTTTCGGTATGTAACTCGTGTGTTATTGAAAGTTGAGAAACAAGCAACAACTCAACAAGTGAGTGTTAAACTAGAAATTTAGCAGAGGTTTGATAATTCGGACGATTGGTTAAGATCCAGGGTCTGAACGTTGTAAAATATTCAAGAATATCAAGAATTCACCTTAAAACCTAAATATATCAAAATTCAGCAAAAATATTTGAAATACCAGAGCCCTATTAATTCATATGTGTAAAATCAACAGAATATTCAATTTTGAATGAAAAATATCTGAGTTATCAAATACGTTGGATTAAAGTGTCCTCTAAATTCCCAAAACAGTTATATCGGGGCCTATTAAACCAAGGATTTACTGTAATATCAAATTGGTTGATCTTCTTATCTGCATATTAGCTTGGTGTTCCAGGTAAAAACGTTTTTAAATATGGCTACCGCTCACTAAACGGTATGATTGCGTTTAAAAAAAAAAATTGAACAAGTTCCATACTATTCACACTTTTGCATACGTTGATCTGATTAGTAACTTGAGTTCTGATCGGGGGATCAAAAGTTGGTCGATTCTTGTGTCTTAGTAAAATCCCTAAATCTGATTCCGTAACAGAAAAGTCGCACTATGATGACGTTCTGCTACATATGTTGAGGAACCACTCTGGAGGAATGAATGAAAGACGTCATTGATTTTGTAAAAAGAATCTGGCTTATTTTGAAGTCAAGCTTGGAGACCAAAATAGGTTTTGGGGTCTTCATAAGGTTTACAAAACCTGTGTAGATAGCCAACAATCATAAAAGATGGTAAAATGGAAGGTTTACATTGTGGTAAGACAGTGGAGACGGAAATCCGCTAAGATGATTGTTATTTTGGTATTGTGAATGAAAAAGCACCAATTGATACGAGGAACAGATTGACAATGACAGTAATATCCAATACATTTCAAGAAATCTATTTGAAACAATTTTTCGAGAAGTTACACGAGGATGGCGATTGATTCAAACACATTTGTAGATCTTTCCTCTGATGTGAATATTTTAAAAAATGAAATAAGTAGTTTCCAATGATCATCTGATTCAGTCATCGAAAATTGTGAATTTCAGAAACTTTTTGAATGACTTTAATGCTTTTATCAGGTGGTTTCGTTTAAGTCACAACAAAACAGAAAACTGTGAAAAATAGGTGCTATAAGACAACTTCATAAATCTGGATATAAATAAAGGTACAATATCACGATGTCAGCGAGTTGAATCTACCAAATAATCTTGGTAATTTCTGTGAGGTAAATTGAGAAGTTCTGTAAAGATATTATGGAGGAAAGATGGCAGGTCTTAGAAAGAATGTATCTAATTGGATACGATAGACAGGATATTTCTGCCATCATTGATGTTATCAACACAAGGTTCCAGACAATCTATTCCTGAATCCTCGAAGAATGTATGATTAGTAAAAAGAGGCAAACCTTTTTCGATGCGAAAAAAATGGTTTATCTAAGCATGTTGATTACTTGAATCAGTTAACTGTTTTTATTTTATCATACTACATGCAGCATTAAATATTACGTACGTTCACGTTGGAATGATTCAAGGTAGTTTGTAAGTGTTTTCAGGGTAGGTAACACCTGACCATTAGATTTTCAGTACTTATTATGCTTTCCAAAGAGTTCCGGAAACTTAACAATAGAATAGGAATGCAAAATCAATAGGAAATCAGTTAGGTAACTAATTAAATACCTAAACATCAGGCCAGCGACGAATGTACGTACATGAAAATGACAGGGATTTCTGAGAGCTGTACGAGCTTAGTTCTCAAATATGGGGCATTCATTATCCAAAATATCTTTCTAATTATCGCTACACCGACGCCATAATCCTTGACCGAAAGTTACCCTGAAATTTCTTTAATATGAGTGGAATATTTATGTGATGACGAGTGTTATCAGATCATCGGAGGTTAATTAGTGGCTCCTTTTAAATTCAAGTGGAGATTTTGGTCCATCTTTGGGATATCCTTTTTTATATACCTTTAATGTTCAATCTCAGAAGCACACATCCACGAACACAAAGTGATGAATCTGCATAAGGAAAAGAAATTAAGATTGGGTTGCTTCAAATTTCCGATTCTTCGGAATTTTGCTGACTTCAAGTGCAGCACCAGAAATCCTTGTTTTATTTGGTTCGGACAACGACTTCCTGGAACTGTTGACCAGCCATCTTGTGAGTAGGTGAAAAGTTATGGATATACTCATTGGAAATAGTTTACCAGAAGGCTACAGTCGTCGATGACAAAGAATGGGTCGAAATTACGTCATAAGCTGGTTAGATTACTTCATTACATTGGTAATCATAACTCTTTGAAATTCAGTAACAATTTACCACGGATGATTCAATCTTGAGAATTTGACTTCAACGACTGAATACGGTACATGGATGTTTACAGCATCATAACTATGTCAATAAATAACCAAATTGCACCCAATATCTCGCCAACTCGTTGCGCAGTCTTAATGTCACTTGACAACCTATTACAGGTAATCTCAATGAGTATACTTGAACAGGAACTTTTTTGTAGGGTAATGCAGTTATCAGTGAGACAATTTTAAGTGAGCTTGTACAATGTATAATCATTGCATTCACCATAATCTCAAGAGGGTTTTCGCCTTACTCACGGTTTTTGGCAAAACATTGACTTGCTCTCCGCCATTCCCGATTTAGTGCTACCTCTGGCGTCTCCCAAATACTTTCCAGGCAATGGATGAGATTACTAAATATACGACGAGGAAGCTGATGTCGATCCCGAAAAAAGATTTTGCATACTGTTTAGAAAAGCGGAAAAGAATTAAGGATGATAGTGTGAAGTTGAAAATGGAGTATTTTGGACTCGACTGAGTAGTCGGTATTTTTTCTTCTTTTGTTATCATTGAATGGATGAATACTGGCTGGGGAGATGGGAAGCAACTTACGATATCTCTATGAATGGAGTATTTAAAGTTAACAAATGCATATGGAAAATGCGTTTTTGCATAGATTTATCTTTTAATGTAATTATTCCATACATACCATTTCATAAAGTAGGATATTTGATTAGATTTACCATTCTCAAAAGAAACAGTTGTTTAAACTATCTACATATATCTTATCCAATTACTATGAAATACTGAAATGGTTATAATTAGCCGAAGTTGCGGATGGCCATTGAGTACTAAAAAGCTCCGGAAATATCTGAATACACATCGCTATGCTTTTTCAAACTGGTAGATATCCTAGGCAAAACTGCCTAGACACATTCAATATTTGTTGATGGTAGGAAATTAGAGAAGGAGACAACAGAGCAAACTATTTTTCAAGTAATTACCACCCTAGCAGTAACGACTGCAAAAGGTTGGTACACCCGTTGCCAACCTTGACAAGGGCAAGAATATAACTCAATTATTATACGGATGGAGTTTTATAATTATAATTATATAAACGATACGGAGGGAATATTGTCTCGTGACTTGTTGCTGTAATATTTAGTAATTATATTCGCTGAACGCAGTATAAAAAAGAAATGTTCTGAACCGCTTTTGACTTTTCCTAAACCTTACTGCATTTTACAAAATAATATTCAAAGAGGACCCATTACGTGATAGTTTGCATATGCATTATATTCTCTGGGCTTTTAGTAACGGAGTTATTATGATGATTAGAATTCAGCAGGAAGTCTATTTGTAAGACTTTATTACAGTGGACGGTAATTTTAAGTATGTGATTTCGCTCAAACAAAACAAAAATTATACATCAACCAAAGGTCACCTTTTGATTACTTTTTTTTTTTTTTGATTGCCAATTTAGCTTGCATCATTTAACTCAAATAGGATACTAAGACTTCCCGTTGAAAATAAACACCAATTACAAAAAATTGCTACTAGATGTTATTCTTTTGGTTATTTTGGAGAAAAAAAAGAAATAAGCCAAATTAGTGTTTCTTTTTAAAGGAATTCTTCACATTCGGATAGTGTGGAAACTGTTAATTCAATCAGTGGTTCTATGTGATAAAGTCTTATATCCATACTCTTCAAATATTCACGTTATGCCACTTTTTTGTTCTTATGGAAGAAGAGCGAAATTCGTTTAGCGTTTGCTTTGCCGTGTAAATAGCTTTCTGGGGTTCGGTTCGGCCTTGGGGCAGCACGGACCTCCTTCTTCTCTCACCTACCCTCGTTCAATTGCAACTCCTCTTACCTTGACCTCAGACCACTCAGATTATCATCAGAACAGACTTCAGTTCTTGGAACGATCAGAAAACTTTTTCATATAAATCGTAATTACATACTCGTTTAACGATATTCCGAGTTACGAAAACTTTTCTAGAGGAACGCTATGTTTTTGGTTCGTCAGGTCTTAAATGTGCTCTGTCCTTTTGTTGTCAATCTCCCGTCGAAGTCCGACGCTGGAGTTGATTTTGTCCCCCCCCTCCCTGTAACAACAATAGCAGCGACAATCCTCATTTAATTCAGGGTTTACAACTCTTCACTGTTTGCCTTTACCGTCACGTTCAACCAAAACCACATCTTAAATCAACATTTCTCTGTCATGATTCGAAATCACAACCAGGCCTTATCCGTTGAGCCGAACTGGCAAGTTTCATTTTGGTAAGAAAATTTATTTTTTAGTAAGAAAATTTATGTAACTAATACGCAAGGACTCATTTCATCCTTTTAAATTTCTATTATAAAGTAATGAAATGATTGATGAAATGTTCATTTTACGTAGAGCATCACTGTTTGAGTTTTTGAAATGCTCAAAACATGTCAGTCTATTTTAAATTTTAGATTATTTTAGATATTTTCATTTTCAGCGTTTAATTCTTTGCTCAACAAACTTGAGCAAAGAATTAAACGCTGAAAATGAAAATATTCCAAAAAAAAAGTGGCATTTATGTGATAAGGCTCCGTTAAAAATCAGATGAGGCGAAAAATCCATTTTTTTATCCTTTATGTCTTCCACTTGTAAAATCAGTTCAATTGTAGAGTGATGAGTCACTTCGTCACTTATGAGTGATGAAAGCCCGCTTCAATTTGCGAATTCTTACAATTCAAAGTTAGATATGGATTACCAGAAAGGATAAAATCTTGATCAAAATGTATAATTATATCCCGAGTTATAATAAAATGTCATATGATGAGTGGAATTCTACTAGAGAATAAGGCTACAAGTGTAAGAATTTACGGATGTAATTGTACTGAAAGGGGTTTTCAATCGAGAATAAAGCAAAAGAGCTTCAAAATTAAACATTACAATTAGAAATATGACAATTGAATTAAAGGTACAGCAAGCACAGTCAAGTATCTTATAAGTTTACATTAAAAGATTCATATTTGCAGCAACTCCAGCAATTATTGTATAAATGAGACGACTGTGATTGTCCATTGATTCTGTTCCCGTACGTTTTCATTAGTTTATCATATTTTTTAGTTTTGGTGCCTTATCTTTTTATTCGCACACTTTATTTTTCAATTTGCATGCATTGTTTTTTAAAGATTCTTTTGAAAAAGTATTAAATTCGATCAGAGCAAACTATCTTCATAATATGTTATGTTCTGAAAGAGTTAACATTATTTTAACGTACCTTGACTTAGACTGCAATCAAATACCTGATTCTTGGTAAGTTTTAACACATGTGTAATAAATATTTTCTTTTCAAAACTTGATCCAACACGGTTATTCTCGGAGTTCCAGGTTTCTTTCTTCCCCAGGTTTCCAGAGTGCCTCCCATATTTTTTATTGTTATCTGATAAGTTTCACTCCGTTATACGTTCTTTACAATTCCTTTCCTTATTAAAATTCACCACCTGCTTGAAACTCCTCCCCTGATAGACAGCTCCCCCACCTGCTTGAGAATCATTTATTTAATATATGTAGTATCCATGCCAACCCTCCTCTAGAATAAATATCCCAATGCATAAACTCTTTCCTGCATATTTGATATAATCAGAAGGTGAATACTGCAGTAATTACTCCCCTTTATATAATTCCTCCCCATTAATGACATGTGTTCCTCCCCTAATTCAAAAACCATTTATCTAATATATATACATGTTTATGACAATCTACTATTAAAATAAACATCGTAGTTCATGAAATTGTTAAGAGCTAATAAAGTATTGAAACCGACCATACTTATATGCTAAGCATATAATGATAATTTCAGTGTATTACGAAACATGTGCTGTGAGGTACTGACAGGGCGTTATCTACAGGATTTTTCCACTGCATAATAGAAATGAGCTGATGTGAAAACGGGGCCTAAAGTAGTGAAAATGATGATGGGAACAAAGAAACAGGTATTAAAGCAGGATAAAAAAGTAGGGCTAATATCTCAAAAGAGGGGTGACTGAAGTAAAGAAAGGGGGTGTGATGTTCAAAAATGGTGGAAAGTTTAAAAGATGGGGTATAATGTTAAAAATGAGGGTGCAATGTTGAGGAAAAACGGAGAAAAGTCTAGGAAAAGACAGTTGTTGAAAAGTTGGTGATGTTGAATAGGGGACTGATTTTCAAAAATAAGCAGATAGTAGAAAAGGGCTTTAATAGTAGATGTTGGAAATGAGGATGGGGTTATTGTTGAGAAGGAAGAAGAGTCCCCATTTCATTTCAAGCCCACAAAGTGGTCGTGAAATTTCCCTCTCGATTATGAATCATTGAAATGAGAAAGGATTTCACCCCAAGATTTCTAAAAAAATCTCCACGATTTTGGTGTCTAAAAATTAAGATAAAAGTTCCTTATTGATTGTGACAAAATGTGTTTTCTTCTAAAAAAAAAATCTGTCTTAATTTCGACCCTAAAATCAATTCCTTAAACTGAAATGAATATTCACCGCGATTTTGATGTCTAAAGGTGAAGAAACCTTTGCATGCCGACCTCTAAAAGTAAAACAAGAATTACCTTTGGATCCTGACCCTTAAAATTGAAAAAGATTCTCCCATTCGATTTTGACCCTTGAATGTAAAAAAAACAACTTCCTTTCAATTTCAAATGGAGAGGGGCAGTCCCTCCTCGTTTTTGACTCCTGGAAGTCACCCCCTCATTTTGACCTTTAAAAAATCTATTTAATTTTGACCTTTAATAGTTGACTAAAAATACCTTTGCTTCATTCTCATCCACTCCTGAATTTCGACTGCCAAAAGTTGACCTCCACCATTCTAATCCCTGAATGTAGAAAGAATCCTTGATTTTGACCGAAAATGATGAAATGTACATTTTCAGTAATACGTTTTATTATGGAAACAATTCTCTTGTCATTGGTGAACTGACCTCTCCATTGACGAAAATGTCCCTTGACCGTACTATATAAAAGCATACAAATGTGAGAAGACAAGAATTCAAGGTATCCTTGTACAACGAATTAACATTGGGATGTAAGATATATTTGAAAAATTGTTTTTTGTTCCTTTCTCAATAAAGGACGCATTTCTATTTCCGAGGATTAAGTTGAGGAAGAGGAATTTGAAAAAATTCTTTTATTATGTCACATTTTTATCTTCGAGGATTGAGTCAAGAAAAAAGAATATAGAAATATTATTTTATTACCTCACATTTCTATCTCCTAAGATTGAGTTGAGAAAAACGAAAAAAAATATTCTATCATCAAAAATTCCTTTTACTACTGACAAATAATCATAAGAATGGACCTCACCCCGATTTGAAACCCTTTAAACACTTATTTTGGGGAAAGCTAATTTGCAAAGACACTTCCAAGGGGGATCGAATCCGTACCCACAGATTTGTGACGGATTTATATCAAGTAGTTTGTATGTATGTATATTGACAAGAGAACTAAAATAACATAGCCTAGATGAACCAAATCAAATTTCATTCCTTTTAATATGAGTGGTCAGGGTCAAGTTAAAGCCATGCGTACTTTATGCCCCTCCGGGTGCTCTTCGATACAATTCTCTTGTAACTATCTTAGAAAGTTTACTACTCAGAGATATAGTGCCGATCCCCCACCAGAAAAGGGATGGTAGCTAGGCGGGAGAAGCAAGAAAGGGAGTAATAGATTATGATGACCTTATAATGACTGCAGAAGTTCGTTATCATATTCCATGCTATAAAATGTTGTACACCAGCGACAATTTTCTTGAGAAATCTATTGGCAAGCCAACTGACTTTGATTGCTTGACAGTTTATAAGTGACTTGAGTGAATTATCGATAGATTTGCATTCGTTCTCTGAAAGCTGTCGGCACAATGACAGTGGACTGCTGATCTGCTTTTACAGGGGGCTGACCACTATGTCCTCAAATGTCGGTTTCGTGGTTTTATATACTCTTAAATCATCCGGTCGCTGGGGAATATGACAAGGAATCCACAAAAGAAAAAACGTAGCATCCGTCAAGAGATGTAAACAGTTTCCATGTTGAGAACGAGGAGCCTTTTCATGGAAATAATCCGATCTGTTTTGTCATCTCTATTTTGATGATGTGAATAAACGAAATGGCACTTTACGATTCGAGCATATAAAAGGCTACTTTCTCCGTTTTGCCTTTTACACAAACAATATACGAGATTCAATTCGCTCCCTTTCTGAGATATTCAAACACATTCGCAAGCCCCAAATACCAGAGGCTAAACTTCGACCCATCCCAACTTGACACTCTATAACATCCCCCTATCTCTCCCTAGATGCCTACTATTTCTCCCTCTCTGAATTCTTTTGATGTATACACATACAAGCTTCCATGTATATCTATCTGACTGTCAAATAAAATACACATACGTATACTTAACTTAACACACACTTTCTGGTTTCCTAACAATCCTGTCAGTACTAATCCCTGAATCGTCCCTTCATTGACCAGCTATCCTTGGGATAAGGTCAACTGCTCTGGACATCTTGCTCTATTCATCTTCTCATGGGAAAAGGGATAGGACCAAAACAACGCACAGCTATTTTATCATTGGTGCACACACACATACGCACACATTTTACAGTATCATTTTTCAAAATGCCAACTTTGCGCCTCACATGCGCTTCTCCCGTAACAATGACTCAAAATCATTTGTTTTTCAGAGGTCACTGGTAATGTCCAAAGTCATCTGTAAACGACAGATGGTTGATTATCAAATGATTGATTCATGGTTCAGAGGTGGAAAAATAAAACCTCAAAGAAGTGGAGTAGACTATCAAGACAGCAGCCAAGATGATGGCAGATCATTCTTGTGGGGTAAAATTTGAAGGCAGCACGTTCCTGACGCTTGAAGAAATTGGAGGTGAAGAATTCAGATTACATTGGCTACAACTTTACGTTAAGTTATCCATGGAAAGCTTCACCAACCATGCAATAAGATGTCCGAGGTGGTAGATGATAACAATGACATATCTCATGTAACTGATGGATTTGATAGGAACAAATTATTTGCATGGTATGTTGGCAGTTAAACTTTCTCTTATTTAACGAGCAAGTTCGTACAAGTCAATTTTAAAAGATTTTTTTTACAATTTTTGCTAGCAGTGTCGACAAAGTAACTCTCTTGGACACTAATACCCCTACCTACGGGATCCATCTTCTGCTAAGTAAATGTCCTAAATCTCTTCTCAGAAATAAGATAACTTAAATTCCCACCATACTCCATATTGAACTACGTAAAGAAGACATGAGAAATAGGTATTTTCCCGAGCATCTAAATGAAGGTTGGCAGACTGGTATGCCCCTACAATGGTTCGTGGAGGGAAGGTCCCTATCTAAAGTTAGCCTGAATGATACTTGTGAATAGGGACAATAATAAATATTTCCAAACTCTCACCATTTGGTACTGAGCCTCTATAAAGTTTAAACTCTTTTCAACAACTTTATCCCGAACATGAATATCAAAGAAGGGACGATACACAACACGTAATCCCCAAGAGAACACTCAATGAATTCTTATGATGCATTAGTCCACCGATATTCACTAACAAACCATTCAGAAGGCTTATTCTTTCTCTATTACCTAACTACTTATTTCCAAGGGGTCCCCATATTACTGAGTCCCGCCTGCATGTTAGAGAACACCCTTGATATCCTTTGCACAAAATATCTCACTCTACACAGAAAATGCTTTCGAACAATACCAAATATGAATACTTGACAATTTATTCCATTTTCAACTTTTTTTTTCAGTGTTAGTGAATATAAGTTGACTAATGCACCGTTTTTTTCCCAGACTATATTAGGAAATACGTTTAAAGTCAGGTTTAACGCTAGATCTGTTATTATATTTATACCATGATATAATAAATTAATGTTCAATGATTTTGTTTAAACATCTTTATTATTAATAACTTAACAATCAAAAACGATGTTGCCGATTCAAGAACAAGGGTAAAGACTTTCTAATTTGGGGAGGGTATCGGTACTCAAGGCCAATCTTAAATTTTGGAAAAAAAGAACCGTAAATCTCGATTTCTCTTCAGTCAACTTCATGTTGGATATGTATATAAACAAACAAGAGCTAATCATATCCATTAGATGCTGCAATACTGTTATCAACAAGACGAATGAAGAAAAAAAACATGGTATCCGTATCGTTACTAGTTACTTCACTGTTCTGGTGAGTGATTCGTTTATGCTTCTACCCTTGTCATTTACTATATCATACATCGTCGGTAAATTCCTAGTTTTACTTCATAGATGACAGATCACCGGTGTTTATCTTTTAAATAGTCATGAAATAATTAGTCTACTTATAAAGATTCAACGGTCTATACGAATTTCTTCCAGATTATTGTATTTTAGGAAGAAATCTAATTCACTCTTTTCAGTTGAGGAATCGATCGTTTCAAATAGTGAGTTAAAAGTATTCTTAGTTCGCTATGAAAAATTATTTTACGCCAATATCTAGAAGAACCTGATTGTCTTAAGAACATTAGAAATACTGGTTTAACTTAACTTTGAACACCTATGATATACAATGGTACGAAATATCTAGTTTAAAAGCATTGTAGGTTTTTCTGACCATAAAATATATCCCTATCCTTAGTTTTGGTTACAAGTTCATGTGGTAAGATTATTATGATTATATCATTAAATATATGTAGAATATATGTTCTTTATATTTTCCAATTTTAATATATGCACTGCAAGTAGATGTAATCTGCCCTATTCCTCACAAGAACAAGATCTGACACAAATTTAGTCGAATGTAGAGTCTTTTACATGGGAAGTTCAAAAATTGTTCCATTCCCCTCAACCTAAGATAGGTCAGGTGTTGTTGTAAGGTCTACTGACGACCACACACCGGCTGAGATTATTTTTGAGACCTCAAGATGAATTATCGACCAGTGCACCAAGCAAGACCAAACCCCGGTGTACCCTCACTGTTCACGGTATTGCACTGACGCAAAAGCTACAGCAAGTAGACTTATTGGGCGCCATCTTGGTGTTATATACGTACATATATGTAATGAACATCTTGCCGAGAAGAACTCATTCGCACAAATGCTCTCTAAAGAATGATTAAATGCAGAATGCTTAAATGCAGTTTTCATAGATATGACAATTAAACATGAATATAATGCTGTCAATTATCATCAACTGATTGCCATCGATAATCTGTTACTCAAAGGAATCCATTAAAACGACCAGGGGAATGTCATTCATTTACCCACAAAATAGAAATCACCAACATTATAAGGGGGGGGGTTCTCAATTTATCAGCAGCACTTTCGGTTACCCCTCACATAAGAACCATTAATAATGAAGATTTACGATATTTTGCCGTGTATCAGAGTGATTTCGGGAAAATATCTGACATCGTCAGTCAATATGCTTGTTTTGAGATACTTTGAATCTGACAACTATTGATCTAATCGACATCTGGGTATTTTCAGTTACAATACATATATATATATATATATATATATATATATATATATATATATATATATATATATATATATATATATCATAAATTGCATTATATTACATGTACATAATGTATGTAAATTTCATTATTTTGGATCACGTATATCCATTTCTCAATGCATATGTATATATAAAGTAAATTGAGATAAATTGTAAATAGGGATAACCAGTAAAAATTTATTTCCCAAGACGAGTGAACAGTTTGGCGTGATTTAACGCCCTTATATACATATAATCATGTGTTTGTTTGTGTGTGTTTGAGTGTGTGTGTGTGTGTGTGTGTGTGTGTGTGTGTTAATGAAAATGACAATTGGAGGTTGAAAAAAAAGAGGTAGGTGTTTTATTTCAAACATTTTTATGATTCCGTGGGAATGTTTCGATGCATTCTGACAAGAGCTGGCCATATCACCATCCTATCATAAAGAATAACAAAATCAGATTTTCCTGAAAAATGACATTTTTAGCCCCTCTCTCCTCACTACTTTTTTTATCTGAGACAACCCACCGAGGCAGGGGACAAAGATCCTCTGAAACGCCTCTCCCAGGCCCATCTCATTTCAAACCAATCTATACTCTTATCAACACAAATACAAACCTCCCCTTTTTCTCTCCTACCAAACAATCCATCAACACAAAAATAATCCCATTCCTTTCTTCAACATCGAAACATTCAAACAGCATTTGTTTCTATGAACTGCTGCAAATGTTTCTCTTGAAAAAGATGGCTGCCCCCTGTCATCAAAATATACCAACAGAATGATAAAACAAATGGAAATGGAACACCTCTCTCTTGAGTTTTTCTCTTCACCTTCGAGTAATTATTTTCATCGACATTCTGTCAGATCACGGCACATCCACAATACAAACAGATGAGAAGCAACCGCAGGGTCAGGCTGGATTTATAAGAAGCTACTCGCCATGGACCATTTCCATTAAAACAAATCAGCTGAAAGAGAAAGCAGCAGAATACAAAATGGCACTCGCTGTAGTATTTATAAATTTCAAGACGGCATTCGACTCTATGGAAATTCCCTTGGTCATAAAGGCCATCACTTTATGATACGTCAAAGTACTGCATCTTATATACAATCACAACAACTATTATTTCAGGCAACATACAAATTCTGAAGCCTTCAAACTCCAGAAAAGAGTAAGACAAGGTGATACCTGCTCACCCAATCTCTTCGCAGCCTGCCTTGAGATGATCTTGCGAAACCTGGACTGGGAGGATTGAGGAATCAAAATAAATAGCAAATATTTGAACAACCTCAGATTTGGAGACGACATTGCCCTTTTTGCAGAGGATCTACACGACCTAATGCTAAATGAACAAAATGAAGAAAGCAAAAAAGTTGGTCTATGTGTAAAGTTTAGTAAAACAAAAGTCATGTGTAGCAATCACGTCGGGAATAAGAACAAAGCTGTCAAAATCAGAAATGCAAAACTGGGGAAAGTAGACAATTCACTACATCTAGCTAGGACAACAAATCTCTATGAAACCCGCAAAAGTAGAAGAAATCAAGCGGAGAATCAACCCAAGATGACATGCCTTTGGCAGAGCAAGCTCAACTTTCAAAAACAAGACAATCCCGATAATTCTCGAGAGAACAGTGTACACTCAATGCATCTTCCTGATAGTCACTTATGGAGCTAAGACATGGAACATAACCAAGAGACCGACTCGCAAACTGAGAAGCATGCAGCGTGCGCGTGAGAGATTCATGCCCAACCTCACATGGAGAGATCACAAGACAGCACAGTATATCAGGAAGAAAACAGGAGTCTGAGACATCATAGAATCCATTAGAAATTTCATATGGCAATGGGCTGGTCACGTTGCAAGAATGGTAGACAACCGAAGGATATCACGACTCACAGCATGGATCCCCAGAGATCACATGTGGAACTGAGACCGACAAAATGATAGATAGAGAGATGAGCAGGACAAATTTAGACAATATTAGCTCTGCGACGCCCACGATAGAGAAATCTGGTGGATCCTGGGGAAAGTCAATGTCCAATGACGGACGTTTAAAGACTGGTGATGATAGATGATGAATAATTCATCACTAATGGACGGTAATTTGTCTCCACAATGTAAAACATAACAAGCACTGACCAACAACTAAACAACAAAAGGAAAAAAAATGATTACTGAATCAACTGAAAGGTGTGTTTTCCCCCCAGAAACGTCCTAAATAGGGATCCAAAAATTAATCAAATCTTTCGTCAGAAGGAACCCACGCAAAGCTGATTCATGAACGTGTTTGCACAGATCGCCCTCTATTTCATATTACATATTGTAGATATTATAATGATATAATCATATCAATTTTATTAAAACTATTTCACGACCATTGGTTTTTTTGCGATAGTCTGAAAGCGGTCTGCGTCAGGCCAAATTCAATCCTTTTGAAACTGTCCACAGCTTAATATCATATTCATTTTTCTCTCCTCTCAATTGTTTTGCTCCAATCTTAAATACATAGATATATAATGTGTGTGACTTGGTAGGGGACTGAATGTTACGTTATATGATATCACGGTATCTAATTCAGAAAGTATCGTTGCTTTCAGAGATATAAAATTATATATATATATATATATATATATATATATATATATATATATATATATATATATATATTGAAAGAGAGAGAAAGAGAGGGAGGGGAGACAGACAGATAGTAAGAAAAAGTGTGAGTGCATAGGAGAGCATGAGGGTTTGAGAAGTTAAAAAAAATTATGTATATATATAGATAGATAGATAGATAGATAGATAGATAGATAGATGGACAATTTTAAATGGAGCAAGATGGCTTAACATACAAATATTCACTCATTGTTATCTTGACAAAACCAATTTGTTTGCTTTTTGAAAATCCCACCTGCATATGCTTCTAACTTACAATGTACGATTATGATAGATTGGTCGCTTAGTTTGTGCCCAGCAGGGTTTACACTAATTCTTTTGAAAATTGGAACTTATTTATTGATCATCAACCAGCAAAATAGAAAGAAGCTTTTCCATTGTTCACCGATTATCCCCATTCTATGGTATTGACTACCAAAACGCCATGCTGCCAAACCATATTAGTCACATGGTGGTTTAGTAATCATCCAATTAGGAAGTAACAAATAGAATCAAACCATGTATAACTTAAGGGTGAAGAATATATGAGGAAGAATCATTGAATAACCAGACTTGTTCAATGATTCTTTCTCATATATACATCACCTTAAAGTTATACATAGTTTTATTCTATTGGTTACTTCCTAATTGGATGATTATTTTATTTTATGGATACATGAAAATTCGCAAATAACTCTAGAAACAAATAGAATAATTAGTAATGAAAATCAGAATTTCAGCAAATGTTAGTCTCAAATTGATTGCTGCGAGATAACAGACATTGATACGATATTGGAGAATAGTACACCGACTTTTCCAGGACACGGTTACAAAATAAATACTTACATCAACCTAATGTTTAATATATTGAGCATTTAATGAAATAAACCCCACCTCTATCGGATATTGGATTACTGATTTGTACCTTGTTATATATATATATATATATATATATATATATATATATATATAGTAGAAAGTAGATTCACTGCACAAACACGTTTATGCTTCTGCCCCCTTTGAGCGTCGTCAGGCGAATGAATCATATTCATTCTATATTTCAAGCTGTACTCTAAACAAACTTGACTCTTGCAGTGTAAAGTTGAACGTATTGACCACTCTATGAAATAAACCCATCGCTTATCAGACGTTGCTTTTTATCATATTATATTATGCTATATTGCACAACTGTTTATATATATATATATATATATATATATATATATATATATATATAGCGGCATATCATATAGAAATTCTTCTTGTTAATGCATCACTCGGCTTAGACAACGTATATGAAATAAACAGCTAAAGAAAATGGTACTACCGTAGGAATTAAACCAGCCACCGATAGGGTGACCGATTCAAGTCAATGTTGATCTTCCCATTGAGCTAAACAGCAGCGGTAATGCAAGGCCCAAATAACTGTTTTCACTCCAAATCCTCATCTTGTTAATCCTCAGTCTATTTGTTTCTTCCAATGCATCTATTATGTATTGAGAAATCGATGTATATAGTCCCACGGAATGATTATAATTCATGTTATATTATACAGAAACCCTTTTTTGAAATGATTTCCCGTTTTTACACGATTAATGTATCACTAAGCCTGGACAACGTAAATAGAATTATCTTCACACAATTGCTACGACTCAATTTCGAAATCTTGAGAATACTGGCGGGGAAAACAAACAATAAATCATATGACGACATTAGACGTGAATCTAAAGGAAACGAAGAATGAATGAGAAATCAGAAATCTACCTGAATAATCACCTGCTGTGTTACAATCCATATGAAAAATATTTTTCCGTTTATTTATATATTTCTGCAACAAAATATTGTTACTTAATTCACATATTTATATGTTATTAAGAAATAAATATAGGATCCGTCAGAATGATTATGAATATCATATCATAGTATGTATAAACTCTAGTTTGAAATGATCTGTTATTACACTGTGAAAGTATCATTTGGTGTAGACAACATAAGAAAATAAACAAAAAAGAAAATTGGGCTACCGCTGTAAGAGCAACGCTATGTTGAAGTGGCTAGCTTG
>OY735215.1:50851393-51138893 GCA_963457665.1 Thysanoteuthis rhombus
TTTGTTACAAAAGAAATGGTGTATCCTTCTGTATCTTCCCGTGATAAGCGAAATGAATTTCTTGGACAGACTTATTTCATCAGCTTTCTTTCCTATTAACAAATGGATTACGGATTATGAAGTTTCTCTCGAATTATTTTTTTGCTGAATTATACGTACATATAATACAGCTCATGAAATTGGAATTTTTTATGTAGGATTTGGTTTTAAGGATCATCAAAAGAGTTTTAAAGCAAGACGATTTATTGCAATTTGCCTGAAGTGGCATTTACTAAATCATGCAAGAAATCCGAAAAATATTGTTTAGTATCCAGGTTTGAACCTCTCTTGATCTTTTGGGCAAAGGTTCTCAATTATGCAGTAGATCGTTTTAATCTGTTAATACAATACTTTCCGAGAACTAGCTTTTCTCTTGGGTGACATGGACCAGATCCTGCAACTGTTAAATGGGATTTAAGTAGGAAATTTGGGGAGATTAGTCCAAGATTGGAAAAACTTCTGCCATTTTCTTGTTTTCAAAACAATATCTAATCAGTTAATTGCAGTCTTGGATCCCTACGTCCTTCATTATAAACAACACAGTCAATATATCAAAGGACGCTTGAATTTGTTTGCTTAATCAGGTTTTAGTGATACTTTTTGTGCATTAGAAAGCTCCTGAAAAGGATGTTCAACACCCTTAGCAGTGAAATAATTCCAAATGACAATAATACTATCCTTCACCCATTGAGTAATACACCGCTAATTAGGATGTACTCATAAAAGCTTGAAAATAAAATTGAAAATAAGAGAGAAAACTTCAAATGAATACATATTGAGCTACCTCCCTTGGAGTTAAAATTTAACCTTCTTACTATTACCTGTTTTTTGTTGATTTCTTTTCCTGCAGAATAATACAATATATGTATCAATCGAAAACAAGTTTCTTGATCTGCCCCAAAATTCTATAACTATTTTGGTAGTCGATTGCAAATGCTCCCAGGAGATGTAATCGTAATTAATTGATAATTCTCAGGGGTACTGTGTCGACAGACGGATGAATGGACAAGGGGAAAGATTTAACTGAATACATATACCTCTCCCAATTTCATTGGCAGAGGTGAATAATAATACTTTCCTTTGTATATTCCCATCCACTACCTTTGCTTATTACCAAACAATTTAAATATAGACTTATCTGTCAAAAAAAAACATTTTCCTTTGTGAGATAGACACAGTGGGCAACAGGTGATACGCATCGGGTAACCAGGAATTGTTTATTACAATATCAATTGAATCCAAACATGTTCGTTGAAAACAAACAGTGCCCAATTCACACAAAAATTACTTCGTTATTATATTTCCCCAAATAATAACATTTAGCGACCAGGAGTACAAAAGATCGCAAGAAGAAAAAACACATCACATATGGTAAAGAGAAATTATTCAGATTTTTTATCCCTCAATATTGGAAAGAGAAGATAATGTAGAAGAATTCATTCGCACTGTATTCAACAACTCATTGATACATTCATACCGCTAAATAAGGTCCTTTGTATATCATTTGATGTGTCACGTCCTAATAATGCACTAACACAACAATGTTGATTTCCGGAATTAAAAGAAAGTAAAATTAACAAATATCCATGGTTTCCATCTTTCTAATTTAATAATGGCCATGACAATTGTTTGGGTGTTTGAAAGTGCTGCATTTCTAATGTTCAGGTAATGTTTGCATATATTGGATCCGGATTTGTGTTTGGTTGCAAATTTAAACACAAAGAAGAACAAAAAAATGAACAATTCTTCCCTATATTTTTTAATTAAATCTTGATTAATATGAATATTATCTTGTAAGAATAAGTATATATTTAAAGTCTAAAAAGCTTTACAGCTTTAGACGCTAAACATTGAAAAAAGGTTTGTCACTTCAGTCACTTATTTCCTCAATAACTGTCAGTGCAATTTATGTAATTTTCTTCAGTGTTTTCACTGTTTTACATATACTTTGTTATTAAGGTTCAATGAATAAATTTTCTCTTGTTCTGAACACCAGTTGTTCAATATGTGCCTGTTTTGGGGATTTTAAAAACAGAAAGTTTTTATCAATTTGCACCTCAGCTGTGTACCACCTCACTTTCAGCTATGTTTTACCATATGGCTTATTTCGTACGAGTGGACAGTCATGTATATATTGGATAGCAGGTGTAATGTATATTTATATCACTTTATACTACAAATTAATTGGTGGGGAAGTAACTGGACAGTAACAGGTAGCTTTGTATTTATAGAGGAATGGTTGAGTTTTCCAAAACTTTAAACTATGACTATTAAGAATTCTACTCACTCCAACAAGAAATCCCAGTCTAACTCAGATAAGTACTACGTAAAAGTGTTTTTATTTCGAAATTATATTTTTTTAGTATTCTCCTGAAATTTAACTCTAAATTCTGTGGTTAACGACCTTTTTCTATTCTTCTTTCCTCGTCTTCTCTCTCTCTCTCTCTCTCTCTCTCTCTCTCTCTCTCTCTCTCTCTCTCTCTCTCTGGAGTACACATCAACAACAAGTCACGGGCCTGTGTGGCAGAGCAACATTCCCCATGGTTCGCAGAAAGAAAATTACACCGACCGTTCCTGCTGGGTTCTTGGTCCTAAAAGGCCCAGCCATATTTTCTCCTCACAGCCTGTCTTGTGACGATCTGCAGAAACCTAGACAAGGGGAGAATAAAGGAATCAAAATGGACAGTGAATATCTGGACAAGCTCAGATTTTCAGACCTTTTCACAACCTCCAACAAATGCTAGATGAGCTAAATAAAGAGAGCAGGAAAAGTAAGTGTACACGTGAAATTTAGCAAGACAAAGATGACGTGTAGTGATAACATTGGAAATAAGAACACAAAGATCAAAATTGAAGACTTAGAACTGGAGAAAGTAGACCATCACATCTATCTAGGACAACAAATATCTGTGAGATCCTCAAAAGAAAAAGAAATCAGTCAAAAAATAACTCTAGGATGGCTATTATTTGGCAGAGTAAGCTCAACCTTCAAAAACAAGATCCGATCAATCCTAAACAGAGGGGTATACAACCAATGCATTCTCCTAATAGTCACATATGGAGCTGAAACATGGGACCTAACCAAGAGACAGACCCGCTAACTGAGAACCAGGCAACGTGCACATGAAAGAATTACGTTCAATTTCACACAGGGAGAATGCAAGACAACTCAATATATTCAGGAGAAAACAGGGATCCAAGACATCATAGAATCTTTTAGAAAACTCAAACGCCAATGGCCTGGACATGTTGCAATAATGACAGACAACTGATTGACATCACAGCTCACAACATGGATCCACATAGATCACATGCGCTACTGATGCCGGTAGAGTACTAGATTGAAAGACAAACTAGACAAATTCTCCACAAGGGAGAAGTGTGGCGAATCTTGGGGAAGGTCTAGTTCCAACGACAGACATTAAAGGACTGAATATAATGATTCAACTCACAACTCGAGTAGTTTTCACTGTCAGACCGTCCTCCTTGCCCCGGTAGTTATGCTCTGTATTTTGAATTTCAATCAACATTGTGTTCGTGTACTCGTGGTTTTATAACACACTTTGGTGAGCTTTGCAAATACATATATGCTACATGCACGCAAATATACTTGGACATCATTTAATTCATTTATCATGAATCAAATCAACTGTTAACTATTCTCTGTTTTTATATTCCCTGGTGTTATGTTACCTTGTAAATGCCGACACAGATAGAGGCGATCTCATGTGGATGATATTGAGGATAAGTATCATTACTACTTTTAACAGAGCACCCGGTAAGAATGAAAGGGTTATTTATTTGTGAATTAATTGCACATAATTCAAGACAAAGGCATATATTACAATGTTTCTTTAAAGACTACATTCTTTATAAATAAACGTGATTACATAGGGTTACCCCAATCTTTATAAATTCATATATGTGCTTTAAAATGTGTCCGAATCCTTAATAGAGCTCCATACCGATAGCGATGGTTGAACAGGGGACAAAGCTCATAATAAAAAAAGTATATTGCTCCTTTTTCTCTTTTGTGATCCTAAACAAAATTAAGTATTTTTTCTTAAATACTCAATTATCATCATCATTAGCCTATTAAGGTCCGTCGTTGGACTTGAACCTTCCCACATATTCACCACTTCTTTTAATCGTTGGAACCAATATACTTTGTATTAATCAACATTGCAGGAGGAAAATACTGCTTATCATCTGTGGGGATCCAAGTTGACTTATGATGTCCAGTGATCGTCTGTATATCCTCGCATCTTAATCTGCACACAGTCATTTGTGTTATCCAAAGTTTTCTCTTTAGATCTCTAATATAATGTGAGGTCTTGTAATCCCTCTGCGTTACTTTGAGTTCAAATGACTATCGTGAGGAAGTATTGGTTGTGAACCATCGAAACTATTGGTATCTTTTTTTTTCATGAAAATTGAGTTTGCTCTACCGAAAACTCGCCAAATTAGAGTGACTCTTCACTATACTCCTTGTTCTTTTGAGGATCCTATTGGGATGTGTTGTCCAATTTATTGGTAGTAGTATACTTCATTTAGCTCTGCATTTTCAATTCTGTGGTTCGTACATATTCATAATGGCCATTTCAAGCCAGTAACCTGCCATTTTACTGTCCTATTATTGAATAGCTTCATTTGCTTCGTGATCTTCATCGATCACCTACACAGTACATTTCTCGACTCCGCATGCTCTTTCGATACGTTGAATAACGGTTGGAACTTTCTTGACAAAAGTTGCAAAACTTGTTTAAAGTTTGCCGGACTATTACAGATTGAAACATTCTGATGGAATCATTTGTATATATTGAAGTTATCATCATCATCATCATCACTATCATCATAACTATCATCATAGCAAATTTGAAGACCGTCATACTGCCTAGATAATTTAAATTTGTCCGGATCATCTCGCCATCTTACATTTCGATGGCAGCAATTTCACCGATGGTTCGATGGATCTATTTTCCTTGTCATGCTGTCCACGGTTGTCTAACCAGTTATATCATACTGTTCCATGATCTATCAAAATGTCATAATTTTGTAATCGAGCTGTTGATGGTTCCAATATTATCAGAGTAAACGCAGAAGAATATCAGTATTCATAGAAATAAAAATCGTTCCAGACCTGCCATGTGTTTGGATGTGGATTATCATATTTCATCTTCTTGTTGATAGAGATTGGCAACGTGCCAGATATCGATGCAATATCTAGGCGAATTTGTTCCCAGCGGATATGCAAATCGAAATTCCCTTGCAACAAAGATAGCAACTGCTTCTTTCATGGTAAGTTGAAAAAAAATAAAAATAGATAGCCCTCTCAGATGGAGGGAGAGATATGAACTAACTCAGATGTATAGTTTGTGCTAAAGTGTTGAAAATTAGGGATACCAAGACTTAAACACGCATTTTGTATCTTTTGGGACCCTATTCGTGTCAGAGTGTCTTACATTTGCCAATAAGCAGGAATTATCTGGAAGTTATCAGATAGTTACACTAATAAAAGTTTTAATTATGTTACAATATTCAACCCAAGAATACACTTTGAAAAAAGTCGTTTCATAAGAAAACGACTGCTAGGTCTCGATTGGAAACATCACTATCGAGGCATATCGGTTATGAGGAATTGTGTTTGAGGTACAAAAACCAGCTTCCGATTAACTACAAAATCCCGTGACTTAATAGTCCAGGCCAGGCGTATATTAGATCTCCTCTTGCTAGAAGTTGCTAGTTTGATTCACACTGTGTGCTTGCTATTTATTGTCCGATTACGGTGATTAATTATTGCTTTAGGATTACGTTCAGATGAAAAACAAGTTAGGACGATGGGGAAATTGTTGAATAGTATTTGTTGTTAAGCACTAAATCTTCCCTCATGGATGAAATGGATTCGGTAGTGGATATTTATCAGATAGCTTGAACATCATAAAGTGAAAATTTCAGCTAATAACAACGAATTTGGTACAGAATCGTTTAACCAGCTCTGTATGTAGTAATTTACTGAGTGTGGCTCAGAATGGATGCTGAATCACAAGTATAAGATACAATGTGACGATCGAACTCAATACTAATGATCTATAAACCAAGAACGATGCCCATACACTGCTATGAGACACTTAACCGTCTATATATCTATCCCTCCGCCCCACTCTCTGTCAATGTTGATCTTTCCCCTCACTCTCTTCTTTCTTTCTCTCTCTCTCTCTCTCTATATATATATATATATATACATATACATACATATACACACACACACACACACATATATATATATACATATATATATATATATATATATATATATATATATATATATATATATATATATGAATTATAGATTGCGTTATATTATCCAGAAATCTATCTGAATTTAACATTGCAACGACGCGAAATCATTTCAGATAAGTTTCTATATAGTATACCACAATCATAATTCATTCTGTTGGACCAAAATGTCAATTTTTCATATATATATATATATATATATATATATATATATATATATATATATCCTAATAGGCTCATATGAGAATATTTGAATAGATACTTTTGTTGGTTTTTTTGTATTCTAAAGGTGCTGCCGATGTTGCCAACGGAGCTCCTTGTCCGAAATGTCACAAGGTGAAGTGAAATACCAGCAGCCTTGACGAATATGGTTATTGTATGTTGAAGAGGAGGTATGCAAATGGTAAAAACAGTCATACTGTGTTCATTTCAGATTTAATTTTCAAGGTATTTTGAAGATTTGGTCGGTATTTGTGTCATTTGATGTGATACATTCATTTTTTCCTGTACACTAAGCGTCGATTTCCGCCCAACAAAATGAAATGCTAATACATATACAGCTTCATAAGAGCTCTAAAAATATCAACTACGAAGACAAGAATCCCAGTCAATACAGTTCTATGGCTCGACTGCGAATGACGAAAATTTCCGTAGCCCAAACCTATGGCAGTGCACCGGTATATTTTTTTAAAGTTCATTTTACGCCATTTCTTTGCTTTTATGACATACCAGTTGACTTATATAAATGTTAGTTACTCCCTAAGCTAACTTTTGCGAATTGCATGTTGCTGAGTTATGTTTTTCGCTCAGTTTTACCAAATTAGATTTCTTTTCATATAAATCTGAATGATTTTGTTTGCATCAAGTTGACAGGAACTGCTATTTATATGATGTTGATAAAATGATATTAGCTATGTTGAATATGTAGCATAACGAATGATTTTGATAATTTGAATAATCTTTTGAAAAAACATATGTTGGTGATTGAAATCGCAATTAGTTTATCAATTATATTGTTAAATCAATCTATATAAATAAATTTGATATAGAATTTTGCAAAACTATCTTTGTTTGATCTTCACACAAGGAGGGGACTGGCGCATCTAAAGTGAATTTATAAGATACCCTTCTACTTTTTTTCTTTGTTGTTTTTCTGTCAGATTGGTTGATAAACGTTCTAGTCATGAATGAAGTACTTTCTCATAACCCCTTTGGTGACTGAGCCTTTACAAATCCTCCCATCAGGAACAATGAAAAAGAAGAAAAAACAGGAAGAAAATCATTGTACTGTACCAAAGCCGATCAGATTCAGACAAAAAAAACAAATCCTTCCTTTTTAGTTGTCTTTCATCAGACTTCTGTCAGAGTCAAAATGGCTTCGTCAAGTAAGTGCACGTGCACACTTTTTATAGCAGAGCAAGAAGCCAGCATTCTTAGAAATGATGATGGTGGTGAAAGTATCATTGTTATTGAGACGGGACATCGATCGTAAATCAGGACCACGGTCAATTTATAAACTATTGTAGCCAAAGTAGAATCGTGGCTAAAATCACTCCAAACAATATTTTCTACCTACACTTACCCTCAACAGTCAGAAACCTCAATGGTGCAATGAAATGATGACTCGGTGATTTGAAGGTAGATAATAAAGTGCAGTGAATTATTTTACCAGTGAATGGACACAATACTAAAGACATAGCTAATTCTTTGCCACTGTTCACACCATATTGACCAACTTAATTTACCGAGAGGGGCAATGACCCAGATATTGGGGTCTGTTGCTTTTTTTACACTGAAGCTAATGGAACAGATCTATGTTCCCACTAATTCATACGATTAACAAGTTTTTATTATAGAAATAAGCATGGTTTTGAAGTACAAACAACGCCAGATTGACTGAAGTAATGGCGCATGCCAGGTGCAACGATGTGAATACTAGAGTGACTGTGATGTATGCTATTGTATACTATTGAAAATGCGAATGGCTTTACCACGTTAGACAGAAAAGGAAAGGTTGGAAGTAGATGGCACAATATGCAAGAGAAACAACCCAAACTTATTCAAAGCTACAACCAATAAATGAATGGTGTTGATCAATCTAATCAGCTCTTACATGGGATCAATGTTCCCAACCGAGAAATCATTAAGTGCTGGATGACATTCTTTTTTTCCTGCGTAATTGATCGATGTTGGGGATAGCTTCATTCCTTTTCAGTTACATCGTGCAGAGATAATTCACCATCGAAGAAACTACAGAATGCTCCATTTCTGAGTTCAGGAGGGAGTTAGTACGACAGCTAAATAGATCAGATTACGGCAATCCACAAGCTTATATATCAAGACAGGGGGAAGGCTGGCATTTATGAATGTTTGCACTTGCCAAAGCTCGGCAAAATAAAAACTAACTGCAGAACTGAATTCTCACTCTCTCTCTCTCTCTCTCTCTCTCTCTCTCTCTCTCTATATATATATATATATATATATATATATATATATATATATATATATATATATATATCCCATACATTCAAAATTCGAAATTCCCCGTTGATACATCAAATATGAGATGAACTGCTGTGTTGGTTATGCAATTGTATGCAGTTCATCTTTCGGCTTCCGAGATTGAGGAATTTCAAATATTCTAAACTTTCAATACTTTTAGACACCAAAGGTACGATTAGTTTAGTTTAGATCAGGGTTGAGTAGTAAATTCCAATATAAAACAAGTCTGGTTAGCCACGCTGTAGGGGCTGTCACCTTATCAATGTATTTTGGGAGCGTATCATGTTTGGGATGATAGATTAAAAAATTATGAAACAGAATGATCAATGAATAAGTTACTTCTCTTGTCTTCTATTTTCAAATTTAAAAGTTCAAATTTTCCTAAAAAGCAAGTATAAACACTGCAAGACACAAATAAAGAGACCAATTTAGCATAAACTCACATTTGAAAGTTATCCCCCTCGTACACACACTAAAACATATATATATATATATATATATATATATATGTATACATATACATATATATGTATATATATATATGTATGTATCTATACATATGTATGCACACACACGCACAAACATACACACACACAAACGCACATACACACACACACATATATATATGTATATATATATATATATATATATATATATATATATATATATATATATATATATATTAAGCTGAATACTTCCCCACAGTCAATCATACGAAACTGCAGTTTCGAAGTATTATCATCAGGTACCCCTACTATATTGCAGAGACCTTTTTTTAAAAGATGTATTCTTTGGGATTTTTATATATGAAGTAATTTGAAGCAGAACTTGACTCATGCTCGACCAAAGACTTGCTATCTTATTCCCTTTTTTAGGGTTTTAGGGTTTTGATCGCGTAAATGCAGGTAAACCCTTGATAAATAACCAACCACCCCTAATAAAACAGGGGAAGAAGTTTTCTTTTCATCACTTCAAAAGAGTAAAAATTTGTATTCATCATACTGTAAATGCTTTGCCACTTAGACTAAGAGATCAACTTGGAAAGTTGGAAAACTATTTTGACAGTTTTTATGACAGTTTTCATTTACAGTTTCTAACAGATTACTAATAATTCATCCATTCATTCATATAAGAGTCAAAACCTGACTTTATTTTTTCCAAAAAGTGGGTGGGACAGCACGGAAAAGGGCTAATCTGAGAGTTGTCCGCTATGTTTCCTGCCTTTTCAGCGTCCAGGGCACTACAAACCACACGTTTGACGATGTATCTTCCCTCTATCTTAACTTATCCAGTGTTTGTAATAAAAATGATTACGACTGTAAAAAAGAAAAGAGAATTATTTATTCTATTCTGAAAAAATCAGTTACGCTATCTCCCCATTTGTGTAGATATACCGTCCTTCGAAATATCTTACATATCCCCTTGCTAAAACAGTTTTTTAAATGATAACAGATAAGGCAGTAAATACCAAAAATATATTTTGGATGCGTAGAAATAAGTAAGTGGAAACAAAAACAATATTCTATTTGAACTTTTCGACAATAATTCATAAATTTCTGATATTTATTTACCAATTCTTTGGGTAACCAGTTCCACCACCAAAACCATACCACACCTCAGGACTATCATTAGCAAAAGACATTCCCCGGAGCACTACTCGAGTCTGTGATGTAGTAAATATTATTTACAACAGAGTCAATGCTTTCTGAAAAAAAAAAAAAAAGTAAAATTTCGTGCAGAATTTCGAATGGAGATTGATATGTTGCTGTTTTTCTTTGAAAATGAGCCTAGATTTGACATGACGATTTGGAAAACTGAAATTAATCTATCTCATTAAATGTGTCACCATAAAATAAATGAAATACCTACTCTTATTAAATATCTATTGTCTGTTCTGTAATACTCCCTGACAGGACTGCGATTGCCAACTTGCTTTAATCTTTGAACCCTGAAAAAAAAAGAAGGGGCATCTTTTAGTTTTACACTCATATTCAGATATTTGGAATCCTACTGGAATTGTTTTAGGCATTGGGTGAAGTGGTTCGACCAAATATCAACCATTATGAAATAACATAATGAATAGATATGCATAGGAAGCTGCTCTATACAAAGCTGAAAAGTAAATTCAACTTCAGCATCTTTTTACCTAATAAACTAAGCAACCTTTTTTTTCCAACTAATCTTTTTTTGCTGTAAATTTCTCATATTGTTTGAGGATGCATCTCAGTTTGAGTAACAAGTAAGATTTATTGGTCGGAGATTCTGGCTACACGCATCAGATGCACTAGTTCTCCGGGGTTCAAGGGCTCCAAGTGCTTTGCTATCAACCCTTGGCTGGGAAAAAGGGGAATTTGATTCAAGCTTTGTCCAAACACATGTGGGACGTTGATATAAGCAGCCTTGGTCTAAACTCGAACCCGGTTTGTCGATTCAGTCCTACATGCCTGTAACCGCTCCGCTCCGACCTTTTCTAAGACACGCACACAAAAAAAAATATATATATATACATATATATAGGTGTGTGTGTGTATGTGTGTGTGTGTGTACTGTATTACATTCAGCAAAATGTGTGTGTATGTGTGTATCTGTTTGTGTTTGTTCGAGTGTGTGTATGTCTCTAATAGATTGATATAGGAAAAGCCAATTGAATTGAATTCGTATCAACGGAAGTGTTCATTCCTCAAAATGGTGCATTGGAAATAGTTGGTGGGATATATATATATATATATATATATATATATATATATATATATATATATATATATATATATATATATATTGATCTTTCTTTTTTAATGACAGGAATCTTAAGAACTCATCAGATGTCAATGTCATATCTGTTCATCCCAGTGGCCGATGTTACCTCAATACGTACATTTGAAACTTGCACGCTGCAGCAGTCTTCCTTAGATTCGAAAATGCCAAAGTTAACCTGACCGTAAGTTGACCTTTGTTGGTCATACGAGAAATCTGCACGGATAGTTCTCACCCAACAAACTCCCATTTCCATGTTGAGTTCAAACATCCATGAACGATATGTTTGCAAAGTTGGTTAAATCTCATGTAAACTAAACTGGGTTAGTCACAAAGCAAGTTGAAATCGGAAGTAAGGTTAGGATGTTGATTTTTTTATCATCAACAATAAATATTTATTCTTCTTAATGGTCTAAAGACTCATAAAATCCAGTTCTCTACGCAATGCAATCATATTATACAAGCATATGAGCGTTTACAAGTTCTAATGACCAAGAGTGTCAAGAAAAACAAACAGCATCTAACAGGACACCTTTCCCCGATGCTGGAACATCCGGTCCCAAGTGGATGGCCTGTTACCCTTTTCTTGCTGCTCAATCTCCACAACTTTGACATGGAATTATTTATGGATCAAAACACTCAACGTCAACCAATTAAAATTGGTCGATTTAACATAATATACTCATGATGTTGAAGCATGAAAGGTTGCACATAATGAAATGTTTCTCTTTCGTCGATGTAAAAAAAAGATTAAAAATTGAACATGTCACCAATCATACTTGAGGTATGAAAAGGTTGTAAAATCTGGAATAATCTCTTTGCTTAAATACTGAAAGTAGCGTTTATATAAACTCCTTAGGCACCCCTGACCAGGGTAAAAAAAACTGTGATTCCAAGTGGACACAGCATGCAGCTACTTATCTTTTCTTTATACAACTTGAAATAATTCATGGGACAAGAAATTCAACGTCAAGCTACAAAAATCGTGCGAATCGACTAATCATATAACTATGCTGATAAAACATAAACATTTACACATTATGGGATTTTTTCCTTGGGTCTATGCAATGAACCAATCAAAATTGAACTTTTCACTTATCAAACTTTAAGCACAAAGAGGTTGCAAAATCTGGAATAATTTCCATACGCCACTAGCGAAAGACAGCTGTAAATGACGAGTGAAGCCACAGGTGACAGCCAGGGTGTTTATATAAACGTTTAGATCGGCTGTTTCCGCCGCTCTTTTATCGACGGGTCACCTATACACTATCCATAGTTTTCTGTTTCTGTTGATGGGACTAAATATGGTTGCTTCCTACATTTTCACGTTCGATCAGACCTCTGAATTATCTCACTGATGGTATTTCATGATTCTAACATTAAGATCATATAATAGTAAAATTAGTTCCACCCATAGTGTAATAGTTACCAAAGGTCATCGCCTCTTATGCAGTGTTCATCTCAGGGTCGATTCACTTTTAACACAAATTTCAACCAGTAGGGTTCAACTGTTTGGGAGCCAACAAAAAACAAATACTTTTTGTCTCTATAGTACCAGATCATCGATTATTTTAAAAACAATTCTCTTTCCAGTAAACAATTTCAGTATTCAGGAAACAAACTAAAATATTTTTTTTCTACGTGACTAACAAGCATATCATCTTAAAAAATGCCCAGTATACACGTCAAGTAAAAAATACTCGATATCAAATAATTGAATCCTATAAAAGAACAATAGATCAGGTATAGTGATGAAAATCTTGTTTGTGGATTTAATCTCCCATCATAGATAGTCTGATATCAATTTGTGCTAAGTTAATATCTACCGAATCTAACAATGAACAGTGTGGTTTTCTTGGTTTAATCTCCGTTTCACAAGATTCTTCCACTCAGGGGTGGGGATTTCTGAGCATACTCCCTACCGACATATGCACTCTTCCGACAGAGAATTTGGGCAATTTTCTCTAAGAAAGAAAGAAAATTCAAAAATATCCGGCTGGAGCCGCGATTCTTTTTCACTCGGATCAGTAAGTAAATCAGACAAAGGAAAAAGTTTCTTTGTCAGGATACGGTAATGTCAGCTGATTTTTAACCCCTGGGGACATTTTATTAGAAGCAAAAGGTGTAAAGTTTTTTTTATGAACCTTCAATATAATTTGCTCATTGTCCAGTGTGTATTATTTTCAGGGAGGCGTCCAAGATGACCACCAAGTATTTTAATTACTCGTTCATTATCCACTCTATTCAGTTATTTAAACGGTTTCTTGTAATGTCCAGTGTGTTTGGCAGCATATTAAGATCTCACTGCAGACGAGCCACAGGGAAGATATACATTTTAAAATGACGTCCGAATTGACTTTCAAATTTGTCGGCTTTATGAAGAAAAAAGCCCGCCCTATCTCCCCAAGAAGAATCAACAATACGAGGTTTCTCAACGTTTTTTTTTCAAGTACCAAAGCAACTCAATGACAGAGTAAAATTCTACCACAATCGGCCCCCTTTGGAACGTATAATTATGTCTGTTGAGATGGAAAGAACTCAGTAATCAAAAAAGACATAACTTATTTAATTAGGATTCAATGCAAATCAGACAAACACTTAAAGTGGTGCCATCCATTTCTCAATTCTGGCCTACAGCAGGGATGTCCAAGAGGTTACCCAACTAGATACTGACTGGGGTCGATATTGTTTACCTTTAATGACAGTAAAAGAACCGTGGTTTGGCTGTAGATTGGGATAAAAATATTGAATATGGAGGAAGAAAATTCCATAACCAAACAGCAACGAACACAATGAAAAGAAAAAAAAACAGACAGCAATTTGTTCAATTGCCAGGAATGTTTGATTGAACTCCGGGTATTTGAGTTTGTTGGTCGTTTAAATAACATTTTTTTTTTAAATTGAGTTTTGCTTAAAAGATAATGGACAACCTCCAAATTATGAATCCACCACAATTAAATATAACGTGTACTTGCTGACATCTGCAGTAAGATTTGGTGCATTTTTTCAATCTTTAATGATTTTTCTATTTAATCCAATTTCCAGTCTAATCTTATCTTCAATAATGAGTGGCAGTTTCATCCATTGCATATTAGATCAATCTTGGTTATATTCTTTTTTCCTTTTTTTTACCGATTAACTGGATGTTTCAGTTAATAAAGGTTTATAAATATGGCTGCCACTAAGAAAGCGATCCTGCATTCCTGCCAAATCTTTATGAATGCATTCAAAAAAGGAAAAAGATTTGTTGAATTCGGTACTGTAAACGCTCGTATATGCGTCGATCTGTTCCGTTAATCGTGCTTTGATTTGGAACTCATAAAAAGATTGAAACATGTGTCTCAGAATAAATAAAAAATTCCGAGTGCATTTCAAAGCATTTACCCCAACATGGTGTTCCGGTACATTTTCGACTTGAACTTTCTGCATAAATAGAACGTCAATGATTTTGTGAAAATATTCTTGCTTATTCAAAATCAAGATTTGAGACCAGAATAACTCTTGGGATCTCAAGAAGTTTTGCAAAATCTGTACAGAGTATATGTTTCCTTTTTTTCCCAAACCAGTGTGCGGAACCTTTATTTGAGCAACATATTTTATAATTCAAAGCTTCTGAGCGACATACAAAGTTGAGCAGCTTATCCACACTTTCTTTTAATGAAAATTGTTCGTTGGAGAACGATTTTATCAACATTTATGATTAAGAGTTCGCCTAATTCTGTACTGTTGCAACATAAATTTCCTTGGTAATTGAACAGTGTCTCTCTCTCTCTCTCTCTCTCTCTCTCTGAGTGCTACAATCATTTTAATCAAAGTGAAACCATCTGAATGATTGAATAGCGTATATTATGGATGATTTGGACTGAGAGAATTTATGGAGACAATGGGTTTCTAAAGGGACAAGAAGATCAATAAATGCATTCAAGGCAAATAAACAATAAATAACGATACATGAAAAATCTTTTGAATGATTGATGCGTAAAGCGATAATATTGTGTCACTCAAACTGTGAAATGAATAGAATATTTAACACTAATGAATTATGATGTGCAAATTCCAGATTAAACTATAACACAAAACAAAATCAGTTTGCACATCACGAATGTCCTTCCGTCTATCTTTATTGGTAATGTAATAACTGTAAATGCTGTCCAAATTTATTTCGCATCGAAACGAAAGGTAACACTCTATTTTCATCAGCTCATTCGAGTAAGACACCTCGGGTCTTTTTTTTTTACTTACTCTCATTTAAATTCATAAAACCTAATACACACTCACGATCAGCAGTAGAGCCGTACAATTCTCACAAACATCAACAAGAGTTGAAAGTTCCTCAAAGTCACCATTTCCGATCAAATAGTGTAGTATGTCAATAAACGATTCAATCGAACAATTTTTAACTCTCCCAGATATGAAAGATCCAAATCAGAATATCGTTGGGATAATCATACAGGCATGTATTCATAAATTTCAAAAGAGCAAAGTGATATTAATTTTTTTTTTCACTTTATCTAGTCCAAATACAACATTGACTGCATTTACAATCGCAGAGGGTGTAAAGTTTCCCATTTTTTCAGCTCATCAGCTGGAAAACTCCTGTTTTAATGAACGCAGTAACCTATTTAGTATCCATATATGAGCAAAAAGGCTTTGTCTTTCCACTTTATCACCAAGATACTGCTTAATTTAGTGCTTCTACTATGGATCAGACGGAATCTTGAGACTGTACTTACTCATTGTATCACCAAATTTGTTTAATTTCTTTCCACAATCTTGCACAAATACATAACTTCTCGTTATAACTCTTAAAGCAAAATGTCTTGAAAGTCATAGCACTTCACCCAAATAAATAAAAATGCACACACTCTATAAAACTAGACGATTCTGCAAGCTTTCTTCTTTTGATTGATGGCCAACTAAACATTGTATGTGCTGTTTGTAATAGAGTTCCTGAATCACGCGTAAGTGACACTTTCTTCCATGCATAATTCAAATGCAAGTCTTGTAGAGGAACAGCACAATGCTGTTCAGATGATTCTTTATCTCTTGTTTTGTTTTTATTACATTATTTTTCCCAGCATAACTTGTGCTCTGTTTTATGTTTGCATCACTATTCTTTGAAGGTCAAGATAATTGTAATTATGAAAAATCCTTTCCATAATGCTGATAGAGATAATTTCAAAATACTAGCACTTGCATTCTTTTGAAAGATTTTATTTTGTGATATGAATTTGACAAATTATATAACACCGCATTACTTTTGTCAACAATCAAGGTGTGGCACTCTGGTTCCATCAACTTCTTAGTTACTTTTCTTTTTGCAGCAAAACTAATGCCTTTCAGCCCATTCAAAAGTATTGTTTTTCTACGCCAACTTATATCGACAGAGATATCGACTGATCATATTAGGCGATTCTACAATAGTTATATTATCAATTAGGATTACAATCATATGAGCATTAGATTTTTATCCCAGATTTGTAATTTCGTGACTGCATTCGAAAAAACGCATCGATTGAGATGTCGTTTTAAATGAGCTTTCATTCTTGTCATGTATTTCCTGTGGCAAATTCGTCTTGGATCTTTGCTTCTACATCAACGTCCCCAGCATTGTGATGCTTGAAAAGATATCCTGTGTTTTTTTCTCTTTTTTTTTCTGTTTTTCACGCAAAAACTCTAACAATAACCACATGGACTGTAACTATATAAAATAATATATTTATCTAAACATCTATTTACAAAAATATATTTTATTCATCATATAATCAATGATTTCAAACAGTCATTCTCAACCGAATGATGGATGAATCAAAATACACGCATATTTTTGCTAATAATTCACTTGTTCAATTATTCATGAGACAAATCTATACAACACTTTCGGCTGCCGGAGCAGGTATCTCAATTTCGTAACATCCAAGACAAAAGATAAGTAATTTCTAAGGCAAGAGGCCAAAATAGCAACTTATCAGAAGAGAGGTGAATGGAATATTTTCCTACTTCGAAATTTAAAAACCTGTATACTACAATGATACCAGAAGATCTTTCTCTAAATGATAATACTAGAATGTTGGCCATAGAGACGTAGCACAAGATTTGAACTAATTCGGGGGGTTAGGGGGGGACTTGGCTCTTAACGGGGCTTTTCTTGGTGTGATTAACTAGCTGTCTTTTGTTGGTCGAAGGTAGCGAATACATATGTAGAGCATTCCTTGAACTGAATAAAAACCAGGAGTCTCCAAAAGCCATCAAATATTCGATTTTCACCAACCGTATGGACAATTTAAAGCTCCTACAGGATGCAGCTACACCCAAGAAACATTTCAGAAACTACTAGACAGAAATATTATGAAGAATTGGCGCGAAAGATAATGTTGTAAATCTGAGTGCTACTCCAAGCATGTAGGTACATTTCATTTTTATGTTATTGTACTGCATTCAACAATATCATATATTGCATACGCTTGGGGTGATTCAAGTAACACCTGTCCATTAGAGACTCTATTATATAAATTAACAAATGTACATTCTTGCATCTTATATGCAATCAGTTAGGTAACTAAAAGCCATAATCATTTCAGTAACGAATGTATATACGTTAATATGGTGGATTAAAGAAGGTTAAGTGTGCTGAATTCTGAAACATGAGGTTGTTAATTATCTGAGAGATTGTGGCAAATCTTGTGGCTGGGATGTCTTATTAGATATCGCTTACCAAAAGTTACCTTAAATTGCTTTAATATTAGTGAAATTATTTACTTGCAGACAAACTGATGAATGTTCGTGCGGAAATGTCACTGGAACTTCAAGATAATTGTCAGAAAATGTAAAATGGATACAAGAACATCAAATTTTGCCATATGTCTGAGTGCGAAGAGTCTGGTTGGTTTGAAGTTCACCACTGGAGATACTTGTTTTATCTGAGTTCAAACCATCACCACTAATACTGTACAGAGAGACGCAACTATCTTGTGTGAAAAGAGCAATATACTTATTAAGTTTAGTTTAGTTTGTCACAAAGCTTCGATAGTCGAGCAGAGAGGAATCTCATATATATTGGTCTGCAATAATAGTGTGATAATAATAACTCCTCCAACGTAGATTAACTATTTGTCGCGTATCATCTTGAAAATTTGTCATCTACGCCTAAGTACGGCACATCAATGTTTATGACATGGAAGTCCACACCGAGAAATATACAGCAGCATTTGATATCCCCAGGACCCATTGTATAGCCTTGATGTTACTAAGTAAGGTCGTAGAGGGAACTGCAATGCTTATGCTTGAACTGAAAATATTCTTTGGGGTTACGTAGTTCTTGTAAATTATATAACCATTGCATTCATGATGACCCAGCTTACAGATTCTGCATATTTCATGCAAGGTTTTGGGGAAAAACATTGTTATGTCCTCACAGTCAACGTTGGTATATTCAAACATTTGCTCTGGTATTAAATATGGAAGTCATCATCAAAATATTCAGACAACAATTTTATCATGTTTTATTCATTTTAAGATAAATTCAATAGAAATTCAAATTTGATTTCATTATCGTTTGTGGCTACTCAGCTAGAAATAATATACCTTACCTTGGGAAAAAAGTACCTTCTAGAAGGCACTTTTCATTAGTGTAACTAGAACCTTTTCTTAAATAGTTTCCATAATTACAAGTGGATAATATTATATCCGGGAGGAGTATAAAAAAACAATCATTCCAATATCTGAGTTTGACTGATTTTAATGAAAAAAATCATGATAGTACCTAGTATCTGATTCATGATTGTTTTTGAAAAATTACTCAGAACACCATTTTCTCACCTTGAAACTTGATTTAACACTGAAATTCTCAGAGTTTCATCAGCGACAAGTAATTTTCACTATTGTATTATCTGTTCCTCCCATGATTGAAATTCCTTTCCAATTTTATAGTTGGGGGACACCACCTAAAGAAAGTTCCCCATTTGGGAACCATGTGCCCCTCACTTGAGAATCATTCATCTAACATGCCAACCCCTTTGAAATAAATATTCCGGGCGATAAAATCCGTCTTGTATTTCAGAGCTAATCAGCTGGGGATAAATAGTGAAAATTCTCACCATCAAGCCATAAGCTTGAGAATCATTTATTCAACATATATCGAGTTCATGGCTATCCCCTTTTAGGATAAACATCCCAGTCCTTGGAACCTTTCTTGTATTTCAAATTTAATCTGAAGAGAAAAACGACTGAAAATCGAACGGGATAAACGTTCTCACAATTATGTTGAACCTTTGATTTGCTCGAATAATGTTACCATAAAAACAAAAAAAAATGTTTGTTTTTTTATTCCGTGCAATTATCTTTATTATTAGCCGAGCAATTAAACCTGATATTGCTTATTAGTCTAGAAGAATTAGGCCAAAATGAAGGCTCAACCCGGAAGAAATTGCCAAGTATTTATATTCAGTATCACTGGAAAGATTGATTTATGTAAAATAGCTCAACCAAGCAATAACAAAATCTACCCACTAATACGCTGGGCCAAAAATGCAGTATTACATGTTACTGGTGCTGTAATCTTTTTCTGCAGGGATGCTATCAGTTGAAATAAAATCATATTATATCTCCACATACTTAGTTTAGAGAATTATATCATTGCACTCGATGATAATAACCTGATTGGTCAATTTCAATAGTTAGTATACTTCATCTTTGAAGGCTAACATGTTCTAAATAGTATGTAATGAGTTTCATAGAAGCTAATGTACTTCTTTATAGTCCAAAGGTACCAATGTTAAATTTCAGTTTGTACAGTATGAAGCTTCAGGTAGCCACAGAACCAGACACTTTTAAGCTTGCGATGTTAATATTGCATAATACCAGAAGTGATGAGTATACAATGATCAACTTTATGTTTCAGTCAAATACGTCACGTTGCCAAAGTATTTGACTCTTCAGGCTCATCTTAATTTGCATCATACCGGGAGTTATGTGTTTACTCCTGCCATAATGATTTGTGCTGAGTCACACGTGCTAACATATATATATACAACGCACTGATCCCTCATCGTTAGATACGTCTTGAGGTAACCTAAGTAAGTAAGCTTTGCTTCCACAAAATGAATGATGTGTAGAATAGAATTATATTCATATATGTTACATATTACCTTCCAAAGTACGTTAATGACATAAGCTATGGATCAAAATATATCTGTCTTTTGTGTTCACGTTACCATCTCACTGTAAAACATTGTCTGATTAATTCTTACATAAGTTTTTCCAATTAAATTCGTTCTTTGGCAAGGAATCAAGAAGAACTCCTGAAGCATAAAAATCAAGTCTCAAATCATAGTTGCAATAGCTCTGGAGAACCAAATTAAAAGCCTGACTGCATCCATATATATATATATATATATATATATATATATATATATATATGTGTGTGTGTGTGTGTGTGTGTGTGTAACATGAGTAAGTAATTGTTTTATCTTGGGTGATGTTTGATGACCGAGGCGGCAGAGTCATTACGTTGTCATGAACACAATGGCATGCATTAACGGATTTCCAATCGAAGTTTCTCTACCATTTAAAATCTTTTTTCAGCAAGATACAAATAGATTATGTTTCTTCGACCACTCTAAATCTGTATTTAACACAGTTCCTTTGGTATATGGGATTAGCATATAAACAGAAACCCGTGCTTTTGATTCGTTGGAAATTTGGAGGAGTATTGGATATTTGGTGTTCAGATAATAGTCTTGGTATACTTTGCGTTTTGCAATACATTGTTAATACCCAGATGCACATGTTTAACACTAACATATATGCAAGTACCAGTCATATCATGAGCAGAATAGTGTATTCTATGGCGATATGAGTATCATCCATGTTAATCAGAGAAAAGATATTAGTCCTAAAATTGAACTCAATGAAACAGATTAGTTCTATATTTTTTACTGTTGATGTTTTTGCTTCCCACGTATAAATTTTATGATTTACCATAATAAAAGCCTTTTCCATCTTATCTCTGATACAGACACAAGTGTTCTGTTTCTGCAGTGTGTGAAAGCTACATCGTTGGTTGCCCCTCTTATAACGATATGGATGCCAACAGTTTGGCTACTCCCTCTCAAATGCTTCATCAAGGGTCGTGATATTGTCTTTAATTTAGGGAAGGGCTTGGTTGATAAAAGAATTCAGAAACTCACTGACGACATCATGAATGTAGATGATTGACACTTGTGTCAATAACTGTTTGAAAGGCTATATGGCGGATTCATTGTGAGGATTCATGCCAATAGTCAAAAGCAAATGTAAAAGAAGTTAAGAAAAAAGCAATCACTGTAAGTAGTAAAATCATTACAAGAGATCTGGTGTCCAAGTTTACAGACGAGCAATGATTGCAAAAACGGTCTTGCCAGCGAAGCCCATGTTGGAAACTACAACCCCCTGAACCAGGCAGGAGAGCTTATCAAGGCAAAAAGTATCCCGATAAATTATCATATCCCACTAGATATACCAGGGCTACCCAAGGGAACTTTAAGAGCACGAATTATGCACTTGCTACCGTCACCCTCCAGAAACAAACTTTGACTAGCTTTGGCACACACTCCTCTCTTTCAGAGTGGTGCAAGTCTAATCTTCCTGACGCATGCAGAGTTGAGTGCAGATCTGGTCATGCCCTGAGTGATGTTTGCAATGGAGAGTACACATATAGGGCTGTTCAGGATTTTATTGGCGTTTACAATGGTGAGTACCAACGCTGGTCTCCTCAGGCTATATGAATCATGTTTGCAATGGCGAGTACGCATACAGGTCTAAATGAGTGAGGTTTGCCATGGTGAGTGTGCAGCTCCTTCCAAATAGCCGTATCCTTGGTGGCTTCAAAATACCGATGAACTATTTGGGAAGTATGGTTCCCCCATGAATGGTCCCAGTGCACCTCAAATTATCAACAACAGAGGACACACATAACATCACAAGTCTGGCGTGGAACATGGTGTCAATGATATTGATGACGAGTTGGATAGAGAGGCATTTTGCCTATTTACAAGTACAATTTTCTGCCCTTTACAGAGTTTGCAAAAGATTTATTTCATAAAGACTTTTCTTCGTTTTGATTATGTTTTGTTTTAATTTTGATGTTATAACACTAGGATACGCAATACCCCTCCATCTAGGAGTCCCATCCCCGATGATTGGATGTTCAAAATTTCCCTCCACAAGAGGCAATTTAAAATGGTGATTTTCATCTAAACTAAATATTCAAAACTGTCCTCAAATAGAACAACTTAGTATTGATTAAAAAAATTGTGTTTTTTATATCCCAGCGGTCGTTAAAACCCATAAATAAACTGTATGTTCTTAGATATCCTATAGAGGATTACATGAGGTAAACAAAAGAAAACCCTCTTTTCAGGGTATTTGGATGATGTACATGAATAGAAACCACTTAAAAAATTTTAAATATCAAAAAAATATCTGCAGCATTTTACCCTCAATGTCAGAGTGTTATTTTAGCCGCTTAAGCCCAATAATAAATATCAACAAAGGGGCATACAAAAGTACACAGCACTCACTTCCAAAGACAATGCTTATGTAAAATGTATGATGTATTTGTATTCATATCATCATTAATTTAGCATCCGCCGTTGGACATAGACCTTCCACAAAATTTGCCAGACTCCTCTATCATGGTCGTCGCAGGACCAGTACTTCCTGAATATATCTAGCTAGCAACGCCACCTTACTTTATGTCAACTTCAATTTAGCATATGAAATCTGGGAATCTGTGTTATGAGTCGTTATGACCAACTCATTGTCATTTGAGTCTGTTAACGGTTTCTGTGATATCTCGGATTCTTCTTTCTTCTCTAATATAACGAGCTGTCTTTTGATCTCTCCTTGTAAGGTTGAGAATGATTCTCTGTTTTGCATGTTACATGGTTCACAGTTTGAGGGCAAATCCTTAGATTAGGTTACATATGTTTGCTCCATGGGTGACTATTGGGAGGATGTATTGGTTGTATACTTTTTAAAGACTAGTTGTATTTTCTTGTTCTTTGGAGTTGAGCTTGCTCTATTGAAAGTTCGACAACATTTTTGGAGGGTATTGCTTGGATTTTTATTATTCCAGGTGAAATAGAAGGTCAACTTACTTCAGCTTTGTGTTCTCGATCTTGATCGATCTGTTTTTGTCATCAACATGTTTGTTTGGAGCTCAAGTGAAGGCACTTTCTGGTTTTCTTCTTTGAGTTCGTCTAGTAATATTTTGAGATCATAAAGGCTATTGGAAAAGACAACATTGTCACCAGCAAATCCCAGGTTACTTGGGTATTCGCCGTCTATTCTGAATACTTTGAGTTCCTAAGGTTTCTGAAGATCGTTTGTTGAGATCTTTTGGGTCTATTTTTTATATAACGAAATTATGGTTGCAGAGTTCCAGTCTCCTGCTAGGTCATCATTTCTAAGAGATCGAACTAAATATGAATAATTTATATTTTTTTACTGTTTCAAACGTATTCTCCCAAGTCTATAATGGAAAACATGTGCAGAGCTTTCCTGATTGGCAAACTTACATCCGCTTAAATGATGTAATAAAAAAAATAATTGCCCCACGATTTGGCGTAATTATCTTCATTATCAATAACCTAGTAATTAATCATATCGTTGGATTTGGAAAGGTTATCCTTAATCATCTGTATTTAAGACCAATCCTAAAGTTTTAAAAAAAAATGTAAATCTCAAGGTCTCTTTCAAAATTTTGACCTACCAACAACTTTTCCTGGTTGTATATACAAACAGACAGGTGCTCAGTATATTCACTTGACGCAGTTTTGCTGTGATCAACAAAGCAACTGAGGAATAGAATCACAGTATCCAAATTTTTTATCAGTTTCTCCAATCTTTTGATGAATTATTTATGTTTGCTTCATTCTTCGTAAGTAGGTTTTTAAGCCGAACCCCATGGATATAAGATTATTTAACCCCATTCTACTAGTTTTCTTCCCAGTATGTATCAAAACATTGATTAGTCTATGTAAAAAATGTCATTGATATTTGAATGTCTCTTATGTCATTATATCTCAGGGAAGAATCTTGTGACTCCTTTTTAATTAGGGTATCCATTGTTCCAAATGTTATGTACATATTTCTACTGGTAGAAATATTGCATTTAAGTGGGAAAATCCATTATTATGGATAGGAAAGCAGTAAAAAGCACCCTGTTTATGTGTTTAGGGCCTTTCATTTCGGATCTTGATGATTAGAAATTTGAGTTTAGTGATGATTCTTTGTCTAATTTGGTGAAGTGGTGCTCTCCGAAGCGACTCAATTTGAGCATTCACCCCCTAAGATATTCCCCAAAGATACTGCAAGATATTGGAAAGGTTTAATAATGTAATGCTATCATAATGCAATCAAGTTTGCTAACATGGAATGAATTGAGTTCTTGATGTCAGTGCAAGTCAAATATCCTTTTTTGAAGCTCGGTGAATGCTAATTCAATTTGAAACGACTCATCTCTACGAAGCTGAGTTCTTGGCGTTAGTTATGATGAAAAAGCAAGTATTGAGCAAAAACTCATACAACAAGAAACGAAGCTGGCTCCAGTTTTATTTGTAGAATTGAGAAAATTCGTAATGGAGGGTTGCTAATTTTCATGTTTTTTTTTCCCCTTTTCATTTTTTTGAGTGTGAGAGCCCAATGTGGACAATATCTAGATTTTTTCTAAAAATCTTTTCATGTTTAGATGTTTATTGTATTGCTTTCTGAGTTACTTGTCCTTCTTCATTCGTGTCATTTGATTTTTAAAATAAAGTCATTTAATCTGACCGCTGATCAATGCTGAACTTTTCTATCTGTTGAAAGTAACCCTAGCATTGCTCTTGCCATCATTTCCTCTGCAGTTACTACTGGGTCCCTTTTGCACGTTTCACTTCCGTATATAATCTCTACTATTATGCATTCATTGTATACTTTAGGCAAAGTATTCTTCAGCGTGTCATCATTTATGTCAAGCGATGTCCAACCGATTGTTATGCGTAGTTTTATTTCGCTTTAAGAGGTCTTTGTTCAATCTTGTTATCTAACCTTGGAGAAAGTATCCTTTCAGGGTCTCACACATTATTTTCAAACAGATTGATATATTGTTGGCGTACATTTTTTACTCTCTCTCTCTCTCTCCTTCTCTCTCTCTCTCACACACAAACACACACACACACATTGACACACACACACACACACACACACCTAATCTGATTTATGGCGATTCATTGAACTCCTAACAATATACGATACCACCATTACTTTCTGAATATTCTTTCGATAATTGTAATACATTCTAATTTTCAAAAATTTTAAATCCATAACGCACAACGTAATGAATAAAAGCTAATCATCTTTTGTGGGTGTTCTGTATTTTATTGTATTCTTGACATAATGCTTTAATCTAATACTGTATTGCTATTGGGTGCAGTTCCGAAATCCTGTAACACCATAACTGGAAAGATTCGGTTGATGAATTGAGTCTGTGTCCAATTGATTATCCATCATTCAACAGTTCGCAGATATTATTTACGTCTCTATTTGCCCGGGATTTTGCTTAAGTATTTATTTCTGTTCTATTGTATTTTTCTCTGGATGAAAGATATCTTAGACAGGTTCATTCCATCAACTTTTTAGTGAAAATAACTGAAATTGCTTGCGAGGTTTCTCTCGAATGAAACTTTCTTTCTGAAACATACACACAATACAGTACTGTTATTTAGATAAAAGAGATTCCTCATGTATGATCTGGTTTAAAGAGTTACAAAAAAGATCTTTACTCAAGGAAAACTAATTCTATTGCACAATGTTGAATTTACTGAACAATGCAAAAAGTCAAATAAATACTGAAAATTAAAAAAAATCTTGTGCAATATTTGGAACGTCACTGTGTTCTTAGAGCTTAGTTTCGAAATACTGAACTAAAGTGATCTCATTAAATACCATTGCTTGGATACAGATTTTTCGACGCTCTTCTAAAACCAACTGAAAAATGTGAAAATCTTTATAAGTTGTAATTCTTGCTATAATTGCAAGAAAATTACACAGAAAATCAAGTGACCTCCGACAAAATTCGAACATGTCCTATATCTTTTGGAAGCTGTCTCAAATGAAAGTGTCTTACATAAGCCAATAAGGGAGTATCATCCATATTTAGTCATATAACTGCATTCTCCGTTATCGGATTCACTGCTCGCTACATTATTTACCCATACAATGATAACCATAATACCAGAAAAAGACATTCATGCGTCTACATATCTCTCCTCACCTCTCATTTTTTATGTATATATATAAGTATACATATCATTCATCGTTATAAACCTTAATACTCTCTAACAAAAACAGACCACCTTCTACACAATATTCCCATCTCTATCACACACACACCATGCATACATATATATATATATATATATATATATATATATATATATATATATATATATATATATATATATAACAATGGAATACGTTTACGCTCAAAAAATAACTAAAATGAATTTTCCAAGAGCCACGTGTTATTGCGTACTAAATATCCCAAAATATTGAAGATATGAAAAACAGTATGAATATTATCAAGGAAGTATCACATAATATTACCATCCCTGAAACCTTCCATGCAGTAGCCGCCTTAGACACGCTGACACCATCATTAGTTTTATCACGAATAAAACTTTATACTGCTGACATAATTCCAATCGCCGGAGCAGAAATGTCATCTACCTCCTAGAATGTACTAAATCTAAATAGCAATCGATAGTTGGTAATTTAACATTAGATTTAATAACTAATGGCACAGAATTAAACAAAGCAATCATGCTATACTACTCCAAGTACAACAGTTCCTTCGTATCTTTGGCTAGAATTTCAGCACATATGTTAGATTCACTATCACCGATATCGAAAACATCCACCCCTAATGAAACAATAATTCCTGAACTTCATGAGGATATTCTGGGTTAATAAACTTAAACTCTTTCTCCAAACATACTCAAATTTTACAACCCTAACCACACCGGACCCCAATCCCATAATCCTGCGGTATATATATGCTCACCAACTCACCATACTGATACTAAGCTTCTATACCTATCCATGCATATACACTCACTATCAGATCCCCATCCAAACACCCCAACATAGTATAACTTTATAAACCTATTTTCTTTTTTCATTGGGAATATTTCTCATAGTAATCTAGACTCCAACTAAATGACACTGATGTATGATCTATTCTACGTGCACTATCCAGGGCTATTTGATTTTTCAGAATATCTATAATGACCATCAAGGTTATCTAATATGCATTTCCTCATCAATTAATAACACGTCCCCTCCCTCTAACTTATGCTACTACACCTCAATTGACGCTAAAAGCAGTCCTAACCCATAGCTCACCGTCAAATTACTTGTAGATAATTACCAATACACGTAAAATTCTACCCCAGCATTGATATCTACCTATATTAATAGGCAATTTTCGCCCCATCTTTCATTGTGATAAATACACTTCAGAAATACCCCACACACAAACCCTATACGTCCAAGATTTAGTTATATCAACATCACTGCATTCTTAACAAGTATGCAATATAACACTGCACACTGCTTGATATTGTGTTTTTATATGTGTGCATGTATGTGGCTGAGTGGTCAGTTATATGTGTGTGCTTCTATGTATGCACATATTCATATGTGGAGATATATGCGTGCATATATATATATATATATATACATATATATATACATATATATATACATATATATATATATGTATGTATGTATGTATATTCAGACACATTATTTTTCTTCCTCCTATTGACGTTCATCTTACTTTCCAAAGCCAAGCATGAAGTAAAATGAGACCTAGACTTTCAATCACTAAAAAGTACACGCACATATCTGAAGAGCGGGACCTTTCCCGAAAAAATTATGTCATACTAATTGATTAATTAAGTTTATATCTATATACATATTGTGTCATCCACAGACAGTTGTTTCGATGTATTACATCTCTTCAGTGTGGCTGTAGACTTTCCATTATCCCATCCAGTACCATGAGGCAGGATTAAGACCTTAGCTTCAGAACTGGAGGCCAATATCCTACCTCTGAGCTACGGAATTCGAGGTCAATACTGAAGTTAGGCGATATATTTGTTTACGGATAAGTTCCCCATCCACTGGAGTGCTCGATTCCTATTGAAAAGCATTACCTCACTTAAACAGTGCTCAACCCTGAATAGAGGAGCATTAATTATTGTGTCCTCCACAGACAGCTGTTTCGATGTATTACATCCCTTCAGCATATATATATATATATATATATATATATATATATATATATATATATATATATATATATATATATATATATATATATATATCAACAATAATGTATATGGTATAGTCGCATAAACTTATATATGGATATCTTGAATCAATGTTCGTGCTTTGTTTTTATTTTTCTGTATCTTAAAGATACTGTAGATGTTGCCTACGAAGCTGCCCACCCAAAATATTAAGGGCAGAAGGGAGATACCAGCATTCTTGACGGATATGGTTCTTGTATGTTGGAGGAAATAAACTCAAATGGTGGGGATATTCATAATCAGACTCAATATTGTAGATATTTGTGTCATTCAATGTGGAAAAATTATTGTTTGCTAATCAGCAAACTTTGACCCACACAAGTCCATTGGCAGATACGTTTTCAGAGGAGCTTAAAACCAAATAACCGCAGACGACAAAATTGCAGTCGATGCAGTTTTAAGGCTCAACTGCCAATGACGAAAAGTACCGTCATATTGTTTTCAGCTTGTTAGTTCCTCCAAACACAGAACGTGGGAAGCAGGGGCCTAAAGACTTTCTTACACTACCAACACATTGCATGAGTTCAACTTCCGACGACTCAGCCTAACGTAACATTCCTCATGGTTTAGAATTGCTAAAACACTTCAGAATGTAATTATTACTAAATGCTTCTCCGTTTCACGAAAGTTATTCAGAAGAACGGTTCATCCCCGGATTGTGGGGAGAATAAGTTTTATTGCTCCCAGAAAAAAACATCTTTCACGGTGATGACCAGTAGAGGATTCGCCCTCATGGGACTGAAAGAGTAAATTTATTTTGTTTACCCTGCATTTTTCACTCTTTCTTCCGGAACATCCTTCTATGTCAAGCCATCAAACATTGGGCGACAGAAAATAGTTCATAAAGCATTGTTTGCTGACAGTGACTGGCATACCGAAATGTTAGTTATGTCCCTTGTTCAGTTCCACCAATTAAATGTTGCTGAGTTCCAGACGTGCTCATTTTATCAAATTAGGTGTTTTCTAACGAAATCTAGATATTTTTGATTGCATCTACTATCTAGACGACAGGAAATGCCTTATTTAAATGAATTGATTAATACGTATAATTAGTGCTTAGTAAAAAATATATAGTCCCAATAAATTGAGTGATATTTTAAAACTAAAATCGCATAATTTGTCAATAATGATCAGAAAAATAGAAATCTAGATAATTCCACAGTTTTCAAGGTGTTCTGTCTGAAATTTAGAGGTAAACTAGAAAATTAGCCTTGATAGATCTTTATATACTGAAAGAACAAGTGCATATATGGTCTCACTTCATTTTTACGTTTGTTTTGTTTCTTTTGCTTATTTCATAGTAAGATACATTTGCGTTCTTTCTCATTGGTCGTCTGCCCAATTAATTTCTGAACATTCTAGTCATGTCAGCTTGAATTGGTATGAATGAGGTAATTTCCTTTAAGTTAAAGTTTTTTTCAAATATATCAATTAGGACATTTGTTTCTCAATGAGATTTCGAAATGGTATTTAGCCACGCCTCAAAGAACCACAGAGATGGCAGCAGACGTACGTACAACTCCGTCTGAGAAGAATCGGGAAAATGCCTATGTTAAAGCAGATACTTTACCGATTCCAACGTATGCTCTCAACAGACGAAGAAGTTAGACAACAGAAGAAATTGCTTCTTATGAAATCAAATCAGAAAACAAGATGGTTGATCCATCGAATAAATAATTCCTGGTTGATACATCGAATGATCGTTTGTGTAGGTGACACAATTCTATGCTGTATCTTTTTATTCATTTCAAATACTGATAAATACTAGATATTCTCGGAGACATAAGTCAAAGAATTTGCTCAGTTTGACATAAAGTTGAGTATATTTGAATTATATAACAGATTTGATTGGTAACTCATTAGAGGCCACCACGGGATCAACGTTTTTGATTGATCATGGGATTGATCAATCAAAAAATGGCGAAAAAAGGATGATCAAGGAATGAGTTTCCTTTTTTACCTTCAGTTAGATGACAAAAGAATCACCTCATCAAGTGTCTGTATTGAATTAATTTGTAACCGTCAGAGATGAGGCAGTTGCTGCAAGAGATGTGTATAGGATGTGTACAAGAAGAAAAGTGAAAATTAAAAGAATATTCAGAATAATCTTCCGACAGTATTCGATCCGTATCTCTTCTTCGTTTACGAATTTGCAACGTTTTCTTAGACTAATAAGTTTTCCCTCTAAAGGTTTACTCGACTTCAGATTTATCATTTGTAAAAAGCATTTCCTTGAGCACTAATATCGTTTCTGAATTTGTAACATAATATACACTTGCTTTGTAGTTTCGTACATATTATTTCACAATGGAGTCAATTTTGCCCCTGTTTTTAGAAAAAGGACATTCCTGTCCAAATTACAATTAAGAGTAATATGTATATCCGTCCATTTGAAACCGTGCCAAGAATTGAGTGAGCATTTTGGAAGAACTGAGCTAATCTATCTCATTCAAAACGTTACACTGAATCAAATGAAATTATAGTATTGAATAGTTAATGTGTATTGCGTGTTCGACGGAATTGGCTTACAGGACCAAGGTTGCTAATTTGTTTTGATATCAAATAAATCTAAAATTCAGCGAACAAAATTGAAATAATTGTTCCATACTCCACATAATATACGACATGTATTCAAACAGAGTGAATCTTCAAACTTTCACCGTGGAAACAACTGATTCGCCAATTTCGTTTTTCATGCCATCAACCACGCTGTTTCCACCAAGTACCACTTCTCTAAATGCAGTCAGTCTCTGTCATTCAAAACTTTTGTATTTCTCTATTTTCAGATCCCTCTTTGTTTCATGTGAAGGATGGAGATGTCGACAGTCTGGATGAATACCCGATTGACAGAACAAGTATCATGTAATTCTCAACTGAGCCTCAATCTAAAGCATCTTGCAACTTAAAAGGCATCCGCCTCTGTATGAAAAAAAACAAAGTCTTCGAATCTTGCTATGAAATCTTCAAAATGTTCCTTTTCAAGAAATACACTTTCAATTGTTCTCTCTAAACAAAAATGACTATATGAAAACCAATAAAGAAAGTTTCCTTTGATTCGTTTTTTTTTTTATTAAAAAGAGAATGTATTATTCAAATCTCCAATGGTGTAATTGAGTTATCGGATGATGTTCCCTTCCATTTCACAATTGACTGTGTGTTTTACACAGTTTTAGTAAATACGATTCTAATATCATATATATATATACATATATATATATATATATATATATATATATATATATATATATGAGTGTAAATATATATATATATATATATATATATATATATATATATATATATATATATATATATGAATAAATTACAGATATGTATGTATTTTTATGTGCCTGCGTCTGTCTGTGTTTGCACAAGCGTTTTTCTAAATATATGTATACATAAGTATATACACACACACATATATATATATATATATATATATATATATATATATATATATATATATATATATATATATGCAAAAGTGCAATACCAAGTCTGCAGTCCAGAAGGTAAGCTGAATCTTGATCTGAAATCTATCACTACGATCAATATTCAACATTGTATAGTCACACATAGGACTCTGTAATACGAGTCAGTTTTCTTTTTTTTCTTTTACACGCATCTGTATGCAGAGACTCCTGACAATGTACATTCATCTCTTTCATCGAAGACGTAATCTGCTTTATTACTACTAATACATTCAATGTTATTAAAACGGTTTCTCCTGACTAAACACTCTTGAATGGAATTACCAATTCTTCTCATTCTTATTCCACTTATTAATTATCTACTATTCCTTCTAAATTTAATCATTCAGGAATTTCTCGGAAACACTGAGCAAGCTTTATTGTAGGTCATATCAGTGTATGTCAATTTATTCGCTTATGACCAAAATTCTCCACAGAATCTTCTGATCATCCTTAGTAATCTTTCCTTTACGAATCATTTCGATGTTATACGGTCATTCTTATGTTTGTAAAAGGTGTTCAACATTTTGCCGATATCTCCTCTAACCTTGTCAAACCTTTCATAACTACACACTAATATGAAATAGGTGGTAATGGTTTACATGGTACCATAGGCAAGGGATGTGTATTGATTATGAATGTAACTCCAAAACCTTTACCAATCATTTTTTCCGCATTTCGTGCATAGATTCCTCTCGGGATGATTCACTATTCCAATTTCCATCTAGTTGGGAGTCATTCTCTTCAAAATGCCATGGTATCTTCAATTTCTTACGACCATTGTCAATCTCTGCTGAGCGCCCTTGTCCAGTTCTCCTAAAAAAATGCCGTTATTTCTTCACACCTTTGACACATAACTATTTCAGCCTAATAGATTCTTGCCACCCCATTACAAGACCCCTGGAACTGTAAGGATGCACTAACAAGAACGTGCAGATAAAAGCCAAGAAAATAAACTAAGATCTTCATGACGGTAACCGTTTTTTTCTTTTTGTTTTTGTTTTTTTTTTCTTTTGGGGTTGTTGGTTGGTGTTTCATCTTTCTTTGAATTGCTGATCTTCTTTCCACTGATTTAACTTCGTTCGCCGGTTGATTACTGCTTTGTGGCCTGTCCGGGTCGTATCTGGGTGTTTTCACAGTCGCTCCTTTGATGCTGCTTCATGGCTCTTCCAAAAGGGTTTTATCATGACAAAGGGCCCCATTCCCACTTGGATAGATCCCACCATGCCAAATCCTTCAACGACTACTCTGTGTTTAAAGATCTCCCGAGGATGATTTTGCTGAAGTCGGTTGAAACTTGTTCAATCTGCGCTTGTCCAGTCATAAACAATTTGATGTTGAAAAAAATGATCAATAACAAATACGTGTTCTCTTCACAGTACTCAAACTTTTATTGTTCAGTTTTCTTCATGATTTTTTTAAAAAAAACCTTTAAAGTCTTCTTGAAATTCAAATTCCTTCACGGTTCGGTCATTTACAAGTTCTGACAATTCGGATTGTCGAAAACGACAAGCTACAAATCACCACAGCTCCGGTTTAATTTCATGGATCACAGGCACCACTGACCATGGGTGAAAAAAATTGTTGTCTAAGTGGTTGCAGCATGTAGCTACTACTCTCTTCTCTCTCTCTCTCTCTCTCTCTCTCTCTCTCTCTCTCTCTCTCTCTCTCTCTCTCTCTCTCTCTCTCTCTCTTTGAATAATTTATGGAGCAAGAAACTCAATTTTTCTTTTTTATTTGGATTAGAATATTTCCCTGGTGATATTCTATGATTAGAACGTTGAATTCATGTGCTGGTAAAAATCTGTGACACCCATAGTGTCATACTTACAGAAGGGCATCGTCGCCTATACTCCGTTTATCTCATGATTGATTTACCATTCAACAAAGCTTTTCATCCGGCTGGGTGTGACCGTTTAGGAGCTTACGAAAACAAAAACACAAACATTATATGTCTTAATTGTATCAGATTGCCCACATTCTAAACAATGATCTTTTTCCGGTAAACGATTCCAGTATTCTTTTCTAAAGAGAAAACACAAGAAAAGACCTTTAAAGTATATTCATGTTGATAATAATTATTAAGATACTCCTAGCATAGCCATGTTCAGCAAGTTAATTAATCATGCACAAAACTATCTAATTGTTGCGTTGTTGCAATTGGGCGTTGTTAATGGCTCTGTCCCAAACGGTGTGATTTACTTTGTTTTCAGTATCACTAGACTTTCACTCACAGGGGAGAACCTTGCTAATTAAAATACCTTTCAGCAACCATTTGAATCTTTGCACTCTTCCTAATGAAGCATTTCAGTATTTTTCTCAAAGATGAAAAAGGAAATCAAAAAATATACATCAATCAGAATATACCCAGGAATCTTTTACATTATGAAAAATCAGTTGAGTAGGATACACCAGTGTGGGCTGATTTGTAATAGTATGGCATTTTTTTATTTGAATTATGGAGTAGATTTTCATAAATTCTAAATATGAGAAATTTCATAAAAAATATGTCACCATTTTTTTCAGTGGTTAATGTGTCTTTAATCCTCAAAATGGCGTCCAAGATGGCTGCTAAATATTCATGATTCCCATTATGTGTTCATTTTTCATTCTTGACAAGTTTTTTTCACTTGATTTCAAGAGTGCTCAACAGTTTTATGAAGTATCCGGTGTGCTCAATGGTATACCAGAAGTGTGCCACAGTCTGACGATTGAGAAGGTATAATTCTGTTATTATAAACCTTTAAATTAAAGATACCGTTTATTTAATTAGGATTCATTGAAAATCAACCAGGCACTCGAGGTGGCGTCATTCGTTTCTCAATTATCGCTCCCAGCATCTGGTATTTCTAAGAGGTTGCTTGCCAAGATAATGACCAGGCTCGACATTTCTTCATTTTGGTGAATGTATTGTACAAAAGCAGTGTATCAAACGTTATTTGACCAGATATAAAAATGAATTAGAAGGGAGGAAATTATTTAACTAAACAGCAATAATTTACCAAAAAAGAAAAAAAGAACAGACGATATTTTGTATACTTGCTATGGATGATTGGCCGAAATATCGGTGCTGATATGTTATAGGAAATTGATTTGTCAGAGTGAGTGCAATTTATGAGATAATGGATTTCATTTATGAATATACCCCAATTAAATACAACGTGCACTTGCTGACATATGCAGCCAAGTTTAATGTATCCTTTCAATCTATAACAATGTTTTTATCTGATTTGATCTTCAATCTGATCATATATTCAACAATAGAATTATCCATTGCATATAAGATCAGTCTTGCTTGATCTTTTTTCTTACGTCGATTGGCTCTCTTAAATAAGGCTACGATCTTATTCAATCCTTGTAAATGCTCATAAAAAAAGAAAATGAACTTTAATGAATTTGGTATTGTAAACTCTTGTGTTTATGTGAATCTAATATGTTACTTTTTCTTTAGGGACTCAGGGATCCCTAGCACTTCTGTCAAAAATATAAACTAGAGTATAGCTTCAAAATCTCTGAATGTGCACTAATTTTGTATGTAATATTTCAATAAACCCCCAAATCGACCCCACCAAAAGGAAACGAAAAAAGAAGAAAAAAAAACTCCTCAAACCCCCATTGCCTCGACCAGGGCTTGGCTGGCCATAAAAACAAAACAAAATAAAAGAAATGATAGATTAGATTGAAAACAGCCACATCCAAGTTATAAATTCTTGCTGGGAGACGGACATGAAACATTTAGCGGAGAAAGGTGATTTTTTTTCTAATTTCAACGTCCGTGGACTTTAACTAAGTTAAAAACTTGATATATAAGGGAGAGGTATGGTCCAATGCTGCTTCACTGACCCCATCAGATAGGAGGAAAAATAAGGGATAATTGTGTTGAAAATATTTTTTCCAGCGCTGCGAACATCCGTTCCTAATTTACAATTACAGATGGGATGGGTGTTAAGAGCCGGTGGAGCTCTTAGGCCACTGACCCACATCAGCAGTTGGCAATCCATCAGACCCCTTCCAACACGTCATGGACCAACATGGCCCATCAATCCCCATGGTTTGCACAGAAAAGTATATCAACCATTCCTGCTGGGGCCTCGGTACCAAAATACCCATCCACTTCACTTGCTTTGGGTGGGGTTGATGTGCTCTAAGGACGACTACCCGAACACTACACCAAGAGAGCATTCATTCCTGCTGGATCATCGGCCCCAAGAGTCTCAGCCACATCACTTACTTGGGGAGGGGGGTAATGTGCTCTGAAAGTGATTACCCAAACCCTTCACCAAGGAAACACCTCTTCCTACTGTGTCTTCGGTCCAACAGCGACCATTTAAACATAGCCTGAGACTGTCACCAAAAAGACAACATTATACATGGGTTCCTACAACGTCAGAACACTGTCGACTGACATGCACCTAAACGATCTAGAAAGTTAAATCAAAGATGTCAAATGGGACATCATTGGCATTAGTGAGGTAAGAAGACCCGGAGAAGAACTAATCGAACTGAAGAGCTGATATCTTTACAGCTACGGAAAAGAGAAAGTAAAACAAAGTGGAGTAGGCTTTCCCATCAATAAGGACCTCAAAGATAATGTAACCGGCTTTATAGCTGTCTCTGACCGAGTAGCCAAGGTCACAATACAACTTTCAAAGCAATACAAACTCAATATAATCCAAGTGTACGCTCCCACTTTGCAATCGACACAACAGGAAATAAACAACTTCTATGATGACTTGAACTCCCTACTCCAAGACACCAGAAAACACTTCAATGTTATCATGGGAGACTTCAACGCACAGGTAGGACAAGGAAATGAAGATTGCATCGGCAAATTTGGATACAAAGTACAGAATGAGAGAGGAGAAGATCTTGTAAACTTTGCAACGGCTAATGGATTAAAAATCCTGAACACCTTCTTCAAGAAGGGACCCAATAGGAAATGGACTTGGAAGAGCCCCAACCACAAAACAAAGACTGAAATAGACTACATCCTACCGGACAAAAATGATATCGTCAAGTCCTGAATCAAGTCAATGTAGGCAGCAACCACAGAATGGTACGTTGTAAAATGCAAGTAAACATTTACAAAGAACGCAGGGGAAGGTTCCACACAAAACCAAAACCTCTGGACATACCAAAAGAGTAGGGTCGATTCAAAATTCTTACTGAATGAGACGACACCAACATCAACGAACTGAGCAACGAAATGACAGCATCTATTATAAGTCGCCACTATATTCAACCCAATGATCACACAACCCATTAGCAAAATATCAGGTAAAACCAGAACTCAAATGGTAAAATACAGAAACCTCCAGCCACTGACGGCAACAAGAGGGAAAAATGAAGAGACCGAACTTAATAAATTGATCTAGAAAAACGAAGGGAAGACAGAAGAAGATACACGATGGCAGTCATCGAATCGACTCTTGAAAGAGATCGGGGTTCCAAAGCTATAAACAAAGGCTCAACTTAGGACGAAAGCAAATAACCAGCATACTCAAGGAAAATAGAGACCTAACAACAGACAGAAAGGATTGTCGAACGTGCCAAAGAATTTTACCAAAAACTTTATTCATCCAAACAAAGACTAGAAAACAGTGAGCAGGATACACAAGACGTGAGCAATCAACTCAAGGACTTCCCAAAAGTAACCCCGTCGGAGGTGAAACAAGCCATTAAACAGACGGAGAAAGGAATAGCCCCTGGACCAGACATCATCACTATCGACCTACTCCGAAAAGCGAGTAAAATCATCTCTAGGAAACTGGTTGTCATTTTCAACTTGTATTTGAAAGGGAGTAAAGTCCCAGGCAATTAGAATACTGTTATCATAGTGCTTTTATATAAAAAAAAAAAGAAACCAAAAGAACCTCAACAACTACAGGCTTACAAGACTACACAACAGTCTATACAAACTTTTCACAAAAATCATCAACAGCCGATTCAAAAAACACCAGATTAAAACTAACCACGAGAGCAAGCTGGCTTTATAAGAAGCTACTCGGCCATTGACCACCTGCATTCGATAAATCAACTGAAAGAAAAAGCAGCAGAATATAAACTACCACTCACCGTAGCATTTATCGACTTCAAAAAAGCGTTTGACTCAGTAGAAATCTCCAAGGTCATGAAGGCCATCATTCGACGAGGTTTAGATCCAGTATATGTTGAAGTGTTGAAACATATATACAATCATAGCAGCTCCTTTATCAGGCTACATTAAGACTCGGACCCCCTTCAGGTCCAGAAAGGAGTAAGACAAGATGATACCAGCTCACCCAAAATCTTCACAGCCTGCCTCGAGATGATCTTCAGAAGGCTAGACTTGGAGAGTAAAGGAATTACAATAGACGGCGAGTATCTGAGCAACCTCAGATTTGAAAACGACATCGCCCTTTTCGCAGAGAACCTAGACGACCTCCAACTAATGATAGATGAACTAAATGAAGAGAGCTAGAAAGTCAGCGTACACATCAACTTCAGCTAGACGAATATCTTGTACAACAACCACATCGGAGATAAAAACACTAATATCAAAATTAAGGATACAGAACTAGACAAAGTAGATCACTACATCTGTCTGAAACCCTCTAAAGTAAGAAGAAATCAAGCGAAAAATCACACTAGGGTGGTAAGCCTTTAGCAGAGCAAGCTCAACCTGAAACATGGAACCTAAACAAGAGACAGATCTGCAAATTGAGAACTATGCAACGTGCACATGAAAGAATTATGCTGGAGCCTCACATGGATAGACCACAAGACAGCACAGTACATTTGACAAAAGTTGAGGACATCACAGAGTCCATTAAAAAATCTCAAATGGCAGTGGGCTGGCCATATTGCCAGAATGGGGGAAAACCAATGGACATTGTAACTCACAACATGGATCCCCCGAGATCACATGCACAGCCGAGGTCGGCAGAATATTAGATGAAGTAACGAGCTGGACAAACTCAGGAAGTACTTGCTCTGTGACACCCATGATAGAGAAGTTAGGCGAATCCTGGGGAAGGTCTATGTCCAACAACGGACGTTAAAAGACCGATGATGATGATGATGATGATGATGATGATGATGATGATGATGATGATCTCGCTGCTGCTGCTGCTGATGATGATAGACAAAATTCCCGAGTGCATCTAAAAGCATTCCGCACGTAGAGTTTTGTTATGTTTTTAATGCAACCAAAATGAGTCTTAGTATCTCTATAGGGATTACAACACCTACTAGGAGAGCAATGTTGCCTCTAATTTTCCCCAACCACGGAGCGGGTCTTTCATAGCTTTGAGCAAAATATTTTATAATTCCAAGCTACTAAGTCGCATTAAAACCTTCCATGCAGCTTATGCAGCAAACATTTAGAATAAAAAATTTTCAGTCGACTATTTTATCAAAATTTACAATAAACTTTAATCATATGTCGATACTGTTGTAAGACATATTTTTTTGATCAACCAACGTCTTCCTCTGCGTACTACATGTTTTTAAATCAAAGTAACACCGATTGAACAATAGAATAGAGCAATGTTCTGTGTGCTTCAGATTGACAGACAGTATGAACACAATGGATTTTTAAAGGAAAAAGAAGTTCAATAAATACATCTAAGACAGAGTAAATAACAATTCTGTTATCAATGCAAGAAGCAATGATATCGTGTTACTCAAACGGCGGAATGAATAGAATATTTAACACAAAAGAATTCTGGTGAACAAATTTTACAATAAAATGAAACACTTTTACAAAATCAATTTAAGCATCACCAATCTCCTCCCGTCTGTGTTTAGTGGTAATCCAGTAACCGTAAACACGAGCCATGTTTATATCACATCTAGAAAAAAAAAACGTAAGTCCTGATTCTTATCAGATCATTTAAGTGAAATACCTTGAGTCTATTCGTTGACTTATTTTTAATTGAAATTGCGCTCATGTTCAACGCTATATGTTTGAAATATCCAACGGATATCATCAAGAGTTGAATGTTCTTCAAAGTTTCCATTTCCGAGCAAATCGTATAGCTTTTCAGTAAACAAATTATTTCAGAAATTTCAGATATAAATGGTTTTGAAAACTGTTGGGTTATTTTGGCAGCCATACACATATGTATAACTATATACATATGAGCATATATTCTTATACTGCATGTAACAAATCTTGCAGAACTGACACTTGCTACCATACATCGTTTAACCTCAAGTCGTCTCTATGAGTAATACAATACTGCTAAGAAAGAGTCTATATTTCAATTTTTAGAATTGCTCCTACATTGTTTTTCCAAGCATAACTCGCACTCTGTTTGATGTATACATCACCATCCTTCAAAGGTCAAGATAATTGTAAATATGGAAATCGCTCATTTTTTTCTACAATGCCGGTAGAGTTTATTCTAGGATACCACCAAAAACATTTTTTTTAAAGATCATATTTTCTTATATCAATATTTTGCATAATATCAGTACTTTTTTCAGCTATCAACGTGTGAGATGTTGATATCTTTGTCATCCATTTGTTAGCTTTTGACAACAAAAATGAAGCGTTCAACACGTAAGTTCGAAAACGTAAGTCTTGTTATGCCAACCTCCAGGGATATAATAGATCATAGGAAGCAGTTCATTTTGAATACTAGAATATCATCGATGAGAATCATATTCATATCAGCACCGTACTTTTTTTTCCAGATATTCACTTCAGTAGGGTGTTAGCATCATCAGAATCATACTTTCCTTCAGAAATTCAATTTTGGTGACAGCATCAAAAAGACTGCATTGATTGAAATGTAGTTTCAAATGATCTGAATTCTTTCCTTACCATCAATTCCATTTGGGTAATCCGTTCAGAACTTTTGCTTTGATACCAAAAGTACAGCTAAACGTTCCAGCATTTTGGTATTGAAAACATATCCTATAGTTATATTCAGTTATTTTTCACGCAAAAAAACTTACAAAAGCTCCGCTACAATGAGTGGTGGTAGTCTATCAGATAAGGTTTTTTTGTTCTTCTGCTCGTTGGATAGTTGGGAAAAACAAAATGTTTGGGGAAGAAGATATGGCCTTCAAGGGAAAAAGGCTGTAGGTGGAGCAAACATAAACGGGCCATCTGTTGAGAGCGAAAATATCGTTGAGAATTTGAACAAAAGCAGCTATTTATTTTTCTCGAGCCACTGGATAGATTTCGAATCATTGTTATTATAGTGAGAAGAAATTGAAATGATATTACGTAGGAAATATAGTGGAGGAAAGAACTTTGATGATACATGATAAGGTAGATAAGATAGATAAAGTGTAGTATTCTATTGATGGAGCCTACAATGTGATATGTCTGCTGGCAAACAGAGAGGGAATTTGTGCAAAAATCGTTTCTATTGACTCTATATTTGAAAACATTCATTAACATTCTGAATTCCATCCCGGTAGCCGAATTTATTTTGCTGTTATTGATGTTGTCAACACAACGTTTCGGACAATCTATTCTCCAGATCTTGTCCGATGGATTTTCCATGTTTTAACGCAAAGAAATTGGGCAGGAAATCGGTTTCTCTCTGCAATGCAATTACCTGGAATCAGCTTACTTTATTCTTATGTTATTGCACCACTTAGCACGACATAAAGTATTACATAAGTTCATGTTTGTATGATTCGAGACAGTTTCGAGGTGATTGATGCGTAGGCCACCGCTGACTTTCAATTAGTTTAGTTTTCTATGTTTTTGAATAAGGTTCTGAAACTTCATGGGAAAAAATTAGTTCCAGCATTGAATATGAAATCAGTTGGATAACTGGATACCTAAGTATCAGTTCAGCAACAAATATGTGTAAATTAGAATGGCTTGGGCTCATTAAGATGGTTGACCTTGTCCGAGAGGTACCCAACACTAGGTTTATTATCCGTGAATATATTCACACAGAGACAAACCCATGACCGTGCACATACAGATAATTGTCAGAGAATGTGGAATTGAGAAATGAAGATTGTGTTGCACCAAATTTTCGAGTGCGTACGGTCTTGCAGACTTGAGATTTACCTCTGGAGATCGTGGTTTCATCTGGTTTCTAACGATCATTTCTGGCAGCATTGAAAAAGACGCAACTACTTTTTGTGAAGCAAAGGTATTCTCAATATATTTATCGAGCTTGGCTCACTACATGGCCACAATTTTTGCGATCGAAAAATGGGTCGAAAGTAATTCATTAGTACTGGTCTACAAGACTAGTTTGCTAATCATGATCTAATATTTCGATCAGAGTAACAATTTACTACGTATAATCTGACCTGGGAAATCTGTCTTTCATGACTAAAAACAGTACTTCGATATTTTGTAACCGAGAGTTCCATATAGGAATTTTCCGGCCCTTTCCAATATCACAAGAATCCGTTTCACACCTTTGCTTATATTTGGCTATCTGAAAGAAGAAACTCTAATGAGCATGATTTAACAAAAACCTCTCTGGATTTGGGATGGAGATATGCCCTCCTAGGTGTGAAACCATTAAGTAATCTTGGGCACTGTATGACCATTGCCTTTACAATAACCAAGCTTACAGATTATTCTTGTTATATATTAGGTCTCTTGGAAAAACATCGATTTGCCTTCGTCTTTCAGCATGCCCGACCCCCAGCCCAGATATGTCAGCCTGCGACTTCTAGCTTTTCTCAGAGAAATTTCAAACTGTGAATGGTGTAAACAGATTGGGGAAACAGCTGATGGCGATCCTAAAAAAGGATTTTGTAAGATCTATTTTGAAATGCGGTGGAAGCCCCCTGATGAGTGTGTGAGGGCCCCGATGTATTATTTTTAGGGGTAAATGGTATTTTTTCTTTCCATTATCAATGAATATTTTATAGAAGGTTTTTGTGACAAAAATGCTTTATCAACGTTTGTAGCCCCATTTCAGTCCAGATATGGCTTTCCCCATACAAATTTCAGACGGTGGAGACAATATTAAAAAGAACACAGCGAAACATCGGATTACTATCCCGTAAACGGACTTAGCAGATTGTTCAGAAGAGCGAGGGGGCCTTCAGGATAAATCAATGTGATCGAAATGAGAGTATTCCCGAAAGGACTTGGACAACATTGTCATTGTTACGTTTGTTTCAGTTTATGATTCAATAGATGAATGATTTCTGAATAAATGGGATATGGATTTTTCTTCCTCCGTTATCATTAAATCCATGAATACTTTCTGGATATACACTGTACACGAAAGCAGCTTCAGAATCATTTAATGATAGTCACTGTTTCATCATGATCAGATTATTTCAATTCACTGAATCGATGGGGAAATTAAGTATTTGCTGTGAATTATAATTGCTTTACGTCATTTTATCCCATGAAAGTCTTTTTAGGGAACGCTCCCTTTCCAGATAGCAAGAGGACTGCGACCATTGTCTGAAGTGTTTAAGTAGAAGAGAGAAATATGAATACTGGTATCCCAGCTTTTCAAAGTTCATGCTAGGCAACCATTTTGCTTTTATAAGACAAGGTTAAAAAAAGTTGGAACAGTCTTCTTCTCTCATTCTCTTATCACGTGTATCTCTCATCAACTCAACCACTGACGATTAATAATACCATCACAATTAATTTGGGGTTTCGGAACGCTAGGAAGACATTTCCATATAAATAAATAATTAATTGTTTCTACGTCTTACCTTTCTTTGAGTTTCGAAAAGTTTCTTTGCTGGAACCTTCTATTTTTGGTTTGCGATGGTTATTCTATTTGGGATCAATGCTGAAAGCGTGGAAAATGACGAATGTAATTGCACTTAAAAAGGTTTTGTGCGAGAAAAAGAACAATACGAATCGCAAATTGAAAATTGCTGCAAGCAAAATTGAAAAAATGAGGCAATTTAAATTGAAATAAAACTTGCAAAGACAAAAATCCACCGAATTCGCTAATTTTCATGAAAAATCAAGATTTGTAGCGAATGCAGCAATTACTGTATACATGTGGCAATAATTGGCGATTGATTTTTTTTTTCTTTTTTGCTTGTCATACTTTCTGATTTAAAAGGTTGTCCTTGAAAAGTTTCAGATTTTGTGTGAGTAAAGTTCTTTCATTACAAGGGAACGTAATAAAAGGTTGAATTCTGGAGAGGTTAGCATTATTTTAACATACTTTGACCTTGACTACAATCTTAAATCTGATTATTTGTTAACAAATACGTCGAAAAATCACAATCGGGGGCATAATTCTCTTTTTTTGAATTTGAATCGAACATAGTTATTTGCGTCGTCCCTGGTCTTATTCTTCCCCGCACGATCCTAAGTTTTCTCCATGCCTTTCCTATCTTCAATTCCCATCTAATAATCATTCAACGCTGAATTCTCTTGAGAGCGAAATAGCTCCAACTTGAGAATTATCTTTACATAAATAGTTTTCATGCGAATCTTGCTTTATAGTGAACATCCGAGTCCGTAAAACCTGTCAACTATTTCAGAGCTGATCAAAATGGAATAATAGCAAAGGTCCCTACACCAGGGGGCCAAGCGCCCTCTCTCCTGCTTTAATATAATTCATGTAACATGCATAGTTTCCATGCCAATCCTTTCTAGAATAAACATCCGAGTCCATAAAATCCTTCTTGAATTTCAAATATAATCACAACGAGAAAATCAAATGGGGTTACTGTTTCCACAATTATAATGGACCCTATACCTGGTCGAATAATATTACCGGAGGAAAATTAATAATTGCTTCTTAATTTTGTATAATTATCATCATTATTAACTGAGCGATTAAACCTGTTGTTGCCCATTAGTCTGGAAGAATTAGGTCAAAATAGGGCTCAGCTTAGAAGAAATAGCCAAGCATCCATAATAGGTATGACCAGGAAGGTCGTTTTATGTAGAATAACAATATCAAAAGACGCCTACTTACATTCTGGGCAAAATAATGCACTGTATAACGTGATGTCATGTTTTGCATTAAAACTTCTAGCATCATTTGTGAAGCGTATTCTAATTTGCATGTAGTGTGTATCACAGAAGCTAATGTATTCCTTTATAGCCCAAAGATGTCAACGTTGAATTCCAGGTTTTATCGAAAGAAGTTTCTGGTAGCCACAGAGCCAGACACTTCTGATACACAGAATGTTTATGTTGTATCATACCTGAAGAGATGAATTTGCAGTTATCAACTTTATGTTCCAGTGAAACACTTCTGGTCTCAAAAATATTAGATAAGTAGGGCACATAAAACATCTTACGTTACATTATGCTGAGAGTAATACGTTAGCTCATACGTCACGATGTTTTGTGCAGTCATACACACACACAAACATGTATTTATAGTATTTTTATTTTTTGAAGTTGATGTATTTTGCGTCCATGTTATCATCTAACTTTCAAATAACGTTTGGTCAATTCTAAAGTTTGACCCTGAAACTCGTTCTTTTGCGAGGAAATAGTGGAAACGACTGATGCATAAAAACAAGGTCTGAAATTTTATTTGCAATAGCTGTGAAAAAGAGAATGAAATGTCAGACTGCATCCATATATACATCTAACATTGGTAAGTAGTTGTTTTATCTTTTGGCGATGTTTGATGACTGAGAAGACAGAGTTATTACGTCTTTGTAAACACAAAAACTTGCATTAACGGGTTCTGAATTGGCAGTTCTCCACCATTTAAAATCTCTTTCCAGCAAGACACAAATAGATTATGATTCTTCCGCCACTTTTAATCTGTATTCAACGCAGTTCTTTTTGCATATGGGACTAGCATTCCAAAAGAATCTCATATACCTTTGATTCGATGAAAAGTTGGAGAAGTATGGGAAAACTGGTGATTACGAACTACTCTTGGTATACATTACATTTCATAATACATTATAAATATCGAACAATCAGATGTCACTCTAACATTCAAGCCAGTGCCACTCATATAATACAAAAAATATTGTATTTCATGGTGTTATAAACTTCATCCGTGTTAATCAGGAATAAAATATTGGCCCTAAAATTGATCTGCATGAAACTGATTAATTCTATATTTTTACTTTCGATGTTTTGGCTTTCCTCATAGAAACTTCATGATTTACCATGTTAAAAGCCTTTTCCTTCACATTCCTTGACACGGAAACAAGTGCTGCAGTTGTCTCATAGCCACATCGTTGGTCACCCCATTCATTAATATACAGCAGTTTAGGACCCTTCCCTCTTTACGGTAAACGACAAATGCATCATCAAGTTTTATGATTCTGTTGTTTTGTTTTGTTTTTATTTGAAAGGATCAGCTTAGTTGATGAAGGGATTAAAAATTCATTGACTTCAGCATGAATACGAATTATTTACATTTATGCCAGTAACTGATGGAAAGGCAACATTACGGATGTTATTTGAGAATTTATGCCAACCATCGAAAACAAATGTAGAACCAGCTAAGACGAAAGCAAATAAGTAACAAAGCTAGATACGAGAACACTGGTGTTCATGTTTCTTGTAGACAGCTATGCAGTCAAACAAAGACCATCCAGATCAAAATAAAGTCAGTATGGCTGAAAATGAATGTTTGCTGGGTGACAGATGTTAGAAAGATAGCAATAGATTATAACGGCCCCGGAGCTTCAGAATCTCGTCACCATATTTCATGCAACGAGAAGATTTAGCCATCATAATATCTCAAACAGTCTCACAGGCAGGTCAACTGATTCTGATCGCTTGACCAAATTTCACCCTGTCTTTGAATAGTTGGAATAGGACGTAGAATTTAATTTTTTCTCTAACATTGATGAAGAGATCATTCAAAATGCTTGTTTCAGTGAAAAATTTGTTTCCATGGAAAAGATTAAAAATGAAGCTCCAGCAGAAATATTAAAGACATATCACTTTTACAGAGGTCACTGATCATTTGAACATCATTTGTTGAATAGAAATGGTAGATTATTAGGTGAATGATTCCAACCCGGAAAACCAGATTAGAATAAAGGGTAGAGCGGATTATACCGACAACCAAATTGATGGCAGGTGATATTCTTACGGTAAAATTCGATTGAAACTTGAAGAAATTGGAGGGTTTATCTTCGGATATCATCGGTTACCAACTTATCTGAAGTTATTCATGGACTAATCCTTGACTGAATCCGGCCAGTGTCATGTAATTATTCGTTTTATGTGTAAAAGGTCAACGATTCCTACACTTCTACTTCGGCAAGACGTTGAATAAGATCAAATATCCTGTACCAAGTGGATTGAACAAATTAGGATTCCATCTTGAATGAGGTGAATTTAGGAGCTGTAAACAGTTGTGGGCAGACAATGGGAACGTAGCATTAGAACAAGTACCTTTCAGAAGCATTGAACTAAGCAAAACAAGTTTACCCGTGCTGTCAAGATAACTTTCAAACCAGACTGAAGCAGTTCTAAGCTGTTCGGGCTATACATTGGACGTATGCAGTGTAAAGTACCCAAACAGACTATAAGGGCTATGAGTGATGTTTGTAATGGTGAGTACCGATGCAGGTCTGCCCAGGCTATATGAATGATGTTTGCAATGTTGTGCCCACACAGTTCTAATCAGATAATATGAGTGACATTTGCAATAGTTTGTGCACGATGCTTTTCGATTGGTCTTATCATCATTGGCTTTCTCTAGATGATCTGCTAAGTGGGAAGTATTGGATCTCCAACAAAGGTCCCGATGCATTTTAAATTGTCTACGGCATATTGCAGAGGACGCACATACAATAAACATTTCTGAGGTGATAGACAGTGACGATAATACTGATGACTAATTGTATAGAGACATATTTGATCTATTTGCATAAACAGTGGACAATTTATATATTCTGTCCATTACAAAAGTCGTGGAGATCAATTTTCACAAAAACTTTGTCTCGTTTCAATTACCTTTGATCGCAGTTGTGATGTACCAGCACTTTTTGGTACCCGATAACTCTCCTTCAATTAGTTCTGCCCTCGATAGTTAGATCTTCAAAGTTTCCATCTAACAATAAGCTACTTGAAATGGTGATTTTATTCTAAACGAATGATTCTGAGCCGTTTTCAAATAGAATAAAAAAATTAGGATATATATATATATATACTGACTGTGTTGTCGAACCCCTGCACCCCTTATAAAGGTTGGTAAATCGGTATGCTCCTATAAAGGTTCGCAGAGGGGGGAAAAGATCCTACATATTGATGAATTTGATAGAAATCATTTGTAGCATTTCTGTCCCGAATATTCCTAAAGCTACGGTGTTATTTTGGCCAATCGACTTTCATTACAAATATCAACGAGGGGAGAATACAAGAATACACGACACTTATAACCCAGGAAAATGCCAACCTAAATCGTATGATGCATTCATTGTCATCATCATCATCATCAGTTTTCTAGTGTCCATTGTTTGACATAGACCTATCGGCCACTATTTTGCATATGATCTCCAGGGATCCATGGTGTGAAAAGTTCATTGCCATTTTAGTTTTCTAATGGTTTCTGTTATATTTTGGACTCCTGTCTCTATGTGCTGTCTTATGATCCCTCCCTTGTTGAACATGATTTTTTCATGTGTACATTACATGGTTCTCAGTTCGAGGGTCAGTCTTCTGGTTAGATTTCATGTCTCTGCTTCATAGTTGACTGTCAGGAGGGTGCATTCATGTCTTCTTTTAAAAACTGGTGGAATTTTCTTGTTCTTGGAAGTCATGCTTCCTCTGTTGAAAGCTTGCCAACCTGCTGTGATTGTATGCTTGATCTCTTCCCATGAAGATTTCACGGATATTCGTTGTTCCAGGTACATATTGTGCTCTTCTTTCTCCAGCTCCGAGCTCTCGGTCTCACTGATTTTGTTTGCAACATGTTTGTTTCACATAAGAATCGTAATGCTTAAGTACATGTGGCGGCCAATATTCTTGTTTTTTTCCATTCTGTTTGTCCTGTATCATTATATATGCAAAGAAGACGATGTTGTCAGTAAACCTGGGTGTACTGAGGTATTCACCGTCTATTCTGATTCCTTTGTCTTCCCAATTTAGGTTTCGGGATATTGACACAAGGTTACTCCTAAGGTCTGTCGGGTTTCCTTTTTTTTATAACAAGATTGTGATTGCAGTGTTCCAATCTTCTGGGACTTCCATTCCTACTGGATCATCGGTACCAAAAGGCTGAAACACATGATACCAAATATAAATATTTGGTAATTTCAACCTTATTTCTCCAAGAACATATTGGAAAGCATGCGTATAGCTTTTTTCTGATCGGCAAGAGTTAACTTTTGATCCGCTTAAAAAGTGTAATAAAAGAAAAATGAATAATCGTTCCATAATTTTGGGCAATTATCTTCATTAATAATTTCAATCAAGCTGTTGAAAATAGGCGAACACGAGTTGATATTTTCCTGATCTGGAAAGGTTATGAAGCATAATGATTGGTACTTTAGACCAATCCTAAAATTAGAAATAAAAACTAACTGTAAATCTCAAGGTCTCTTTCAAGATCTTGACCTACCAACTTCATCCTAGATGTATATATATACGGACAAGCGCTCAGCATATTCACAAGACGCAGCTGTACTGAGATCAACGAGACGACTGGAGAATAGAGTCATGGGATCCAAGATTATTATCAGTTTCTTCGCTCTGTTGGTGAGTGATTTTTGTTTACATCAATCTTCAAGATTCACAATATTATACATCATCAGCAGATTTTTAACTTTCCACATACATGCCACACCACTTAATCCAATTTTACTTGCGTTTCTCTTTGTCAATGATAGCAAAACAATGGTTAGTCTCCGTGGAAAAAGTCACGGATATTTTGATATCAGTTATAATAATGTAATTTGGTACATAAACTGGTGACCTTTTATTCAATAGGCGAATCTATTGTCTCAAATGTTAGGTTGAAGATATCAATATTGGTGAAACAGTCGCATTTGAGTTGTAGAGTTTGTTGTTTGAGAAACAGTAAAAATCAAACTTTTCTTTATGTAAAAAGACGTCTTGAACCCGTCGTTCAGAAATGATTTTTTGTGTAATTTGTTGAAGGGGTACCCCTTGATCCAACTCAATTTGAGGATTTAACTCCCAAGACATTTCCTGGAGGCGCAGCAAAAGGTCAAATAACCCCATGAAACCGCAATTCAAAGTTTGCAAACGTGGCATTAATTTATTTTTCAATTTCAGTGGAAGTTAAATCCTCTATTTTTAAAAATCGATGAATAGTAATTTCATTTACAACAACTTCTTTCTATGAAGCTTCCAGCTTTTGCTTTGACAAAAAGCAAGTATCGTAAAGAAAAAAGAACTTTCAACAGGAAATTGGACTGGCTCCAGTTTAATTCCTAGATTTTCTAGAGAATCTGTGGTTGATCGTTGGTAAATTTCACTGGAGTTTCGTTTATTTTTTTCTTATTTGAGAGTTCAGCATTGACAATATCTAGATTTTTTTCTTAAAATATTTCCCTGTTTTAAAGCCCCGTGCCATTCTTGCTAAGTGACCAGCCGATTAAAATTTCGTTACTTAGTCATGGGTATAAATTCGTTTACTTCCATATGCCGCCAGATCGATATTGCCCTATTTCTATTTTTTGTAAGTCATTGCACCAATTTTGCGTTCATTGAATACTTTATAATATGAGGCCTTCAATACGAAATAATCAATCACTAGGCTTTGTTTTATTCAACCTTTATAGGCTTTCTTTAACGTTATTACTTGACCTACGAGTACGTATTTGTCAATTTCTTCCAGGGTCGTGATAATTATTTTTACGGTCTTTTGATGGATTTCTTCGTTGACTATTATTTTGTTTGTTATCTTTTTAATCCTGCTTTTTTATTTTCACTATCTAATTTTCTCATTTTATTTTGTAAATATCCCAGTGTTTCGGAGGTCAGCAGCCAATCTCCAGTGATTTAGATATGTTTATTCTTCTCGTTTAGTAATTCGGAACATGCTTTGTGGGCTTGCTGTAAATAGTTTAGATGATATTGAATGCCCTCTTCTCACACTTCCTATTTTAATCTTATTTCTATCTTTGTGTAGACTAGTTAATGCAGTGTCACTTTCGTATATATTCTGAATGACATATGTAATTCTCGTTAACACCTTGATCTTGCATTCAGTTTGAGATCGTCTTAGACTCTACAAACCAAACACTTTTTTATAATCTACATATTAAATGGTTTAACCCTTCTCTTTTTGCAGTTCCTATCCGGGGAAGTTAAGAAATATGATATATTCATTGCATTCTTTTAGCAAACTAACCATAATCTGATGGATAATTATTATTATTGAGCCATTGTAATTCAATGACTGATATTCCTGTCCTCCGCAGCTAATGGATGTTTGGCTCTTATTATGAGGATGTATCTCCGATCTGACTTTTGCTGGTCGACATATGACAGTAAAAAATTAGGCTGACCTTAGATGCATGTGTGGCAGCGGTGTTGAGGATGCATTTGTTTTTAGATTTAAACTTTATTGTATATATGATACAAATAAGTGAAATTGGTGTCTTTTGATTCGTCAATTTTCATAGAGACTACCTAGTGTTCAACCTTGTCAAATGTATGTATTATTCTTAAACATTTGTTGATTGTTATTGAAAAATTGGTCAATAAATAGAATAAATATTTGTGGGAATCTTGCATGTTCATTCGATCTCAATACACTGGGTTTCGAAAATTTACTTAATGAAATGCTGTATATATCGATAGTAAATCTTCCGTCCACCATAAGGAAATGGAGATTTTTGTAATGAATCCCTGCCCTTCAAAAAAAATAGAAATAAAAAAAATAACTCTGCACACTGGTGAATATATTGTTTGCATGCCTACTCTACTCCCCTCCCTCCATCTCTTGTACATCTTACATGTACATAACTATCAAATACTGAAGATACATATATATATATATATACATATATGTATATATATATATATGTGTGTGTGTGTTTGTGTGTGTGTGTATGTGTGTGTGTGTGTGTGTTTGAGTGTGTTTGAGTGTGTTTGTGTGTGCGTGCGTACTATATACATATGCATAACAATTAATTAACAATTGATTAACAATAAAAGATTCCACCACTACTTTTTAGTTTTTCTCTTAATAGCTGTACTACATGCATCTTTTTCTAAAAATTCAAACCTAGAATGCAAACCGTTGTACATGATAGCTAATCAAATTTCGTTAGAGGTTCATCTTTTATAGTATCCAAATCATGAATTGTATTCTTTTTTTATACAGCATTAATCTTTACAAATACTGTAACGAACGGTTTCCATCCATTTCCGTTGCTTAGGTACAATAAAAGACTTTCAGACGCTCTTTTAAAACCAATAGCAAAATGTGAATGTGTTCACAAGTTGTAATTTTTGTTATAGTTGCAAGAATATAACATGATGTAGGTCGTTAAAAACAAAAAAATAATTTTGCACCCCCCCCCGTGGATTTGTAACTGATTTCACACCAAGGATAAAAATGTGACTAAAATCTCGAGATTTTCGATGTGCGAAAAGAGATAAGTAATTTGAGGTTCAGAATCTTTCAAAAATAGAATTCATCTCAAAAGATTTGAATCAAACAAAATTAGATGATCTAATTATTAATTGACTGGATTACTCCAACAATATTGCCTATTTATCCTTGGAAATATAGTGAAAATCCATTTATTTACCACATGAGGTCGTAAAATTAGTGCAAAAATCATCTTTAATCATGCAAAAACTATTGTAATTCAAAACTTCCGCTACCACAAAGCGCGTCAGATATTGGCTGGCTGCTGATGAATACAGATGACGTGAACAAGCAAAAAGAGGATGTTGAATAGGTGTAGAACAAGGTAACAAGCAAAGAAAGATCATTATCTTTCTTTTCCTGATAGCAATCAGGTGAAAGATAATCACTTACTGGCTATCGTATACAAATAACGGTAATCCAGTAATAACACTGTAACTGTATTTAGAGAGATTTTTCTAACTCACAGCTCGACTAAATTTCGCAGCGATATCGTCTTGCTGACAGTTTCACCTTACTAATGAACTTTGGTATTTTAAATCTTATAAGTGTGAAGCATTTATATCACTAACATCATGAAACTAGTGAGTATCGAATTTGGTCCATATTGACTTCCAACAATTTGCCGTCTTTTGCCACACTCTGATCAGCATAATAAATACGTATCCACTTCATGCAAACAAGTATACTTGGACATCCTTCTAATGCATAGATCACGAAATAGATCGACTGTTAATTATTTTCTGTTTTTTTATATTTCAAGGTGTTATGTTTCTTTGTGAATGCTGACACTGAAACAGAAGATCTCATGCGGATGATATTGAAAGTAAGTATTATTACTTCTACTTGCGTAATACCAGATAAGAATTATAGGAGTATTCATGTTTTGATTGACTGTACAGATTTTAGACATCTGACGGCTATACTCTAAAATTTTTCGATTCCTTGATTGAGCTTCAACCAGATGGCAGTGGCTAAACACGTCATGCTCGAAACGAAACTATGTCAGTAAAATATTAGCTATTTTCTTGTTTTTAAGAATCTTATATCCCAAATGAAATTAAGTATTTGTTGAAAGATACATGATTATTATTACCATCAATGGCCTATTAATGTCCGTTGTTCGAAATCGACCGAATATTTGCAAGGTCTCGTGGGCGTCACTAAACTTGTTTTGATTGGCACTCCACTCTATGATTTCGCCTGAGATCCTCGGGGATCACTTTTGTGATAAGTGGCCGTCTTACATCCTAGCATCATAATCATCTCACTGAAAACTCTGCTTGTTTCCCGATATAAGGTGCAAACTTGTGATCCTGTCTATGTTATTCAAAGTTAAGGTGACGACTCAGCGGTGGTGTTTGTTGTAGACCATTAAAACTAATGGGATCTTCTTGAAGGTTGAGCTTGCTTGAGGGATATTTCGCTTCTTTTAGGGATATCATGGGGATTCGTTGTCCCAGATTGATGTAAAGTCTTCTTCGCTTAGCTTTACATTTTTGATTCTATGGTCCCTAAATATTCGTAGTGACCATTTCCAGTCAATAATCTGAAAACTCCATGCTGGCTATTGAATATCCTCTGCTACTTCATGAATTATCTTATTGATCACCCGCAGTGCACGTTCCCCGATCACTAATCCATTTTCAATACCTTGACTAACAATTTTAATCTTCAAGACAGAAGTTCCCGAACCTGTTCAAAGTTTAGCAAATAATTACGGATCGTGACATTCTGAAATCGTTTATTTACATTGGAACCTTTCACTATCATCATCACCCTCATCATCATTATCATCATTTAAACTTAATCAAATAGATTTAATATTGTGTATTTGTCAAGATCATCATGCAATCTTCCATTTTGATGACTACAATTTCGCCTATCGTTTGGTGAATTGTCTCTTACAAGTCATTCTGTGCTTGATTATCAGTTATCCTTGCTAACAGATTGCCTTTTGCCATTCTAGTTTGCTAGTAACCTCGAACCAGTGATATAGCGCTGTTTTGTGATCTATTGAAATTTCACCATTTTGTAATTGAGCAGTTGTCTGCAATATAATCAAAGTAAAGACAGAAGAACATGAGGAAACTTTAGTAATAACTCTTTCAGACTAGAGTGTGTTTTGATGTTGTTAAGTAAATATTTTATTTATTTTTGTTGATAGAGAGTCGCACCGTGCCAAATATCGATGCAATGTCCAGGAAAATTCTCCATTTGCCACGAGCAAAAATGCAAATCAAAAGTTCCATGCAACAAAGATAACGACTGCTTCTTTTACGGTAAGTAAGAAGGAAGAGAAAAAAAACCTCTTGATGAATGGATAGATAAACATGAACATACACTTATAAGCACACGAATACACACACACATACATATATATATATATATATATATATATATATATATATATATATATATATATATATATATATATTACACGGGGAACAGCTGATGATATGAACAAGAAAGATTCACACATAATACCATAACTAATTCTGTTTAAATTTAATCCTATCGAAGGCTTACTTGAATTGCATAAATAGTTACTTCGGAATAATTGATGGAAATGACTTGAATTTTGGAAATCTTGTCATCATATTTAGTATTCAAAGTTTCAAAATTCAATGAAGTAATATATATATATATATATATATATATGTGTGTGTGTGTGTGTGTGTGTGTGTGTGTGTGTGTGTGTGTGTGTGCATAAAATGAGTAAAGGCTTTTCAAATGGCTCATTACAGATTGTCCATTCTGTTTAAATATAAAAAAATCAAATCAGCCCAATTATATATATATACATATAACACTCCCTTATTCAAGGTTGAGTTAAGTAACTAGTTCATTATAAGCTTTGAGCAACGCTCTTTCAACCCTCAAATAAATCATTGGTGGATGAGGAATTGTTAATTAAATTCAGTCTTACTGACCGTCCAGTTCTGCGTAGGTAAAATGGATCTGAAGCATAAGTTCTAATCCTACCTCATGGTACTGAATGGGATAATGGATAGTCTATAGCCATACTGGAAGCGTTGTAATACGACGAAACAGCTGTCTGTCGATGACTCAATACTTTAGTTATATATATATATATATATATATATATATATATATATATGATTAATGTATTGGTATGGTTTACAATTTATCATAATGATAAAATTACTACTCACTGATATTTACGTTGGAGCCTGTAATGAGGAGTAAAACAGCACCAGAAGACAATTAGCCGTCTATGTATCACTTTCTGTTTCTCACTCTCTTTCTATTACCCATCCATCCCTCTCTCTCTCTCTCTCTCTCTCTCTATGTATATATCTATCTATCTAGATATCGATATATATATATATATATATATATATATATATATATAAGCCTTCTTACCCATCTAACAATAAACCTGATTGTCTACCATTCATAACCACACACACACACACACACACACACGTATAGAGAGAGAGTGATAAAAAAATTCCTGCTTAGAAAAGAACTTAAATAAATCTTCCAAGCACCATATGTTATTGCTTACTGAAGATCCAGAAATATTGAATATATGACGAACAGTAACACCGTAATAAACAACTAAGTGTTGCATAATATTTCCATCCCTGAAACCGTTGAATTCAATCTATCCAGTAGCAATAAGAAATACTGTAAGCAGTAGCCACTATGACAAACACCAACAATATCATCAGCTTTCCAACAAAGGTGACTTTCTATATCAAACATGATTTCAACTTCAAGCAAAAATATCATCAAACTCCTAGAATTTACTAAAAGGAAATTGCGTTAGATGGGTGATCAGAGTTGCCATTCAACTTGAGAGTTAAAAAACATAGGCACAGATTTTGACCAACCTATCATTCCATCACACTTCTAGTACAACATCACTTCTGTACAGAATCTCAGCCAGATTTTAGATTTTCTATCATCGAAACGATAGAATGAAGTACAAAACCAATACTGATGGGGATATGTGGATCAATGAACTTAAAATTGACCCTTAATAAATTCAACACTAAACTTAACAATCTTAACCATACCAGACCAAACCCTTCTAATCTTCTCGTTCCAAATTACCGTACGCTTACCGACTCACTAGCCTCATACCTAATACTATACTTCTACCCCAACCCATGCATATACACCTACTATCTCGTCCCAATCCTAACACCCTAACATAGTATAATTCAATATACCTTCTTTCTTATTTTCCACCATACCCAAAACTGAACAATCTAGACTCAACGCCCACCTACAGTCAATCTCATGATTGTACTTTATCCTGTCCATGCTCAACATTTCTTATATGTATATATATTATTATTATTATTATTATTATTATTATTATTATTATTATTATTATTATTATTATTATTATTAATATCACTGATGTGAACACCTACCAGCTGATACCTATGTATGATCCATTTTACTTGTACTATTTACAGCTAATTGACTCTCCAAAACATCTATAATGACCTCTAAGGTTACTTAATATGGATTTCCTAACCGATATATAACAAGGCCTCCCTTTAACATTTGTTAACACAACTTGATTATAATTAGGGGCACTCCTGACCCATAGACCAACCTCAGAACACTTGTAGATAATTTCCTCCATTCCACCAATGCTATTATCGAAATCCCACCTTATACATATTATCAATTCACTTAGGTTCTACTCTATCAGTGATATCTATGTACAAATAGTGGTAAGTAATTTTCACTCCACCCTCCATTGTTAATGATAGTTACACTTTATTGATACCCGACATACTAACCCTGTACGTCTAAGATTACTTATGTCAAAACCTTAGAACTTTTTATGCAATATTTAGCTTGAAAAAAATCAACTGTATAGAATCTATAGATTTGTATCATCTATTACGTTTTCTACCATAATATAACACTGCACACTGCTTGATATTGTGTTTGTATATATGTGCATGTACGTGGGTGAGTGTTCAAATATGTGTATGTATTTTATGTCTCTATATATTCATATTTATACACACATGCTACTGGAGAGTGGGGCCCTCCCCACGAATTCATAGCAGTATTTACACTTACTTTTTAAGGACACATGCACACACACACACATATACAAACACACACGCACACACACACACACACACATATATATATATGTATACATATATATATATATATATATATATATATATATATATATATATATATATATATATATATATCACAATAATGTATATCATATATTCTCCTATCCTCTTATACGAATATCATGAACTGATCATTCTGTTTTGTTTTTGTTTTGTTCTTTGTATATTGAAGGAGCTGCTGATGTTGCCAACGGAGCTCCTCATCCAAAATGTTATAGGCCAAAGGAAGATACCAGCATTCCTGTCGGATATGGTTATTGTATGTTGAAGGAGAGAGTTGGAAATGGTAAAGATATTCATAATCTATTAATTTCAGATTCAACATAGCAGATGTTTATGTCATTCAATTTGGAACAATCATTCTTTTCTGAACAGCAAACATCGACTTGAGATAGACAGACACAAGTCCAATTGTAGATACGTCTTCATGAGAGTTCAAAACTGTGGACAACAAATATCCCAGCTATTGCAGTTCTATGGCTCAACGGGGAATGACAAAAAACTATCATGTTATCGTTAGGTTGCTGTACTGTACACTGAGCATACATTTTTTTTTTTTTGCTCCGAGTTCTTTAGGCTAGAAGCCGTAGCTAAAAGACCAGATCTCGTTGTGTGACTGAGTTAAACAAATAGAATGAAAAGCATTTGTCTCTTTTTCTTCGGAAAGACATGGAAGTCGTATTCATATTATAGAGGTTTAGGTAAATATGTATATATCGAGAATATATTATGTCATTGTTTTGCCATGTCTCACTCGAGCCTATATCGATTGACATACCCATATCGAGTTGCAAAGACATAACCTAGACGCAAGTCGACATATGACTGTGTACACATATCTACAGCTTTTTGGGGAAGTTTGATTTACAACAAATGTTCTATTTTACAACAAAATGGCAAAAAATGTTTTGAGTAGTTGTTTTTCAGTAAACTAAGATGCAAAATCACTTATGGAGCTGAAACATGGAACTTAACCTAGAGACAGACTCGCAAACTGAGACGCATGCAACGAGCACATGAGAGAATCATACTCAACCTCACAAAACAACAGAGTATATTAGGAGGGAAACGGGAGTCAGAGACATCATTGAATCTATTAGAAAAAACTTAAATGGCAATGGGCAGGCTATGTTGCAAGAATGACAGACAACTGATGGACATCACGACTCACAACATGGATCCCCAGGGATCGGATGCGAAACTGATGCCGACGAAATGCTAGAGATGAACTGGACGAATTTTAAAAAATACTGGCTCCGCCACGCCTATGATAGAGAATCATGATGAATGCTGGGGAAGGTCTATGTCCAACCTCAGACATTTAAAGAATGATGATGATGATGATGATGATGATGATGATGATGATGATGATGATGATAGAGAGATAAATAGAATAATTTTTCCTTCCCCCTTCTCATACACTTTTTATTTTTCTTGTACATCACCTGATCCCAACTTCTAATGACTCAGCCTAACATATCATTATTACAGGGTGGGGGGGGGGTCTTAAAACATTTCAGCATGAAATCGATTGTGAATACTTGTCCGTTTCATAAAAGCTCTTCATAGGAACAGACTGGCTACGGATGGATGGGAGTGATACGTTTTATTGTACTCAACAAACATCCTCCACAGTACAAGATCGGCCATAATGGGACTGGTAGCATAGATTTGAGTTCGTTTACCCCGTATTTTTCACATTTCCCTTGGAACCATCCTTCCACGTTGAGTCACGTAAAAGCTGTTTTGATCATTTCTAGGCAACAGAAAATGGTCCATACTAGCATCGATTGCTAACACTTTACCAATTCTAATCTATGCTCTCAACAGACAAAGAAGGTTGGAAAAAAGAGGAAATGGCTTCTTATGAAATCAAATTAGAAAATAAGATGGTTGATCCATCGAATTAAAAATAACAGGTTGATACCTCGAATGACCGGTTGAGTGGGTGATGCAATTTTGAACTGTATCTATTTGAATCGGTTTCAAAGATTGAAAATGCTGAAAATTCTTAGATTTCATTACATGAGGATACTAGTCAAAGAATCAGCTCAGTTTGGCGTGGAGTTGAGATGGGAATTTGCATTATATAACAGGTCCGATGAGCCACTCAATGAAAAAACATACCACAATCAACGTTCTTTGCGTGGTAGTGATCGATTGAAAAACGGCAAAAACGAATGGTCAATGAATAAGTTATATCATGAGCTTTTGTTGGATAATTGAAAAATTCAAATTTCCAGAAACAAGTACGGACACTCTCGGGCACAAACTGAAGAACTGATTTGGCATAAACAAACATTGTAAATGCCACCCCCCACAAAAAATCCCATTTGGGGACTGAATTTTTTGTAAAAACCAGTTTTTTTAGGCAGGGCTTGTGGTAAGTTTTAGCCTGGAGACAGACCAATTTGAAAACTGAAGAAACCTATGTTGACGGTTTGGGTCAATATTTTGGTTGACAATTTAATGTAATGCAACAATAACGTTTCGATCGGTATGATGTGACTAAAGACGAACACGTCAGGACCGACGTTGCTTTTGGGTAAAAAAAGTAGGACATAGCAAATAAAAAAGGTGAGCCCGAGAAAATTCCTTCTTTTTTTTTTTTTTTGCACACGAAGCATCCAAACCGATACAGTTTCTAGGAAGCCTTGTTTCCAATTCTTTCCTTCCTTTTCATTTTATCAAGTGCTCGTAATAAACTTTTTCGTGATTGTACAAAGAGAAAAACAAGATTCAAAAGAATCTTAGTTATGCCATCTCCTCAATGGTGTGGATGTGTATTTCATTGGAATATTCTACATATCCACATGCCTGAATAGTTGTTAGATTGATAACAATTGAGGCAGTCACTGTGAAGATGTATATTGGATGTGTAGAAGGAAGAAAAGAAAAATTATAAGAATATTCAGTAGAATTTTTTAACAGTATTTTATCAATTTCTGTTCGTTTATCAATTCGTAACGTATTCCTTGACTGATAAGTTTTACTTCCAAAGGCACACTCAACCTCAGAGTCATCACTTACAATGGACAATCTCTCAAACACTAACTTTGTTTTTTGAATTTGTTATTCAATACACACTTATTTTGTGGCGTTGTATATATTGTTTCAAAGTCAAAATAGTGTTGTTTTTAGTAAAAGCACAATTTTGTTCAAATTCCGTTTGAGAAAAATTCGATAGGTGTCCCTCTGAAAGAGTACCCAAACTTGAGTGTGCAATGGGGAAGAACCGAACTAATATATTTCCTCAAAATATTACACTCATTTAAATGAAATTACTACAGCAAATAGTAAATGTTAATTGCCTGTATGGCAAAACCACGTTTGCCAACTCGCTTTCATCATCATCATCATCATCATCATCATGATCATCAGTCTTTTAACGTCCGTCGTTGGACATAGACCTTCCCCAGGATTTGCCACACATCTCTATCATGGGCATCACGGAGCCAGTACTTCTTGAACTTGTCTAGCTCGTCTAACATTTTGCCGGCCTCGGTTGCGCATGTGGTCTCGGGGGATCCATGTTGTGAGTCGCGATGCCCATCGATTGTCTGCCATTCTCGCAACGTGGCCAGCCCACCACCATTTGAGATTTTTAATGGATTCTATGATGTCCCCAATTCTTGTCTTTTCTCGGATGTACTGTGCTGTCTTGTGGTCTCTCCATGTGAGGCCCAGCATTATTCTTTCATGTGCACGTTGCATGGTTCTCAACTCGCTTTATTCCTGTATAAATCAAAAATTTAGCAAACAAAACTAGTAAAAAGTTTTAACTTTCAGGAAATGATCTATAAAATATGAAGTACATATATTCAAAATCAAACGACGCAATCTCTTGAATTCCTGTGATGGAAAAAATCTGGTTTGTTAATTCCATTTTCCATTCTTGCAACCACACTGCTTCGATCCACTACTCTTTCTGTTGGATGCAGTTAATTTTTGTCATTCAAAACTTTGTATTTCTCTTCTTTCAGATCCCTCTCTGCTTCGAGTGAAGGGAGTAGATGTCGACAGTCTGGATGAACATCCGATTGACATAACAAGTATGACGTAATTCTCAAGTGCAAAACGATCAAACACATCTTGCAGCTTTTTGAGACAATAACACCCGCTTATGTAAAAAGGTCTTTGGATCTTACTATCAAATCTTTAATGTTTTTTCCACATAAAACCCTTTCAATAGTTCTCTCTAAGTGAATATGAATAAAAGATATACGAATAAAAATAGTTTCCCTGAAATAATGGTTCTGTTTTCCTGTTTGTTTATTTTTTTGGAAAAGTTGCATTTTTTAAAACTGCATTGGTGTAATTGAGTTATCCGTTAATGTTGCTTTCAATTTCACATTTTGCAGAATGTTTGACACTATTTAAGTAATCTTAATTTTATAATCATTCACACACACACACACACACACACACACACACCAAGGTTGAGCAGTCTTTCAGTAAGGCGACTCGTTCATTGTAAGATATATAGCAATGCTCTTCAAACTCTTGAATAGAGCACTCTGGTTGATGGGGAATGGTTTGTGAGTAGATATATTCCTTTAGATTCAATCTTACTGACCGTCCAGTTCCATGTAGGGCAGGGGTAAAATATCAGTCTGTAAAGCAAAAGTTTCGATCCTACCTCGTGGTACTCGATGGGATATTGGATAGTCTATAGCCACACTGAAGAAATGTAATACAACGAAACAGCTGTCCGCGGATGACTTTATTATAATTATTACTATAATATATATATATATATATATATATATATATATATATATATATATGAAAAAATACATCCAAATTTGTGTGTTTGACTGTGTCTGTGTTTGTGCAATCTTTTGAAAAATATACTTATACATACATAAGTGCATATCTAAATACAAGAGTGCCACACTAAGAAAGTAGTTTTGATTTAAAATCAATCACGAGTCATTTTTTCCTTTCCTCTCTATTACACACACTCTTTGGTATACTTTCCTGAGAATCTCCATCAATCTTCCACATCAATGTTAATCGCTTGATTACTACTGATTTTCGGTACTATCAAGGCGGTTTCTGCTGACTAACTGTTCAAGAATGAAATCACAGATTCTTATTATCTTTAGTTCACGTATCACTTATCGAATACTTCTTCTGAATTTAACGATTTCGGGATTTCCCCGAGACATCCGCTCATGTCAATCTGTATGGTCATTCAAAATACTGCCCAAATTCTTTTGTTCATCCCAAAGCATCTTTCCTTTATGAATCATTCCAACCTCATACGGTCATTCTAATCATTCTAAAGATGCAGATATCTCTTCTAACCTTATCAAATCTTTCCCAACAATACACTACCATGAAACAGGTAGTACTGGTTTACATGGTACTATTAGCAAGGGATGGATCTTGATCATGAATTTGCTTATGTCATTCAAGAACCATCATCAACCATTTTTTCTACATCTCATAAATACATCCCTCTCAGAATGATTAAACTATTCCAGTTCCACAAGTCAGGCATAATTATCTCCAAAATGCCCTGATAACTCGAACTTTTGCCCCATTCACGCTCTGAGATCACTGGAACTGAGAGGATACACCAGAAAAAAGAAAATCAATTAACAGAGCTTTTCTTGACGGTTAGTGGTTCACTTTGATCCCTTCTTTTGGGGTTGTTTGTCTGGGTTTCATTCTTCCTCAGAATCCTGCTCTGCTCTCCAGTTATCTATCTTTGTTTGCCGGTTTATTACTGCTTCGAGGTCTGATAACTGCTTCGAGGTCTATCTGCGTCAAATCTGGGGTTGTTCAGAAATGCTTTTTTGATGCTGCTTCAGGGCTCCTCAGAAATTTATTGAGCCTAAAGGGTCCCGACCCTGTTATGATGGGTCCCACCATGCATACTCCTACAATGACGAAGCTGTATTTGGAGTTCCCGTGAGAGAGAGGTTGGCGAAGTTGGTTGAAACTTGTTCAGCTTGAGCTAAGTCCAGCCAAAAAAACGTTTTAATATTGAAGAAAAAATCGAGTTTTGATCTTTCATCTACGATGACAAATATTCATCCTCTTCACAGTACCCACACATTTATATTTCAGTTTTTCTTCACATATCATAAGAGAAAAATCAAGGACGTTCTTATAAGTCAAATTTTTCCACAGAGCGATCGTTTACATGATCTGATAATATAGAGAGAAGCAAACTGCATATAAGCATATCTAGGGTAAATTTCGGGGGACACAGGGACCCCTGGCCGGGTCTAAAAAAGACTCAACTCCAAATGGATACTCAGGTAGCTGTGACCCTATTTATAACTCAAGATAGTTTATGTAGCAAGAAACCCAACATCACCAAACCCAATTTGAACAAATTGACTAATAATATACCTATGCTGATAAGGTATAGAAATTACACAGTATGGAACGTTTTCCTTGCATTGATGTTATGAACCAATCGAAATTGAACGTGTCACCTATCATGCTTTCGTCACAGAAAGTAGTAAAAAGTCAGCTGTTAATGACGTGTGAAGCCCTAGGCGACAGTCGGGATCTTTTAGAGCAACGATCACTTCCGCTGCTTTTTCATTGACAGGTCACTTAAAAACTACCCATGGTTCTTATCTTCTGTTAATGTGACCAAATCTGATAACTTTCTGCTTTTTTACTTTGGATTATATGATTTCAACATCAACTAAATATGCTGGTAAAATCCATGGCACTCACAGTGTCATAGTTACCGAAGGTCATTGTTGCATATGCTGTGTTCATCCTTGGATCGATTTTCCCTTTAACAGGAATTTCCATCCGGCTGGGTACAACCACTTAGGAGCCTATGAAATAGTATTTTTCCTCACAGTAACAGATTTTCCACTATTCTAATCGATGGTTTTTATTTCCAGGTAAACGATTCCAGTATTTTTTCTGAGAGGGGAAGATGAATAAAAAAAATCTAACTGTGATTTTTCGCTCTGATTAATAAATAATGTGGAAAAAATTATCATGATAATCGTTGCCTAGCAATTATCAGTAAGTTGATCTTATTAATGGGTTCGTTATTCATTGATTATCCATCTGCTGATAGTCTGAAACCAAATTATAATAAGTTGATAAATGATACGGAAAAAATCTTGCTTGGAGTTGTTAGTGGCTTTTTTCTGATTGTATGATTCTCTTTGTTCGCTGTCAGTATCCTTAGACTCCTCCACTCAGGGGATAACTTTTGCTGCTTTCAATACCCCCTAGTCACCATTTGAATCTATGCACTTTTCCAGGTAAATTCTGATATATTGCTAAGAGTAAAATGGGAAATTGAAAATATTCATCAATCTGATTCCGTAGGGACTTTCTATTAGAAGCATTTGAGTAAAGTTTAATGAATATAAGAGGATTTCGATGACATAATGTTGCCAGTTTTTTTCTGTGTTTCCAGTGTGTATAAACTTTAAAAGATGTCCAGGGCGACCTCCAAATGTTCATAATGCCCACCCCTCATTCATTACAAACTCTGCACCATTCTTTTCACTGAAATCCGAATGTTTTCATCAATGTTTATCAGTTGTGTTCAATGGTGTATAAAGAGCCTACCTGAAATTAACAATGAGAAGATCTAATATCTGTTGAGAAATAGACTCAGTGATTATAAATTTATTCTATTAGGATTCAATAGAAATCAACCAAGCACTCGAAGTGGTGTCATTTGTTTCTCTATTTTCGGTCACAGCACCTGGTATTCCCACATGCATAATAAGAAGGGAGAAATTACATAGCTAAATAGCAGTAAACAAAGAAAAAGGAAACAAAAAACAATATTTTGTACACTTGCAAGGGATGCTTGGTCGAATTTAAAGTATTTGGGTGTGCTGATTGATTACATGACACCGTTTTGTCAAATTGTCTCTAGTTAACGAGATAATAGATTTGACTAATGGATCTACCACAATTAAATACAACCTGTACTTGCTGACATATGCAACAAGCTTTGGTGTATCTTTTATATCTGTAACAATGTTTTTATCTAATCTAGTCTTCAATATAATCTCATATTCAGCAATTCTTTGCAGATTTATACTTTATACATGAGATCAATCTTGGCTGGTTTTCTCCCTTTTTTGCTGATTAGGTGAATGATTCAGTTAAAGAAGTTTTTAAATATGATTGGCGCTAACCTAGCAATCTTGTAATCCTGTCCAATCTATGTAAATACTTATTTTTTTAAAGAAAACAAACTTTGATATATTCGGTACTGTAAACACTCAAGTATACGTTAATCTAATTTGTTATCCCTTATTTGATCAAGGATTCAAAAATATATCGACACTTGTGTCTCAGTATGAGAGAAAATTCCAAGAGCATCTCAAAGCATTCACTCCATCATAGTATCTTGAAGTTGAGATTTGAGACTAACATAAGTTTAGGGATCTCCATAATTATTGCGAGATTGTGAGATTCCATACGATTTTTCCCAAACCCCTGACCGAATTTGTTATCGCTTTGAACAAAATATTTTATGATTCAAATTTGATAAGTCACATTAAAAACTTTCTTGCAGCTTCTTTAGCACACATTCGGCACAAAAAAGATTTTTTCGGTTGACTACATCCACAGTAAACTTTAATTCTACACTGCTGCAACCCATATTTCCTTGAGAATACATTTTTTTAAACCCAAGTAACACAAACTGAATACTTGAATAGATCTATGTTCTGCAAGATAAAACGGTGAGATGAATAGAATATTTAAAACTAATGAATTCTAGTGAACAGATTTTACTATAAAATGTAACGCATTACAAAATCAATATAGGCATCACGAATCTTCTCCCGTCTGGGTTTATTGGTAATCCAATTACTGTAGACACTATCCAGGTTTATGTCGCATCCAGATAAAAAAAAGTCTTAATTCTCATCAGATCATTTAAGTGAAATGCCTCAAGTCGCTTTGTTAACTTGTTTAGAATTGGATTCACGCGTGCAATCAACACAAGAAGCTTCAAATGTCCCACAGCTATCCACAAGAGTCGTCACTACTTCTGAGCAAATACAGTGGCGTGTCAGTAGAATCACTGAAATACTTTGAACTTTCTCAGATATGACTAATTTTTAATCAGAATACAGTTAAGATACTTTTACAGTCAGGTTTTCATTGACTTCTGAAGCTACTGAATAATGTATTATTTTTCACGTTATACAGTTCACATTCAGAATCGTGTGCATTTACCATCGTATGCAGATCAAAAGCTGCCATCCTTTTCACTAATCATCTAGAAAACTCTATATCTAAATTGAAGCATACATTTCGAATGGATACAGTGATTGATTTAGCATATAAATGTAAGTGAAAAGCAAATAGTTATTTCACTTTTCCACTCCACTGAACGGTCTCAACTTGATATTGCAATTGTAATCCTTGCTTTGATGTAATGCAATGCTTTTGCTTTGCACAAACAAGTTTGCTGTAAGTATTTAGCAAAGTAACACCCGATAAGAGCGACTCACTCATTGGATCACAGCAACAGTTTTCTTTCTCTCCGTGATATTGAGCAAATACACCAGATTTTCACACCATAGCCGTTACAGTGAAATTTCTTGAGAGCCATCGATGAAAGGTGTAAATCATTATGCACTTTACCCTATGACACTAGATATTTCTGCAAGTTTCCACTTTTGATTGATGGCCCACAAAACATTGTAAGTATTATACATAAAAGTGTTTCCAAAACTTGCATAGCTGACACTTTTTTCCATGCATAATTCAACCTCAAGTCTTCTCTCTGAACAACACGATTCCGCTTGGATTGATTCTTTATTCCAAGTTTAAGAATTTCAGCAAGATTATTTACCCAGGATGACTTGCATTCCATCTGATGTTTACATTACCGTCCTTTGAAAGTCAAGATAGTCGTATTTATACTTTTTATTAATTTTTCCTACAATGCTGACACAGTTCAGTCTAAAATACGAACAAACACATTCTATTTTCTGGTGTGTATAATCTTCAGAATGGCGACCAAATTTTGATAATGCCTATTAATCTTTCATTATTCATTATAATTATTCATTATTATTATGTCTGTTGAGAGAACAACGCTGTGATTTTAAACCTTTAAATAGAAGATAGCATTCATTTAATTAGGAATCAATAAAAATCAGCCGAACACTTGAAATTGTTACCCACCTAAATAATGAATACGCGTGACTTTGCTTAAACTTTGGTGACGTGATTTACATGGATCTAAAAGAAAAGGGAAGGAAATTCCATTACCAAACAGCAATGAACAATAAAAACAGACGACATTTTGTACTCCTGTTAAAGATGCTTGGCCAAATTTAGGATATTCGGCTGTGTTGATCGTTTAAATGATATTTGTTTCGTCAAATTGTCTCCAGTTTACGAGATAATGGATTTGATATATGAATATACCGCAATTAAATACAACCTGTACTCGCTGACATATATAGCCAGGCTCGTTGTATATTTTCAATCTGTAACAATGATTTTATCTAATCTAGTCTTCAATCTAATCTCATATTCAACAATGCTTTGCAGATTTATACTTTGCATTTGAGATCAATCTTGGTTAATTTTTTTTTTTTGACGAGTAGCTGAATGCTTCAGTCGAAAAAAGTTTTTAAATATGATTGCCGCTAACCAAATGATCCTGCCTTCCTGTCCAATCTTTGTAAATTTGTTTAAAAATGAAAACAAACCACCATGTATTTGGCACTGCAAACACCTTTATATATATATCGAACTAATAAATATTATCCCTGCTTTGATTCGGTAGTCAAAAATAGATTGACACTTGTGTACTGGTATAAACACAAATTTTGCGTGCATATCAGAGCGTCCCTCCCAGCGTGGTGTTTTGCAACATTTTGGTGGAAATATACTCTGCATGAACTTCTGCATTAAACTTCCATGATCTCATGAAAAAAAATCTTGCTCTTTTTCAAGTCAAAATTTGAGACTAAAATAAGTCGTAGAATACCCTCGAGGTTTGCAAATCTGCACAGCAAGTAAGGTTCCTTCTTATTTCCCCCAACCACTGAGTAGATCTTTTATTGCTTTAGGCAGAATATTTAATAATCACAAGCTGCTAAGCGTCTACAAAAACTTTCATTCAGCTTATGCATCTCACATGTTGATGAAAAGTTCTTTTCAGTTAACTATTTTATTAACATTTTAATAAATTTTAAGCCAAAGTCTACACTAAAGCAACACATATATCCCTGATAATCAAACAACGTCTTTTCTGGGTTGTACACTTTCTTAGACCAGGATGGGACCGATTGTATAATTAAATCAAGCAATTTTCTGCATGATTCTGACTGAATGTATGTAGAACCAATAATATCATGTTTCTCAAACTGTTAAATGAATAGAATATTTAACACTAATGAATTCTGGTGAACAGATTTCACAATGAAATGTAATGCAATTCAAAAATCAATTTAGGCATCAGAAATTCTTTCCCGTCAGTCTATATTGGTATTCAAGTAACTGTAGACACTATCGAGGTTCATTCTTCTTTTAGAAGAAAGTTAAGTCTTAATTCTCATCAGATCTTTCAAATGAAATAGCTCGATTCGCTGATCTATTTTTAGAATTCGCGCTTACAATCAACACTAGAAGCTCAAAATGTCACAAAGATATCAACAAGAGTTGAAAGTTTTTCAAAGTCATTATTTTCGATGTAATAGCGTAGCATGTCAGTAAATGAATCATTTTTGACAATTTTAGATGCGAAAAATTCAAATACTGTTGAGATATTCCGGCAGCCACGTTTTCATTTATTTCCAAAACAGCAAAATATCTTAATTTTCACATCATATAGTCTAGATTCAGAGTTGTGTGCATGGGCAATGGTATAAAGCTGTAAATAAAACACTTCCATCATTCTATTACATAACCTGAAAAACTTCAAAACTAAGTTAAAGCATACATTTTGAATGGATGCAGTGATTGATTTAGTATCCATTCCTGATTGGAAGGCAAATACATCTTTCATTTTCCCACTCTAGTGAACAGTATCAACAAGATTTACAATCGTAATCGTCTGCTTTGTTATGATGCTATGCTTCAACTCTGCCCAAACAAGTTCCCCATAAGTATTCAGTAATCCACAAAGTAACGCAAGCATTTAGTAATTAACAAAACAACATGAATATTCAGTAATTAGCAGAGTAACGTAAGTATTCAATATTTAGCAAAATAAAGTAAGTATGCAGTAATTAACAAAGTAAAGTAAATATCAATATTTAGAAACGTAACGTAAGTACTTAGTATTTAGCAAAGAAACGCCCGATCCCATAAGACCCACTCACTCATACGCACACTACAGCAATGTGCTTTCTCTCCATGGGCAAATGCATCAGATTTTCACACCATAGTCATTATAGTGAAATTTTTTGAGGGCTATCAAGGTCTAAATTGTAATGCATCTTACCCTATGACGCTAGATACTCCAGCAAGTTTCCTTTTTTTGATTGATGGCACACTGAACACTGTACATACTGTACTTAACAGAGTTTCCAAAACTTACATAGCTGACACTTCCTTCCATGCATAATTCAACCTCAAGTCTTTTCTGTGAACAATACAATGCTGTTCATATTCTGTATTTGACGTTTTAGAAATGCTGCAACATGTTTTCCTAGCATATCCAGTATTAACATTACCATCTTTTGATGGTAAAGATTGTTGTTATATATATGAAGATTTTCTCGGCTCATCAACAACTTAACTTGAAACCATTCTGAACATTCAAAAGCATGGGTTTATTCTAAGCCAATTTTCGAGATTATATCACTGATCAGATGGTGAAATTTATTTGAACTGCCAGAGTAATATTATCAATGAAAGTCACAATGATATCTGCAGGACATTTTTTTTTTGTTTTTGTTAGCATCCTCGGAATCATAGCTTCCTCGAGGATGCGTAATTTGACGACCATTTCCAAAGGAACATGTCGATCTAATGAATTATTCCTGCTTAGATTGGGAATTTGTGTCTCAGTATAAACAAAAATTCCAAATCCATCCTGCATCCACTCTGTTGTGGACGGAAATACTTGGCATAAATATTACATTTCTGTGATTTTATAACAATGATTTTGCTTACCTTGAAGTCAAAATTTGAGACCAAAGTAAGTCTTTGGACTTCTAATTTTCCCCAACCTCTGAACGGATCTTTCATTGCTCCAAAACGTTCATGCAACTTATATAGCACACATTTGTAATAAAAAGTTTCGTTTGGTTCTCTATCTGATTATCCTTCACAACAAACTTTAACTCTACGCCTACGTTGCTGTAACTCAAATTTCCTTGATAAATCTTAGATCACAATGCTGATTGGACAATACTACAGTCATATTCCTATTTAATTCTGAAGTAGAAAATTAGTAATTTTTACATTATATTGTCCAAATCTAAAATTGTGTGCAATTGTCATTGTGTGAAGATCTCATACTTTTATCAACAATCAACTTGGCGGATGCTGATTTTCTCGTCAATTACTTCCCTTTTGACATCACGACTGAAGCATTCAACACATTTAAAAGGATAAGTCATGCTTCGTCAACTTTCAGGGATATTTCCAGATCATATAAGGCCAGTCATTTTTCATTGCCTTTCTATCGTCGATATCTTTTAAAAGATTCATTAACATTCTAAATTCTATTCCAGTAACCAAATAGGCCTCGGAGATCTTTAATGTTGTCAAGATAACGTTTTGGACGATCCATTCTCCAGGTTTTTTCTGATGTATATATCGAGAAGAGATGCACTCCAAGAACTTGGGCTAGATATCAGCTTCATTAAGCATTGCGATCAGCTTAAATACTTTCTCGAGAGACATCTTACACGGAGACTGTTCCAGATTATTTTAATGCTGAAAAAATTGCCTTCAGTATCTATACTTCTTTCATCTACTTCAACCTTGACTACAATCCTGAATCTGATTATTTGTCTTTTTCAAACAAATACGTTGAAAATCAAAATTGAGTGAATAAATCTCTCCTTTCGAAACTGAATCAGACAAAGTTATACATGCAGTTTCATGTCTTACTCTTCTTGCACAATCCTTGGTTTTCTCATTGACTCCCATATTTTGAATTTTCATCTGAGTTCAATTAGGAATTTGCCATTCATCCTGATTCCTTTGCATTCCTACTTAAGGTTCAGGAGATTGTCTGGAGGGTTATTGTCAAGACCTTTTTTCTTTTTGCTGTATAACAGCATTATGATTGCAGTGTTCCAATTTTTGTAGAACCTCCTTATCTGCCGAATCATAGGTTCCAAAAGGCTCAGCCACATGATACCAAATATGAATAATTAATAATTTGTTACACTTTCAACCTTCTTTCACCAGGCCTATATTGGATGACGTGCATTGGACCTTTTCTGATTAGCAAGATTTAGATGTACTTATAAAATATATTCGGAGAAAATCAATAATGGTTCCTTGATTTTATGTAATTATCTTTTTTTATTAATAATCTAGTAATTAATCATATTACCAATTGGGAAACACGTGTTGACACTTCCTGATTTGGAAAGGTTATTGAACATATTGATCTGTACTTTAGACCAATCCTAAAATTAGGAAACAAATAAACTGTAAATACCAACATTTCTCTTGGAATCTTGAACAACCGGTATTTTTTTCCTAGATGTGTATTTAAATGGACAAGGGCTGAACATGTTCATTAGACGCTGCTGTTCTGGGATTGACTAGACGACTGAGAAAATTGTTATCGTTTTTCCGCTCTGTTGATGAGTGACTTTTGTTTACTCCAATCTTCGACATCTACGAAGTTATGAATCGTCAGTAGATTTTCAACTTTCCCCCATCGATGTCACAGAACTTAATTTGATTCTATCCACATTGATCTTTGGTTTTTAATAAAGAATTGGATAGTTTCCGAAAAAAGAGCGAATGATATTTGAATCTCTATTATATTATCATATATTTGGAAATAAACCAGTGAACTATATTCGACACAGGAATCCATTGTTTCAAAAGGTATGTAGGAGATATTTATATTGGTAAACCAGTCGCATTTGAGTGGAAGAATCCATTTCTAAGAATAAAATTCACACTGCTCATGTTATGGTTAGATTGGTGTTCAGTAATGATTCTTTGTCTTATTCGGTAAAGAGGTACCCTCCCGAGTCGACTTGATGTGAGTATTTCCTATCGAGACATCGCCCGGGGGCACCTCAGGATATTCAAAAGGTGTAATAATGCCATGCAATTGTAATTCAAAGTTTGCCAACGTGTAATCGATGGAGTTTCCAATTTCAGTGGAAATTAAATCCTCTTTTCTGAAGCTTGGTGGATATTAATTCCATTTGCAACGACTCATCTTCGTAGTTTGTAGTGATAAAAAACGGGTATCGATTTTTTTTTAAAACGAGGAACAAGAAACGAATCTGCTTCAGTTTGATTCCGAGATTTTGAAAAATGTTTGGTGGAGGGTTTTTCATTTCATCTTTTTGTTTATTTTTCTCCAATTCGAGAGTCTAAGTTGATAATATCTAGATTTTTCTCGTAAAATCTTGCCATGTTTCAAACTCCAGTCTCATCTGTGCTAAGTGGCCAGCCCATCTCCATTTTTGTTGCACAATTATCAGTATAAAGTCATTTACTCAGCCATCTATTGACCGATGTTACATTTTTTAGAATTATCACTAGCATTGCTCTTCCCATGGCTCTGTCTAGGTTTCTAAGTCGTTTTCAGATCGTTTTCTTAGCTTCAAGTTTTGTATCCACGTATCATCGCTGCTATTACGCATTCATTGTATACTTAGGGTAAAGTGCTCTTAAAGATGTCCTTTTTCATACCAATTTCTTTCCAGCCAATCATTATGTTTCGTTTAATTTCACCCTCATGGTCTTTCTCTAACTTCATTAGCTGACCCTAGAGAGCGTATACATGAATTTCTCGTGTCTCGATCATTGTTTTTACAGTCTTTTGATGTATGTTATCGCCGACTATTACTTTGTCTGTTATCTCTTTAATCCTAAAATTATGATGCTTACACTGCATTCTCTATAGCAAGCTAACAATAACATGACGAGAAAATTTAACTATCCTCAGTTGAGCAATTGTACTTCAATGATTGATATTCCCTTCCTCTGCAGCTAATGAATTTTGGGCTGTTATTACATATCTCCCAATGGACCGAAGTCGTTTAGGTGTACATCAAGGTATGAAAGTAGAAGACTGAGCTGACCTTAGTAGATACCGCTTCAGAGGTGTGTGTGTGTGTGTGTGTGTGTGTTCGCGCGTGTGTGTGTGCACACATGTGTGCACGTGTGTGTGTGTGCACGCATGTGTTTATGCATATGTACCAACGGTGTTCAGGGTGTATTTATTTTCAGATTTATACTTTATCGTATATATGACACAAATGAGAGTGATTATTACATTTTCATACGTCGGTTTTTACAGAGATTGCCAAGTGTTAATCCTTATCAAATGCAGGTATATATTTTTTCAAGATGTTCATCGATCTAGAAAAATAGTGTCGATGAATTGAATGCAATAAGCCGCCGTTTCTAAATCATTGATTGGCTGAATATTTGTTGAATCTAACGTGTTTGTTTGATCTCAATACACTTGGTTTGGAATATGTATTGAATGGAACCAGTAAGACTCCAAGTAACATCAACGTTGAAACTAAGGAAGATATGACACTTGTCAAAGCAACAAAAAAAATAACGTAGTGTAACGTATTCATTGTAACGTGGTAGACATATATAGTAAACTCAAGCGTCAATTATAAAGTAATACATTTTTTTTGTATCAAGTTGTGGCCCCTCAAAAGGAAAAAAAGACTCAAAAAGGTTTCTGCACACACATGGATGTATCATTCACTCTCATTTCCATCTCTCCGTCTTTCTCTCTCTTTTTATTTAACTCTTTCTCTCTCGATTATACAAATACATAACTATCTGAGCTTGAAGTGATACATTTAATTCTTAACAATATCATAAATTTTCTTCATAAATCTGTGCCCCCTTAAAAAAACAAAATCATTGCATACACTAGAAAAAACTCACCAATGGATTTATTGGTTGCACGCATTTTCTACTACCCTACCTTCTTCTTCTTCCATTCTCTCTCTCTCTCTCCCTATATATATATATATATATATATATATATATATATATATATATATATATATATATATATATACATATATATATATACATATATACATATATATATATATATATTTATACATATATATATATACATATATATATATATATATATATATATATATATATACACACACACACACACACACACACACACACACACACAATACAAATCAGGAACAAAATATAATGTTATACAATTTCCTATGTGTGACGGGTTTATTTCATAAAGTGTGCGATACATTCCACATTAAACATCAATTTAAGTTAGAGTAGAGCTTATGAGATGATATAAGGGGTTTACCACGCAAACACGTTTATGTTTCTACTCTGCAGGGGTATTCTGCTTTCTGGTAGTTATAAATTCTAAATTACCAGGATATAATGTCGGCATTTCATAAAAATCAATGTTAAACCACTAAACGAAGAAAAGAAAATGAAAATGAACGATATATGAGTGGAATAAGAGGAAGTTCCTACGCCTAAGAAATTTAAAAAAAACTGCTATGAAAAAAAGGTCATAAATAGGGATTTAAAATTAATAGAATCTTTCAACCGAAGAAGCCCAAACAGGGCGGTAATGGAAACGCATTCGTGTAGAAAATCCTTAACTTAATCATATATATATATATATATATATATATAGAGAGAGAGAGAGAGAGAGAGAGAGAGAGAGAGAGGGGGGGGGGAAGGAAATTTATGTTTCTACCCATATAGGCCTCTTCAGGTAAATCGTTATTCGTGTTTTTAAATTCTTATTTGGGGAATTCGGTGAGAGTCTTGTGGGTGTTGCTATGAGCAAGATGACTTTTTATTTTGTTTAATTGTTTATTTATACTATGTGTGTTTTACTGCTGGTTGAGAGTTATATGGCAAAAGATTTTAGCTATATATATATATATATATATATATATATATATATATATATATATATATATATATATATATATATATATATATCAGTAGTTTTGATCATACTGATATTCACACTGTGGCTGTGTATTCATAGAGTATTGTTTTACAAAAAATCCGACTAAATTTCACTTCCGAACTATCCTGCTGATAACCTCGCCTCATGATTTACTTTATTGATCCTTGGTATTCGAATTTCAGAGGGTTGCATCATTTACGCAGTCACTCCATGCATTTACTTTGTGAAGAGTTTGATCTATATTGACTGGTCTACGTAGTAATTACATATCCTTTCATGCAAGCAAGTATACTTTGATGTCGTTCGAGTTCATAGATCATGAGTTGAATCAACCGTTCATTATCGTCTGTTTTTATGTTTATCTCCCGGATGCTGAGAGTAGAACAGATGATTCCATGCAGATGATATTGAAAGTAAGTATCATTACTATTAGTAGCACCCGGCTAAAAAAGACAGGATTTTTTATGTTTGAATTATTTGTACATATTTTAGTGATTTTAAAACAGTACTTCAAAATTTGTCAGATTCTCTGTTAGAGCTCCGTACAGATGGAAATGGTTGAATACGTCACGGGCAAGACAAAACTGAGTCAGTATAATTTGATCTCTTTTCTTTGTTTTAGGAAATTTTATATCTGAAATGAAATTAAGTATTTGTTGAAAGAATACTCAATAATTATGACCTAATTAACGTCTATCGTTTGAAATGGACATCCCCGGATATTTGCAATGTTTTCACGAAATCTTGCCAATATGATCTTCCCACTGATATCTTTGCTTTTTCCCAATATAATGTGCTCTCTTGTGATCTTTCCTTGTTATTTAAAGTTAAGGTTTCTACTGAGATGAGGTATTGGTTGTACATCATTGAAACTAATAGGATCTTCTTAAAGGTAGAGCTTGTTCTACCTAAAGTTTGCTAGAGTGATTTTTCACTTGAGTTCTTTTTTTTGGAATTCTATAGGGATTTCTTGTCCCAGGTAGACGTATTTGTTTACTCAATTTAGTTCTGTATTTTTGATTCTTTGCTTCCTCAGTATTAGTAACGACAGATTTCAGTCAATAATCTGAAGTTTCCCCTTTGTGTCATTGAATAACTACTGTTGCTTCACGGTTTACTTCAGGAATTAACTACATGGCAATTTCTCGATAACTAATCCTTTTCCAATACAATTATTAACAATTATAGTTCTCTAGACAAAGGTTTCCAAACTTTTTTTAACATTGTGCAAATAATTATGGATTGAGACATTTTGAAATCGTTCAGTTACATTGATCTTTTTCTTCATCATCATCATCACCCTTATCATCATTATCATTGACATCATGAATTACAAATAGTTTACAAAGTTCATAACGCTGACTAAACATTCCGAGTTTCCCCAGATCATCACGCCATCTTATATTTTCATGACCACAATTTCATCCATAGCTCGATGGATTCTCTGTTGCAAGTCATACTGTACGTGGTTGTCTAATACCTTTGCAAATGGCTTACCTTTTTGATATCTTAGTTTATCAGTTATCTCAAACAATTGTAATATTGTCCTATTTAGTGATCCATCAAATTTTCATAATTTAATCTTTGTTGAGAGAGTGTAGCATGGTGCCAAATGATGAAGCAATGTCAAGGTGAATACTCTATCTGTTAAGAGCAAGAATGCAGATCGAAAGTCCCTTGCAGGAATGATAACAACTGCTTTTTCTACACTAAGTAGAGATAAGAGAAGGGGAAGAAGATACTAACGTCCCTCTCCGATGAATAGATATAGATATAAAACATACGCACACACACGCGCACACACACACACACACACACATATATGTGTGTGTGTGTGTGTGTGTGTGTGTTTTACATGGGGAACAACAGGTGATATTGAAAACCTTTCTTAAATTGCATTTGCTGATATTTGATGGTAAATTGACGGAAATGACTTAAATTTTAGAAACCTTTTTTTTCATATTTAGTATTTAAACTTTCAGAGCCTAATATATATATATATATATATAGAGAGAGAGAGAGAGAGAGAGAGAGATAGATAGATGGGTGAAGACTGATAATGATTTACAAACTTACATTGATAATCATAACAGCACCAAGATATAAATTTCAGTCTACGTATTTCTTCCCAATTTTCACTCTTCATATATATATACATGTATATATATATATATGACTACTAAATCATCTTTGAATTATAGAGTGCGTAATATTATATTAAATTTTTTTTTTTAAATGATCTCCCGTTAGACAACGTAAGTTCGGAGAATGGGTCTGCTGCAGGAATCGAACTTACCACCAATTGAGTAGCCACTTCAATGTAGCAATGCACTTACCATTGTGCTAAACAATGACTGAGAATATATTATCTTTAAGCTTTCATACTCTCTAACAATAGTAAACCTCATTGCATACCACTGATAACTACCTTCCATAAGACATTCTCCCCTGTCATACATTTTCCAATAATAGTTGGAATATATCCACGCTTGAAGACAAATTCAAATAAGTCTTCCAGCGTCATTGCATACCGCGGATTCCAAGGCATATGATAATCAGTGACGCCATAATAATAAACAAAGTCTCATAATATCACCATCCATTATATTGTTGAATTCTATCAACTCCGTAGCGATAACAAAATTTATGCAATAACCACCATATATATATATATATATATATATATATATATATATATATATATATATATATATATATATATATATATATATATATATATATATATATATATATACACGGTTGATATGTCACTTTATTTAGACAACATGAATAGAATAAACAATGGAGCAGCTGCAGGCATTGAACCTGCCAGTGATAAAATAACAGCTTCTTCGTAGTGATGCTCTCACCATTGAGCTAGACTGCTGCTGATAATACATGGACCAAAAAAAAACTGCTTCTTACCCAAATTCTAATCTCATTTATCCTCGGTCTTTTTGTCTCTTTCTGTGCAACAGGTGATACATTTGGCGTATAATGACAGCAAATCATTTCAAATAGGTTTCCATATGATATGACATAATCCATAATTAATTCTGTCCAACCAAATATGTCAATTTCTTATTATACAATTACACACACGCGCACATATATATATATATATATATATATATATATATATATATATATATGTGTGTGTGTGTGTGTGTGTGTATATGTATGTGTGTATATGTATGTATGTATGTATGTATTGGTACACGTATAATCATACCCACCATTGATATGATATATACTAATACTGATTAGTAATTTTCACACAAATTTTCATTTTTAGAGATAGTTACACTTCATAAATAATCAACATAAACAACCTGTGCATTACTGATTTACTCATATCCAAACAAATGAAGTGTTTATGCAATATTTACCTTGACAGAAGTCAACTGCATAGAATCTGCAGGTTTTTTATCATCTATTACGATTTCCAGCATAATATAACATTGTTTGATACGGCGCTTTTATTTGTGCGCATGTATGTGAGTGTTCAATTATGTCTATGTATTAGTATGTATGTAAATATTCATATGTATATGTATATTATGTGTATGTACAGTCACATTACTATTGCCACCTTGTGTGTGTGTATCTGTGCATTCCCAAAACTGTATGTAATAAGGTCTCATATCCTCTTATTCGAATGGTATGAATTGATGCTTATGTTTTTTTTTTGTTTTTTGTATTTCAAAGGTGCTGCCGATGTTGCCAACGGTACTCCTCATCCGAAATGTTGCGGGCCAAGGGGAGATATCAGTATCCCTGACGGATATGGTTATTGTGTGTTGAAGGGAAGCATTGCAAATGATAAGAACATTCATAATCTGCTCATTTCAGATTCAAGGTGGTAGGTAATCGTGTCATCCAATGTTGAACAAACAAATTTTTTTTCCCCGAACAACAACCCTCGATTCAGGCCCGACTGATATAAATCCAATTGCAGGTACTAGAGCTTAAAACCAAATAATGACAAAACACGCTGTCAATGCAGTTCTATGGCTCAACTTTGAATGACGGAAAGAACTGTTTGTGGGACACAGCGTATACATGATGTTTGTTCCAAGTTCTCCGGACGTTGAATGCTAGAGGTAGAAGCTAAAAGACCAAATATCTTGCAATGTGATTGAGTTAAAGAAATGGAGTCAATGACATTTGTACTTTCTCTTTAGAAAAACAAGATACGCTTTATAAAGAGGTTTAGGTAAATATGAATATATAATGATATATTTTTCATGGTTTTGCAGTATGTGCACATTTCACTTCATCCTATAATGATCGACTTAAACTCAAATCGAGTTGCAAAAACGGATACAAGTTGATGCATGGTTTTATACATGTAACAACCTATTTCAGAAGATCGCTATACGCCATTTTCGCTTTCACAATAAAAAAAATGCAAAAAGCAAATGTAGCTTTCAGCAGATGTTTTGCAACAATCAATTACAAATGTGTTGCAAATTGTCTTTTCATATTACATTTTACTTCGCAGTACATCACGTGGTTTCAACTTTAAACGATCCAGTCTAACAAAACATCATCACAGTCTTTGGGTGCAGGGAATGCAAAGTCATTTCAACATATAGCTCATAGTAATGCTATCCGTTTCACAAAAGCTCTACCAACGGGTAGATTAGGATGGTACATTTTATTGCTGCTAAAAAACATCCTCCACGGTACAAGATCGGCCATTATGGGCCTGAATGCATACATTTGAGTTCATTTACCCCTTATTTTCATTTTTGGAACCATAGTAAAAAGAGAATCATGTGCAACAACCATGTTGAGAATAAGAACATAACCGTCAAGATTAAAAATGCAAAACTCGGCAAGGTATACCACTACGTCTACCTCGGACGACGAATCTCCATGAATTCAAGACAGGATGAAATCAAGGGAAGAATCACTCTGAGATGGCAAGCCTTTGGCAGTACATGCTCAACTTTCAAAAACCAGATGATCCCAATATACCTGAAAAGACGGGTATACAACCAATGCATTCTCCCGATAATCACTTATGGAGCTGAAATATGGAAGCTGATCAAGAGACAGACCTACAAACTGAAAAGTATATAACGTGAGCATGAGAGGATCAGGCTCAATCTTACATGGAGATATCACAAGGCAGCACAATATATAGTGAAAAAAACAGGAGTCGAAGACAACATAGAAACTATCAAAAAAAAACTCAAATGGCAATGAGCAGGCCATTTTGTAAGAATGAAACATAACCGATGGACATCACGACTTGCAATATGGATCCGCAGAGATCCCATGAGAAACCGGAGCCGACAGAACACAAGATGGTGAGATGAACAAGAAAAATTCAGGAAATACTGGCTCCACGACGCCCATGATAGAGAATTGTGGTGATTCCTTGGGGAAGTCTATATCCAACAACGGACGTTAAAAGATTTATAATGAGGAGGAGGCAACAGATAATAGTTCATACTAGCATCGATTGATAACACTGACTGGCATACCAAAATGATAGTTACGTCCCTTGATCAGTTTTCTAATTGGTGCTGTTTGGTAAAGGACGTGCTCATCTCTACCAAATTGGCCGCTGTTCACCAAAATCCAGATGTTTAGTTGCGTCTAGAATCTACATCACAGAAAATGTTGTATCTTAATGAAATAAATAACATATTTTCAATTTATAGTGAAAAAAAAGGAATCTTTCAAACGTGTTCAGTGATATTTTAATGAAATACATTTAATTTGTCAAGAATATAAAATATAATAATTAACGTCAAATCTATGGATGTAGATGTTTCTGATAGGTTTTAAGATGTTTTGACTGAACTTAGAGGTAAACTTTAAAATTACCCTCGATATATCTTCATATACGAGAAGAGCTAGCGTACCTGTGGTCTCACTTTCAGAGCTTTTTTCCGTTTTTTTTCTTTGCTGAAATTTGTAAGATACAGTTTCATCCAGGTTTTTTTCTCGTTCCTCAAATTTAATTTAATTCAAGAACATTCTAGTCATGTGGGCTTGAATGCACATGAATGAGGTAATTTCCTTTTGGTTAATGTTTTTTTCCCAATATATTGATTAGGACGATCATTTTCCAATGTTACTTCGAAATTGTATTTGGCCATACCGTATAGAACCTTAGCAATGACAGCAGAAAAACCGGGAAATGCCTTTGTTATGGCAGGTACTTTACCGATTCCAGCGTATGCTCTCCACAGATGGAGAGGTTTTGCAATAGAGGAAATAATTCTTTAAAAATCCATTTAGAAAAAACCAAGATGATTGATACATCGGATAAATAATTCCCTGTTGATACATCGAATGACTGGATGAGAGGGGGACGCAGTTTTGATGTGTGTCTTTTTGAATTGGTTTCAAAGATTGAGAAATATTGAATATTCCTTGAGTCTGTCCTGTGTAGACACTAATAAAAAAGATTACCTTAGTTTGGCAGAGAGTTGAGATGTAAATTTGTGTCATATGATAGGTCTGATTAGTAATTCAATACAGGCCATCCCAAGATCAACGTCTTCTTTCAGCATGGGAGTGATCAATTGAGAAATTACCAAAAAAAGGGATGATCAATGGATAAGTCATATCTTTCATCTTCTGTTGTAATACTAAAAATTCAAATTTCTAAAAGCAGGTGCAGATACCGTTAGACAAAAATTGGGGGGCAAATTCGGCATGAACGTTCATTGTAAATTGAATCCACCAAAATTAATACTTATGTGATTTTTTTAGACATGGGGAGTATTAGACAGACCCACTCGAAAATTGAAACCTATAATTACATTTTAGTGAAAGTTTTGTTTGACAGTCTATGATAAGATAGCTATAACACATATTATGTCACTTTTGGTAACACCATTGGGACATTGCAAATAAAAGAGGCGAAACGTGAAGAATACACATTGTTCTTGCTCTACCAGTGTCCACGGCAATACAAAACACTCGTTTGGGGGTGCTTGGTAAAATAAATAAAATGAATTATAATAAAATAAAGGGGGCCTTGTTATTCATCCTCATTCCCCCTCTTATCCCATCCAAATGTCGATGTAAACTATTTCGTGACGGTGTCCCCAGTGGTGTAGATATGTATTTCATTGAAATATTCTACATATTCCGCTGCCTAAGCAGTTTTTAAAAAGATCAGAAATAAGGCAGTCACTGCTACGGTAAATGTTGAATGTGTACAAGGAGGAAAACAAGAACCAAAAGAATATTCAAGAAAATCTTACGCCAGTGTTTCATCAATTTGTCTTCTTTATTTACCGATTTGCAATGTTGTCTTACATCGACTAGTTTCCCCACCGAAGCATATTCGAACTCGGATTCATCATTTTCAAAGGGTGTTTTAATATCGTATATATCAATTCACAATGGAGACAAAATTGTGTCGTTTTTAGTAGAAACATAATTCTGTTCGAATTCAATTTCCAATTGCATATGCGTCTCTTTGAAACCATGTCTAGAATTGAGTGAGCATTTGGAGAAAAGCAAGCTAATCTATCTCATTCAAAATGTTATATTAAATCAAATGAAATTTCTACAATGAATAGTAAGTGTTTCTTCTATGTTCGACAGTACTGAATCGTTTTATTATTTTGTGAATCTAAAATTTACTGAACAAAACTAAGAATGAGAATTAAAAAAACACTCTGGGAAATATTCTTAAATATAATGAAAAATATCCCTCATATATAAAAAATCAAACAAAGCAATTTCCTAAAACCGTATCGTGGAATACATCTGATTCGTTGATTCAATTTTCTATGCCAGCAACCACTTTGCTTCGACCAACTACATGTTTCCAGAATGCAGTCAATCACTGTCATACAAAACTTTCTTTATTTTCGGATCCTACACTGGTTCGAGAAATGGGAGGGGGCTGATATGTCGACTTTAGGGATGAAAAGAAAAAAGGCATTTTCTAAAAACAGCATCGGTGAAATTCAATTATCTGACAATGTCCTTTTCCATTACATATTTTGCTGAATACTTCACACTGTTTTAGTGGTTACAATATCTGATGTGTGTCTATACATACGTTTTTCTAAATATATGCATACATACATATGTATATACGTATATGAAGGGGTGCAATACTGAATCTGCTGTCTGAAAGGTAAGTTTGGGCTTAATTTTGAAAATTGCATTAAACAGATCCTAAAATATCGTCGTTAGCTTATTCTCCTTATACAATCTCTAAAACATATTTATTATTCTTTAATCTCCCCATACACTACCATCAACTCAACCGGGCATCTCAATCAAAAAATATTTTTTTCTAATTTTACAATCTTAGGAAAGTCATTAGTCACTCAGTTACTTCATATCTGAATAATACTAGTATTCTTAAATATCTTTGAATAACTCACTTATATACCAAATTTCCTTTGATCATTCTGAGGCATCATTGCTTTATGAATCATTCCGACCTTGTACGGTCATTCAAACCACTGCCGAAATACTCCACAAATGTCCTTCCTTTTTGCATTCCTACATTGAATTGGACTTCTGAATTATTTCACTGGTGATATTTTATAATTCCAACGTTAAATTCCTGTGCTGGTATAATCTGTAATAAATAGTGTCATAGTTACTGAAGGGCATGCTGTCTTTATTTTACGGTTGATTTACCTTCGACAGAAATTTTCAAGAGCCCTTAAAAACAGTATTTGTCTTTATAGTATCAAACTACCCACCATTTCAACGATGCTTTTTTTCCCAATGTAGCATCTCAGAATTTTTTTCTAAAAAGAAAAGAATAAGAATATACCACCAAAAATATATCCATAATCTTATTTATGTATTTATTTATTTATCTATTCACTTTTTGCTGTGATGAATGGAATAAATCATGTGTAAAGAAATTATCAGGATAATTGTCGCACAAGAGCAGTCAGCAAACTGATCATATTAATGGGTTCGTTATACATTGATTTTCCATCTACTGATAGTATGAAACCAAATTATTGTGAGTTGATGAATCATATAAAAAGAATTATGTAATCTTGCTGGACGTCGTTTGTGGCTTCGTTTCTCACAGTGTGATTTTCTTTGTTTGCTGACTGTATTACTTGAATCATCCACTTAGGGAATAGGTTTTTTAATTAATTTACTTCCTAGGCACCACTTGATAAAGCAATTCTGGATTTTTTTTTCTCTAAGAAGAGAAGAAAATTGTAAAATATACATCAATCTGAATATATCTGTGGATCTTTTTCACTAAGATTAACCAGTTGAACAGATGAAAAGAAATGTTTTTTCTCAGGAGACAGTGTGTGGGCTAATCTGTAACTCCATAAAACCCATAGAGACTTTCCATCTGAAGCATGGAATAGATTGCCATGAATTTTCAATATAAGAAGTTTCAGAAGAAAATATGTTACCAGTTTTTTTTGTTTTTTTTTTCTATCGTCCAGTGTGTATAATCTTCAGAATGGTGACCAAGGCAGCAGTCAAATTTTCATAATTCCCATCACTTGTTCATTATCAGCTATCATTGTTTATTATCATTATGCCTGTTGAGGGAAAGCTCTGTGATTATAAAACTTTAGATAGAAGATAGCATTTATCTGATAAGGATTCAATGAAAAATTTGTCGAACACTCGAAATCGTTACCCTCGTAGATATTGACCAGGCTCGATATTGCCTAAGTTAGATGACCGCACAAAAACCGGTGTATACAACGTGATTTGAGCGTATATAGAGATTTTTAAAAAAGAAAAAAGGAAATCCCATAACCAAACAACAATAAACAAAGAAGAAAGGAAAACAGACGACATTTTTTACACTTGCTAGAGATGCTTGTGCGAATTTAGGCAATTTGGTTGTGATGATTGTTTAAATGATATTTGTTTCGTCAAATCGTCTCTAGTTCACGAGATAATGGGTTTGATTAATGAATACATCACAATAATTAAATACAGTCTGCACTTGCTGACATATACAGAAAGGTTTGGTATATATTTTCAATCCGTTACAATGTTTTTATCTGATTCCATCTTCAATCTAATCTTATATTCAACAATGCTTCGCAAACTTATACGTTGCATATAAGATCAATCTTGATTAATCTGTTTTCTTTTTTGGCGATTCGCTGGATGCTTCAGGTAGAGGAGGATTCTTTTTAGAATATGATTGGCGCTTACTAAACGATCCTGCAATTCTGTTTAATCCTTGTAAATGCGTTAAAAAAAGAAAATGAACTTTTGTATATTTGGTACTGTAAACACTCGTGAATATGTCGATCTAATATACTACTTGTGCTTTGATTAAGAACCCAAAGATAGATTGACACGTGTGTCTCAGTATGAACAAACAACCCCATTGCATCTTAAAGCATTCACTCCAACATGACGTGTTGCTATATCTAGGTGGAGAAAAAAATCTACATACATTAAACTTCTATCATTTTTTTTTTCAATAATCTTGCTTATTCCGATTTGAAACCGAAATAAATCTTTAGATGTCTATAAGGTTTGCAAAACCTGTGCAGGGAGCGAGCTTCCCTCTAAATTTCCCCAACCACGAAGCAATTCTTCTGAACAAATATATTTTAGAATTCAAAGCTGCTGAGCGACATTCTAAAATGTTCTGTCTCCAGTGTTGCAACACACATCTCCTTTATATTTAGACGTCTCCCTCAGAGTAGCACATTTTTTCCTATTGAATAATCAAATAGAACAATTTTCCATCGTACGGACTGACAGAATGTATGGACATAATGGGTTTTAAAGGGACAAGAAAATCGATAAATACATTCAAGGCTACGAAACAGTAATTAGTAATTCATGAAAAATCTATTAAATGATTGATGCAACGAGCGATAATATTGTGTCACTCAAACTGTGGAATAAATAGAATATTTAACACAAAAGAATTCTGATGAACAGATTTTACAATAAAATGCAACGCAATGCAAAATCAATTTGAGCACCACGAATCTCCTCCAGTCTGTGTTTATTGGTAATCCAATTACTATAGACACTATCCAGTTTTATTTCACATCCAGAAGAAAGGTGAGTCTTAATTCTCATCAGATCATTTAAGTGAAGTACCTCGAGTCTGTTTAATCTTAATTGGATTCACGCTTACAATCAAGACTAAAAGTTTTAAATGTCCCACGGATATCAACAACTTTCAAGTCCTACAAAGTCACTATTTCCGAGCAAATAGTGTGGCATTTAAGCAGACTATTCAACTGAACCACTTATAACTTTCTCGGCTTTGAAGAATTATCAAATAAGAATACTGTTAGAATAACATTCCACAGCCATGTTTTCATTTACTTCTGAAGCTGAGTACTTGAAAGATTATAATCATTTCTAACAGTATTTACTTCAGATTCAGGATTGTGTGCATTTACCATTATATGTTGATCAAAAACTCTCATCTTTTTAACTCATCATCTGGAAAACTAATTTTAGATTGAAGCGTACATTTCGAATGGATGCAGTAATTGATTTAGCATCTATATGTAAGTGAAAAGCAAATAGTTATTTCACTTTTCCACTCCATTGAACGGTCTCAACTTGATATTGCAATTGTAATCCTTGCTTTGGTGTGATGCAATGCTTCTGCTTCGTACAAATAAGTTTACTGTAAGTATTTAGCAAAGTAACACCTTATTCCATAAGACCGACTCACTCACAGGATCACTGCAGCAATTTTCTTGCTCTCCATGGCATTAAATAAATACACAAGATTTTCACACTGTAGCCGTTACAGTGAAATTTCTTGAGAGCCATCGATGAAAGGTGTAAATCATTATACACCTTATTCTATAACAGAAGGGATTCCTGAATGTTTCCATTTTTTGATTGATGGCCCACTAAACATTGTATATACTCTACATAAGAGAGTTTATAAATCCTGCATAGCTGACACTTTCTTCCTTGCATAATTCAACCTCAAGTCTAGTATATGATCAATACAATGCTGTTCAAATAGATTCTCTATTTATCGTTTTAGAATTACAGCAATATTATTTTCTCTGTATGACTCGAATTCCAATTATTGTTAAGATTACAACCCTTTGAAGCTCATGATAGTTGTAAATATGGAAATCCTTCAGTTCTTTTATAATGCTCAGAGGTAATTCTAAAATATCAGCACTCACATTTTCATAAAAGAGTTCATTTTGTGGAAGTAATTTCAAAAATAGTATCACCATTTTTTGGATGGTGATATCAATAATTTTTTCAACGATCAACATGTGGGACACTGATTTCTTCAACTCATCCACTATTTCAGTGTGAACAACAAAACTTAACCATTCAGCATATTCAAAAAGCATAGGTTTTGCTACGCCAACTTTCAGGAATATCGACCAATCATATAAAGCAATTCATTTCAATTGTTAGAGTTATATTATCAATAAGAATCATGATGTTATCAACAATTTTCTGGATTTTCACGCAAATAAATTTCCTGATAACATCCCCTGGATCATACTTCCCTTCAGGATTTTACATTTGGTGGAAGTATCCAAAGGACTGTGTTGATTGAGATGTCGTTTTGAATGCACTACCATTTTGCCATCTATTTCCTATGCTAAACTCATCTTGACCTTTCGCTCTGACACAAAAGGCACACTTAAACATCCCAGGCATCGTGATACTTGAAAATATATTTTAGTGCCAATTCCTGTTTTCTACGCTAAGAAACTTACAAAAGCTTTGTTATCATGAGCAGCAGTAGTCTATTAGAAAAGGTTACCTTATTCGATTCGTTTGTGGGATAGTATGAGAAAATCAAAATGTTTCAGGATAAGTGCGCGGCCTTCTAAGGAAAAATGACTGTAAGTAAAGCAAACAACGATAAAGAACCATCTGTCGACAGAGAAAGAAAAGAATTTGGGCAACGATTGCAATCCATTTGAAGACCGTTCCCTAAAGTGTATGACAAAAAAGACTACAAACTTCTATGATCCTCAGCTTTGTGAAGGTTCGAATTTCACACACTCCATGAAGCTCACGAGGATATGAAAAATTAGGATGCTTCTTTGTCGATAAAAGTACCCTTTCTCCAAAGTTACTGGATAGATTTCCAGAGATTTTGGTGAGGGGAATATGAAGAGGTTCCATCAGCATACTATGCAGCGAGGATGGTTGAAGTTAGATTGAATAGATACAGTGTAGTAGTCTACTAATGATGCCTCCGATGTGATATTCCTGCTGACCAATACGAAGGGAATTTGCACAAAAAGCATTTCGATTGTCTATATCTCTGAAAATGTTCATTAACATTTTGAATGTTATTCCGGTAACCGAATATCTTGTTGCCATCATTCACATTGTCAACTCAACGTTTCGAACGATCGATTGTCCAGCTCTTGTCTGATGTGTACTTCGATCTTTTAACGCAAAATAATTGAGCAAGAAATTGGTTTCTATAAGCATTGTGAGTTCCTGAATCAGGTTACTTTGTTTTGATCTTATTGCACCGCGTATCACGATGTGAGGAATTACATACGTTTACATTTGTAGGATTCGAGACGGTTTTTAAGTGATTGATGAGTAGCTAACCTCCGACCTTTTCTTTGCTGAGTGTTCCATGTTCTGTGATAAGGTTTGGAAACTTTCAGAAATAAAAGCCAAATCAGCTGGATAACTAATTACCTGAATATCTGTTCAGCAACAAATGTATATAAGTTTGTCTGAGAAGTACCCTACACTCGCTTCGGTATCAGTAGATGTATTCTGATGGCAAACAGCTGATGGAAATCCTCGAAAAAAAGACTTTACAGATAGTTTGCTAAAGTGGAAAGATACCGCAGCTGATTTTATGTGACCGAAAAGAGAGTATTCTTGAGGGAACTAAGGCACCATTGTCATACGTAGTTTAGTTTCTCGTTATCATTGAATGGATAAATGCTTTCTGGGTATATCTCATACAAGGGGAGAGGTTCAGTTTTCTGACCATGGACGAGATTAAGGAGTAGCAGATGATGATAAATAGAAACTCATATACCTTTGATTTGTTGAAAAGTTATAGAAATATGAGATAACTGATGATCACAAAATAGTACGTTTTGTAATACATTATCAATTCTCGAGCACGCATGTTTCACAATAACATGCAAGCAAGAGCTACCCATAGCGTACGTATAAAAGTGTGTTTCATGGAGATATAAACATCATCTATGTCATTCAGGAATTAAAATATGAGCCCTAAAATTGAACTTCATGAAACTAATTAGTCCCATATCTTTTTAACTATGATTTTTTGGCTTTCCTTATACAAATCTCATGATAATCCATATTAAAACCCTTTTCCTTCTTATTCCCTGACTCTGAGACCATTGCTACCGCTGTGTCTTATAGCCACACCTTTGGTCACTTGATAAGATACGGATGCCAACAGTTTGGCTACTCCCTCTCATATGGTTAATGACAAATGCATCATCAAGTGTCCTGATTCTGTTCCTCATTTCAAAGTGCTCAACTTAGTTGATGAAAAATCACAAACTTATTGACTACAGTGTAAATGTTAATGATTAACGCTTGTGCTAACAAGTGATTGAGAGGTAACATGCTAGATGTACTGTGAGAATTCATGCCAAAAACAAAGGTAGAAAGAGTTAAGGAAAAACAAACGCTGGAAATAGTTGTAAGAGCGCTGGTGTGGTAGTAGCTGGTGACAGTGTTATTGATGACAAATTGGATGGAAACTTTTTTGACATATTTGCATCGTTTTGATCTAATCGCATATACACTTTATATTTTATGTCCTTTATATGCATTGGTTGTAAACCTTTCCTTCCAGAACTAAGATTTTTTTTTAAAGTCAAGCTTGCACTATTGAAAGCTTGTCAAGCTACTGTGATTCCACGCTTGATTATTTCTTCTTTTCGTTGTCCCAGGTGAATGTAGAAGTCTATTCGACTCAGCTCTGCACTCTTGGTCTTGATCGTTGCATGTTTATGGTACATAACAATAGTTTTGCTGTACTTCATGTAGAGGCCAACTTTCTAACTTTTTTGCTTTTTCTTATTTTGTTCATTCAAAATTTTTTTTGAAAATGGCGGTTAATTGTAAAGAAGACGATGTCATCAGCACATCTGAGCTCACTTAAGTATTTGCCATCTTTTTCTGATTCCTTTGTGTTCCAAGTTAAGATTTCAAAAGATTATGTCAAGGATAGTTGTTGGAATATGTGGGTTTCTTTTGTTATATAACAGCATTGTGATTGCAGTGTCCAATTTTCTGGGACTTCCATTGCTACTGGATCATTGATTTCAAAAAGCTGAACCACATGATGCCAAAAATATAGATAATTGGCAATTTCTTACAGTTTCATCCTTATTTCACCTACGTTATATAAGATAACATGCGTATATTTTTTTCTGATTGACAAGAGATAAACTTAGTTCCCCTTAAAAAACGTGATCAAAAATAGATAAATAATTGTTCCCTGATTTAGGCTAATTATCTTTATTGATAATAACTTCATATTCAAAATTCTAAATCACGTGTACTGATTTCCTGAATTTGAAACGTTATTAAATATAACGATCTTTACTTTACACCAATTCTAAAATTAGAAAAAAAATAAACTCTATAACGCAATGTCTCTTTCAACATCTTGACCTACCAACAACTTTATTCTTGATGTGAACATGAACGGACAAGTAATCAGCACATTCAGTAGATGCAGCTGTACTGAGATCAACAAGACGAGTAAGTGCGATCCAAAATTTTTACCAGTTTCTTCGCTCTGTTGATGAGTGATTTTATCGACTTGGATCTTCGACGTGTACAATGTTACGCATCATCAATTTTCCAATAGATGCAAGATAACTTGACTCGATTCTACACATGTTTTTCTTCATAGATATGCAAGCAATGGTTAGTCTCCATGAAAAATGTCACAGATATTTGAGTCTCTATCATACTATTATATTCAAGAAAAATTAAGTAGTGACGTCTGTTTAAAAGGGGTACCATTGTTTCATATGTTACGTAGAAGATATTTCTGTTAGCTGCATTCAAGTGGAAGGACCCATTGTTAAGAATAGAGATACAGTGGAGGTCAAACCGTGCATTTTGTAAATAGATAGCTCTCATTTGAAATTTTGAAGACCAAGATTTGGTGTTCAGTAATGATTCCTTGTCTAATTTGGAAAAGAGGTAACCTCTTGAGCTGCCTCAATATGAGTACTTACCTGCTGACTCATCTCTCAAGGGTGCCTCAATATATGGGAGGGTTTAGTAATGTCATGGAAACCTACTTCAAAGTTTGCCTTCATGAAATTGATTGAGTTTCAATTTCAGTGGAAGTTGAATCGTCTTTTTTAAAACTCGCTTAATTGTAATTTGAGACTACTTATCTTCGGCATTTGGTGCAATAAAAAACGTGTACCCCCCCCCCCCCAAAAAAAAAGTAAAACAAAAAATGAGGATTTCTTTAGTTTGATTCTTATGTTTGAAAAAATGTGTGGTGGAGGGTCGCTGATTTCGTGTTTTAGGTTGGGTTTTTTTTTTCAATTTGAGAATCAAATGTTGACAATGTCTATTTTTCTTTCTGCAATTTTTCCATGTTCTAAATTTCAGTGTTATTCTTGCTAATCTATCAGCCCATCTCCATTCATATTGTTTAATTATCAGTATGAAATCGTTTATTGTATTCTGCCAAATGATCAGTTACCTTTTTCTATCTCTCACAGATATTCTTTGCATTGCTCCTTCCATAGCTCTCTGTACGTTTCTAAATTGGTGTTTAGCTCATTTTGTTAGTTTCTTTGTTTTGTATCCGTATGTGATCGCTGCTACCAGGCATCCATTGTATACTTTGGGCAAAGTGTTCTTCAAGATGTCATTATCCAGATGAAATTCTTCCCAGACAATCGTTATGCTTTGTTTAATATCATTCTTATTGTTTTTATCACCTTACCCAGGAGAACGTATTCGTGAATCTCTCTTAGTGTCTCGATCATTATTTTCATAGTTTTTTTATGTATCTTATCGCTGACTACTACTTTGTCTATTATTACTTTAATCCTGAGATGATGATGCTTATCTGCATTCTCTTTAGCAAGATAATAAAAACATGACGAGAAATTTCTTTATCCTTAGCTGAATTGATATTCACGTCCCCCGCTGCTAATGGGTTTTACACTCCCATTATGAGGACGTATCTTTGATTGGACCTATATCGGTCTGGCGTATATCGACGTATAAAAGTACAAGTCGAGCTGGCCTCAGTAAATACCTCTACAGACATGCCATCAGTGCTGAGGATGCATTTGTTTTCAAATTTATACTTTATTGTATATATAATATAAATTGATGTCTTTTGATTTGTCATTTTCTATCGATATGCCCATAAACTGCTCTTTCTCTAGGATGCAGTCAATCGCTAACGAACATACTTTGTATTTCTCAATTTTCAGATCCCACTCTGCTTAGAGTAAAGAGAGGAGATATCAACGGTCTAGATGAACGCCTCATTGACATACTTCTCAAGAATGCATCTATCTATCGCATCTTGTAGCTTTAGAAGGCAATGATATCCGGTTCGGTATAAAAGTCTTTCGATCTAGCGATAAAATCTTCAGAATGTTTTCTCACATAATATCCTTTTAATTGTCCTCTCCAAATGAATACAAATGAAATAAATACAAATGAAAAAAAGTTCTCCTTGAATAATGGTACTGTTTTGTTTTGTTTTTTAAGAAAAGTTGCATTTTTTAAAACTGCATTGATGTTATTGAGTCATCTGTCAATGTTGCTTTCCATTCCACATTTTTCTGAATGTTTCACACTCTTTTAGTAATTATAATTCTTATATCATATATATATATATATATATATATATATATAGATAGATAGATAGATAGATAGATAGATAGATAGATAGATAGATAGATAGATTGATAGATAGATAATAAATAACTATAAACAAAATTACATACACGTCTGTATGTTTGTGTGCCTGTGTCTGTGTGTGTTGGAACGTGCTTTATATATATATATATATATATATATGTATGTGTGTGTGTGTGTGTGTATGTATATATGTACATGTACGTATGAATGCATGTATGTAACTAATTATATATATATATTTATATACATATAAATACATACATACATTCATACGTACATATACATATATATATATATATATATATATATATATATATATATATATATACATATACATATATATATATATATATATATATATATATATATATATATATATATATATATATATATATATATATATATATATATATATATATATATATATATATATATTCGGATATTAAATTAACCTTGATTCGAAATCTATCACTACGATCAATATTCTGCATAGTAAAGTCACACACAGGACTCGGTAATACGAGTCAGTTTTCTATTCTTTCTCTTAGGTGCATCCGTATGCATAGATTCCTGACAATTTCAATTTATATTCTCCATCCAAGACGTCATTTCCTTGATTACTACGAATACATTCAGTGTTATCAAAATGGCTTCAGAAGACTAAATATTTGAGAATCAATTTATCAATTCCTCTCAGCTTCAGTTCACTTATTCCCAATATTTCTCTTAAATTTGATTTTTCAAGAATTTTCGTTAACGCTGGCAATTTATACGGTCATTCTGACCACTTCCGAAATACCCAACTGAAGCATTTGGTTATTTCCACACATTTCTTCTGTAAGAATCATTTCGATGTCATACAGTAATTTTAATCATAATGAACAGTTTGAGGATATCTATTCTAACCTTATCGAATCTTTTCCAAGCATACACTAGTATGAATCAGGTGCTACTGGTTTACATGGTACCATTATTAAGAGATGGATCTGGGTCATAAATTTGCACATGTCACTCAAGAACAATCACTACAGTTTTTTCTACATTTTGCACGGACACATTTCCTGGGATTATTTACTATTCCAATTTCCCTCCAATTAAGAGCGCTCTCCTTTCAAATGTCGGGATATCTCAAATTTCTCACAACGATTGTCGTCTCTACAATCTCTGCTGGGCGCCTGTGTCCATTTCATCAAGGAAAATGCCGTTATTTCCTTACACCTTCGACACATAACTATCCCCACCTAATAGGATTTTGCCCTCCCCCCATATGATCAGTGGAACTGTAAGGATGCACCTACAAGAAAACAGATATAAAGGTGAAGAAAAATAAACTAACCGAGATCTTTTCTTCTTTCAAGTTGGTGGTCTGGGTTTCATCTCTCTGTGGATAGCTGATTTGCTTTCCGCTTATTTAGCTTTGTTTGCCAGTTGATTACTTTTTTGCAGCTTCTTTGGGTCGAATCCACGCTTGTTCAAAGTCGTCCCTTCGAAACTGCTTCATGGCTCTCCCTAAGGTCTTATCGTGACAAAGGGCCCCAGCCTCGCTCGGATAGGCCCCAACACGCCAAATTCTTCTAAGCTCGTGTTGTGTTTGAAGATTCGTAGAAAAGATGTTGGCAAAGTTGGTTGCAGCTTGTTCAATCAGAGCTGCTCTGGTCACAAAACAATTTGGTTGAATAAAGATATCAGATGCTGATTTCTTATCAACAATAACAAACAATTTTCCTCTTTACGACACACAAATTTTTATAGTTCAGTTTTCCTTGCACTATAATCATATAAAAAAATTCTATTACGTTATTGTAACTGGTAGTTCTCCATAGTACGGTCGTTTACATATTCTGATAACACCATGTCAAGAAAGACAAGCTGCATATCATCACGGCTCCGGTATAATTTCACAGGTCACAGGCACCACTGACCTGCGGTAAGAAAGCTATAACTTGATGCTGCAAGCAGCTACTACCCTTTTCTCCTTGTAATCGGATTAATTTATGGAGCAAGTAACTCAACGTCAACCAATTGAAATCGATTAAATTGACTAATAATTTCCTTCGCTGATAAAGTATAAAAAGTTACACATAATGAAATGTTTCTTCTACGTTGATATAATAAACCAATCGAAATTAACCGTGTCACCTATCGTGCGCATTGAATCTAGAATATTCTTTATACATCATGCACTTGATGAAATATTTCAGGATTTTTTCTCAGAAAAAAAGGAAAATTTTTAAATATACATCAATCTGAATATAGCCGATAATTTTTTTTCAGCAGGATTAATTTGTTAAGCTGATAGAAAAAAAAGTTTGTTTTTTTTTGGATACAGTGATGTGGGCTGATCCGTAGTTTTCATGAATTCTCAATACGAGAAGTTTTAGAAGAAAATATTACACCTGCCTTTACTATGATCCGATGTATATAATCATCAAAATGATGTCTAAGTTAGCTGCCAAATATTCATAATGCCAATTACTTGTTCATGATTCAGTCTAGACAGGTTTATTGTCAGCTGATTTAAAGTTTCATGAAATATAAGCTGCGTTCAATGGCATATTTTGGGTCCATCAGAGTTTGAACGTTGGGAAAGTAAATTATGTCAATTGAAAAAAAAACTCTGTGACTAAAAACCTTTGGATAAACGTGAAGATTTATTCATTTAGGATCCGATGAAAATCATCCAAGCACCCGAAGTTGCGTTAATAATTGCTCCATTATCGCTCATGGCCCCTGATAATGGCAGGGCTTGTCATTGCTTAAATTGAAGATCGTATAGAAATTGTTGTATCCAATATGATTTCACGGTATGTAAGTTGAAAAAAAAGAAGAAAATAATTAAACATTGAACACGTGACTACAAAAACCTGTGTTTACAATGTGATTTGTGCGTTTATAGAGATAAATGAAAATTTAAAAAAAGAGGAAAGAAATCCCATAACCAAACAAGAAAGAAAAACAGGCATTTTGTACACTTGCAAGAGATGCTTGGCTGAATTTAAGGGAATTCGGGTGTGTTTATCGTTTAGAGAACATTGTTTTGTCAGTGTGAATGTAGTTTACGAGATAATGAATTTGATCTATAAATATGCCCTAATTAAATACAACTTGCACTTGCTGACATATGCAGCAAGGTTATGTGTATCTTTTATATCTGTTACAATGTTTTTATCTAATGTAATCTTCCATCTAACCTCATAGTTAACAACAGAATTATCCATTGCATATGAGATCAGTTTGGTTGAACTCATTGGCTGATGCATTGCAACGGTGCAGTTGGTCTTTGATGCTCACCACAACACAATCTCCGACCCATTCGGCAGGCACACGTACTTCACTTTAATCCATGCTGCAAGACCAGAAAGAATGGCGGGCTGAGCACATATTCATTTACTCTCCCACCTGAGCAAAATGTTCCACAAGGTCACGTAGGGAAAAAAAGGAGCGACCCATCAAAAATTGCTCCAGCTGACGTGATTTCAGTTGCTAAAGCAACTGTGGTTGCAAAAACAACTGCAGCTACAAGAGCGTCAGGACGTGCCCGACCTGTCCTTTTAGTGCAATGAGACTGTACCGCCCCGGGGTGAACTGCTTCCCCACAGCTGGGCTGAGTAATAGAAAGAGGACGGATGGACGACTCCAAAGGTTTCCAATGCACGTGGCAACGCTCTGCAGCATACAATCCCCGGCTCATTCGGCAGGCAAGTGTCAGTACTAGTGCGCAGGGCTATACCGTGGAACAGATACTACACTTTAATCCATGCTTCTAGCTCTTCCTTAAGGCAATCTATGACTATTAATTTGTTGAGTGTGATAAACGGGACTAAGGTATCATTGTCATTGATAGGTTTGTTCCTCGCTATCACTGAATGGACAAATGCTTTCTGGGTAAATCTCGTACATGATTTAGATTTCAGACCATGGACAAGATTAAGAATAATCTGATGGTGATCCTGAAAATGTTTACAAAAGCGGAAGAAACCCCAGGATAGATTTGTGAGTGCCTGGAGGGAGTATTTCATGGGGTTTCTAATCTAATTTACCATAATTGGTCTATTTCTAGTTACTGGAGAGTGAGGAAAATAAGTATTCGTTTTAAATTGTATTTGTTTCACGCCATTTTGTCTAACGGAGTACTTATTGAGGAACGATTTACTTCTGGAGACTTTAGCAACAGCGGATTCTGTTTATGGTGTTCAAGTACGGGAGGGGAATATGAATCCTTGTTTTACGGCTTTTACGATTTCATGTCAAGTGACCAATTTGCTTTTATATAGGAAGGCAGATAATGGGAATAGTGTTCATCGTTACTTTCGCAGCGACTGTCGTGGAGGCCACGGACTACCTTTTCGTCTCTCTATTACATTCAGTTACCTGCACCCCCTATCAATTCAACCATTTAAGTTTCGGCAAACCATTACAAACAATTCATGGTGTGGGAACGCTCATAAAACATTCCTGAGGAATCAATGTTAATTGCCTCTAGGTTTTACGTCATTTAGAGTTACAAACATTTTCTTGTAGGAATGCTCTTCATTTTTGGTTTGCAATGGTTATTCTATTCGGGAGCAATGCTAAAAGTGTGAAAAATAACGAATGTAATTGCATCGGAAAAAATGTTCGCACAAGAATACAAACAGTACGAAGCGAAAATCATTAATTGCAGCAAACAAATTTAAAACATCATTTTCACATACTTCGACCTTGACTACAATCCTCAATCTGATTATTTATTATTTTCCAGCAAATACATAGAAAATAACCGCTGGGTGCATGTTTTTATGCTCCTTAAACTGAATCTAACAACTTATTCTTGCAGTTCGTTGTTTAGTCCCCCCCCCCTTGCAGGATCCAAAGTTTCTGTAGTGTCTAATAAGAAGAGAAAATTCATCCTCTAAATGAAATTCCCATGCAGGGAGTCCAGTGCCCACCACTCGAGAATCATCAATTCAAAATCTAACCTGCTTGTCCATAAAAGCCCTCTACTATGTCTCAGCGAATTAAAAAGGGAAAATAGCAAAGATTCCGCCTCCAGGGAGCTAACTACATCCGTCTTGAATGTAATTGATCTAACATGTTCAGTTTCCAAGCTGATCCCCCTTTAGAATAATCCCAGTGAATAAAATCCTTCTTGTATTTCAAAGCTAATCAGAAGTTGGGTACAGCATTCCTCCCCAGATTGAAATTCTTCCCCTGAGAGCCATGCATTTAGCATTTATAGTGTTTATGCCGGGCCATATTTGAGATAAACATCCCAGTCGATACAATCCGTCTCGTATTTCAAATCAAATCAGAAGAAAATATAACAAAAATGGGACAAACACTTTCACAATTATAATGAACCCTATACATGCTCGAATAATGTTACTGAGGAAAAATTAATGATTGTTTCTTGATTCTGTGTAATTATATTCATCATTAGCTTTGAACCTATTAGGCTGAAAAATAGGCCAAAATAGGGCTCGACCCAGGAGAAATTGCCAAGTTATCATATTCGCTCTCACTGGAAAGCTCAGTTTATGCTGAATAACGAAATTAAAGACACCCACTTATATGCTCGGCCAAAAATGGAGTTTTTTAGGTAACAGGTGTTATGGGACATCTTTAAGAGATTTTCTATAGAAATGTTCTCAATGGAAATATAGTCACACGGTATGTCTAAATAGGTAGTTTAGAGAATTATATAATTGTATTGAATGACAATAAATTGAATGCTAATTTTTATGTAGATACAATATTCTAATCTGTCTTCAAATAGAACTACTTAGTGTAGATATGATAGGGTGATTTATACTGCAGTGCCCCTATAAAGAAACCTTGGTAAACGATCATGGAAATTCGTACGACATAAGAAAATCCTTTATATAAGGTGTTTGGATAAAGTATGGTATTAAAATCAAGTTAGGAGTTTTGAAAAACCCAAAAATATTTGCTTCGTTTTCCCCCGAGCCTCACTAAGGTCAGAGTAATATTTTATTTTGTATGATGTATTTATCATTTTCATCTTCCTATTGGCGTCTGCCATTTGGCATACATCTTCTCAAAGATTCGCCAAACCTCTTTATCATGGGCTTTGCAGAGACAGTACTTTCAGATTTTGTCTAACTCGTGACGCCACCTTCCGGACTCCTGTCTTTTCTTCAAGATACTTTGCTGTTTTATGATCCCTAAATGTGAAGTTGAGCATGATTCTCAGACAAATTTCTTACGACAAGTGGGATTTTCTTGCACTTGGAAGTCGAGTTCGTTGTATTGATAGCTTGCCAAAATATTGTTATTCTTTGCTTAATTTCTACCTTTTTTGAGCATTGCATGGAGATTCGATATCCTAAGTAGATGTAGTAGCCAACTTTCTGCTCTTTTAATATTTATCGTCGTGTCTTTGTCCTCAATAAACGTTCGTTTTGCTATTGGCAAAGACGACGATGTCATCAGCACATCTGAGGTCACTTAAGTATTCACAGTACTTTGTGATTCCTTTGTGTTCCCAGTCTTGGCTCCAGAAGATTGACTGGAGGCTAGTTGTTCAGATCTTTGGAGTTTCCTTCTTTCTATAACATCATTATGCTCACAGTGTTCTTTTCTTCTGAGACTTCAATTCCTGTTGGATCGTCGGTTCCAAGAAGTACAACCACGTGACGCCAAACATGAATAATTGGTAAGTTCTAACAGTTGCAGGCTAAATTAAGACTACATTGGAAAAATTCATACAGGTTTTCCGGACTGGACTTTGGATCTGCTTAGATAATGTAATCAAAGGAAAAAAAGATTTCTTTGATTTTTGGTAATGATTTTCATCATTAATAACTTAATTCATGCTGTTTCCAATTTGGGAATAATGATTCGTTCTTTAAACCAATCCTAAAATTACCAAAAAATACTGTAAATTTCAAGGTCTCTTTCAAAATATTGACCTACATACTGGGTGTGTACATAAACGGACAAGTGTTCAGCATATTCACTTGATTTTGGTGTACGAAGAATAGATTCATGCGACTCAAACTTGTCATAAGTTTCTTTGCTCTGTTGGTGAGTGATTTCTGTTTACTCCAATCTTTGTCATTTACGATATCATACATCGTCAGTAGAATTTTGAATTGGTCTGTTTTCGTAAAGATGTTTCGGAATAAATAGTTTAGATGATATTGTATGATATTGTATCCCCTCGTCTCATTCTGTCTATCTTTATCTCTTTTGTATCTTCGTGTAGATAATTATTAAAGTTATTTTCGTATACGTTCGGGATGACTTGTATGTAATTCTTGTTAACACATTATTCTCTAACCTAGTTGAAGACTGTCATTTGCTTTATCGAGTTAATGCTTTCTTGCATCGTTAAACCCTCTTTCATTTGTCAATCCTGTTCGGGGGATTTGAAAGAAAAATGGTGTATACACTGTATTCTTTTGGTAAGCTAACAATAACATGATGGGGAATTCTGTTATTCTCAGTTTATACATAGTAATTTAATGGCAGATAATCTTATCCTTGGCAGTAAATGGGTCTTAGGCTCTGAATATGAGGACTGGTCGATGTATTAGTAATACAATTTTTTAATCTGTTTTTGTGTACCCTCTACGTTGTTTTTTCTTTCTCCCAATCTCTTTCTCTATTCCTCATCCTCTCTGTCCCTCTCTCTCCGTCCCTCTCTCTCTCTCTCTCTCTCTATATATATATATATATATGTGTGTGTGTGTGTGTGTGTGTGTGTGATACTTTATACATACATATAACTATCTAACATTGAAGCGATACATTTGACTTTTAACAATATAAAATACCACCATTACTTTTTAGATTTTTCTTTTGAAAACTGCAACACATAAGACCCTTCGATAATTCTAAATCAAAAACACACAACGTAATTCACAATAGCTAATCCTCCATCGTTTCTTATTTCATAGTATCGAAAAACATAAATTGTATTCTTAGTATGAAGAGGTTATCTTATATGGTATATCTGTTTGATATTGTTCCGAAATCCTACCGTCGCACGATAAATGATAAGATTGCATTGATTGAATCATGAAATAATCACAGTCCGATTGATTATTATTCGACAGAACGCGGATATTATTCATTTCTCTATTCCGTCGGGCTTTTGGCAAGGTATTCATTTCTGTTCTTTTGTGTTTCCCGAAGGAAAATAGATTTTGTAGACAGAATTATTCTATCAGCTTTTTACTGACAATGACAGCCATTACTTATGAGGTTTCTCCCTATTGATACTTTATTTCAGAAACATACACACATAGATTACTGCTATCAGTTATTTTGACAAAAGAAATTCCTCATGTATGATTTCGTTTTAAGAGTAAAAAAAAATCTTTACTCCAAAAGAACCAGATTTAACGTGCTAGGTGAAATTTGCCAAAAATATGAGAAAGTCCCTAAAATAACGGAAATATTGAAAATAGTTTAATATCTTTCGAACCTATCTCTGTTTTTAGAGCAAGGTTTCCAAATACAGTCCCAAGGTGTTTTCGTTTGTGATCAATGCTTATATACTCTATTGTACTTTTTGACGCTCGTTTGAAACCTATAAGAAAATGTGGTTGACATTACGACGTGTAATTCTTGTTACCATTGTAAAAATAGAGCCTAAAGTTAATCGTTGAAAAGAGAAAACAATGAGCTTACTGACATACGATTTGAAGTGATTTCACGCCTTGTCTGCATAATTTGACCAGAATTCTGATATTTTTGAAGTTTTCTTTGATGTGCCAAAAGAGATGAGGAATTTAATGTTAAAAAAACCTTCAAAAATTGAATTCACTCCAGAAACTCCCAACGAATCTTAAATCTTGCGTAAATTAATTTAATTTAAACATCCAACTACCACTAGACACATCAGGTATTGGCTGGCGGCAGATGAATACGAATAATTTGAATGGGCAAATAGAGAATGATGAATATATGTTCGACAAGTAAAGAAAGGCAGCTATCATTAAAGGAAAGAAACCTATCTTTCTTTGTTTGATAGCAATCATGTAAATGATAGTCATTCACTGGATATCGTATACAAAAAATGGTAACGTCAGTAATTTCAAGAAAAAATTCAAATGAATGTATATTGAGTTTCTTCTTTTCAAGTTTAGTTTGGTCATTCCTGCAATGTTCTTTTTCAATTGCTTTCGCTGCAGAATAATACAGATATCTTTGAATTGAATCTAATTTCTGGATCTGACCCCAAATCCAAAATCTCTCTTACACATATATTACCTTACTATTCATTTTATTTCTGTCATTTCATCCCATGCTTTCAACTACTATTAAATAGTTTTAATTTAGATATGTCTGTCCAAAAATCCTTTCCTATTGTTGGTTACACGTACTGTAAGATATCGAGTGATCAGAAGTTCTTCTTTACTATATCAATTGAATATATATTTATGTTCCTAGTAAACGAGCGATGTCCAGTATATTCATGGAACAGTTCAATTTACATTTCCGAGTATAAAAAAGATATCATTTGATGTGGAAAGAAATTAATCAAATCTTTGAAGCCTAATCATGAAATTCGGAGGGATAAATAAGGTTAATAAATTCATTCAGACCTTTAAATTTGGTATTCTAATGGATTCAACAACTCATGGATAGATTCATTCCAATGAAGAATCTCGCAAGGGGGCCATTTGGTGCATTATATCATTCTAATGCACTAACATTATAATACTGATCTTTAAAATCAACGGCAGTATCCACTCTAATTTTAGCAATAGCAAGAGAAGTAGTCGGAAGTACGAGATCCAGGACGTTTAGTCAATATTCACAATTGTTGAATCCATATATACGTTCACCTGCACATTAAACAAGGGAAAGTATCTGAAAAATTAAAGATTTTTTATTTCCTTCAATCAAACATATATATACATACATATATATATATATATATATATATATATATATATATATATATATATATATATATGTATATATATATATCAGCATTTTAGATCATTGTGGTACTTAAACTGTTGCCGTGTATTTATACAGAATTATTTAACTCACAACTTGTCCAAATTTCACTGCTACACGTAGTAAATATTTATCCGTTTCATGCAAACGATAATACTTTGACATCGTTTTAATCCATAGATAACAAATTAAATAAACTTTTAAATATCACTTATTTTCATATGTCATGTTACTTTCTGACGCTGAAACAGACGATCTCATGCGGATGATATTGAAAGTATTATTACTATAAGTAGCAAAGCTTCTTACAGATTGAAAACGCTGGGCATGTCACGGGCAGGACAAAAACTACGACAGTATGAGATGTAAAAAAAGGATTTGCTATTTTTCTTTTGGAGAATTTAACATACCAAATGAAATTAGGAACTGGTTAAAAAAAATCTTGATTATTATCAATGTCATTTACTTGGCATGGACTTTCCTCAATGCTCGCAAGGTATCGTAGGCGTTGCTGAACTTGTTTTGATTGGCGCACCACATTATCATTTGCTCGACAGCAATATCGCTTAAGATCCGTGAAAATCAGCTTTATATCCATTGGTTTTCAGATAATATTTTACCATGATATTCAAAGTGATATCTTTCCTTATTTTCTGATATATATATCTTGTAATCCCTACATGTAGTATCTGTTGCGAGTCATGCTGTACGTGGTCATCTGTTATTGTTGCAAATTGGTTCATCTTACTTTTCAGAACCAAGTAAGTTGTCTATAGAAACCTGGCCTTTCAGCCACTAAAAGGTACACACATTCTACTGATGAGTGGGACTCTTCCTGAAAAATCCATATAATAATTCATTGATTAGTTGAGTTTATATATATACATATATAATGTATGAAATATATTCTCATATCCTCTTGATAAATGTTATGAATTGATTCTTATGTTGTTTTTGATTTGTTTTTGTTTTTTGTATTTCAAAGGTGCTGCCGATGTTGCCAACGGAGCTCCTCATCCGAAATGTTACAGCCCAAAAGGAGATAACAGCATCCCTGATAGATATGGTTATTGTATGTTGACGGAAAGAGTTGCAAAGGACATCTATGATATGCTCATTTCGGGTTCAACATGGTAGATATTTGTGTCATCCAATGTGGGACAATCATTCTTTTCTGAACAACAAACGTCGACTTGCACCTAACCCACACAAGTCTAATTGCAAATCTATCTTAAAAAGAGCTGTAAGCCAAATAACTACAGAAGACAGAAATTGCAGTCATTGCAGTTCTATGACTCAACTGCAAATGGTGAAAAGTACCGTCGTTTTGTTGTTAGATTGTTATACAGTACATTGAGTATATATTTCGTTTATTCGGAGTTGTCCAAACATAGAGAGTTAGATGCAGACACCTTGCTGGATGACTTAGGGAAAGGAATGGAATGAAAGACATTTTTTCTTTTACTTCGGTAAGACAAAGAAGTTGTACGCATAATATAGAGGTTCAGGTAAATATGCATATGTAATGGTATATTTTTCATGGTTTTCCAGTATGTGTATATTTCACTCCAGCCTATATTGACCGACTTACACTCTGATCGAGTTACAAATACGTAACCTGGATGTAAGTGGCTGTAGAAATGTCCCCCGACTTTTTTGTAAGTTCGGTATACGCTGTAATCCCTTTTACGAAAAAATGACGAAAAGTGAATGTAGCTTTCAGCAGTTGTTTGACATAACATCATCACTGGGTTTTGGCGTAGGAATGCTAAAATATTACAGCATATGGTGGATAGTAAATTTTTTTGTTTTACAAAAACTCTTTAAAAGAATATTGTGCTACCGGATGGAGTGGGGAATAAATTATTGCTCCAAACAAATACCCTTCACATTCAGAAACAGTTGAAGATTCGTGCTTATGGGACTGCAGTATAGATTTCAGCAGTTTTGATAATTATTGGACAACATACAATAATCCATACTTGCATCGATAGCAGACACTGACTGGCATACCAAAAAGTTAGTTGAGTCCCCTCATTCAGTTTTCTGAATAAATGTTGCTGAGTTTTCCCAAAGTGTTTTTCATCAAAATCTAGATGTTTCTAGATGACAGAACGTGAAATATTTTAATGAAATAAGTAAATATTTTTATTTACTTTATAATGAACAAACAAATATTTCCAATGTTTTGAGTTATATTTTCTTGAAATACACGAAGGAAACAGAAATCACATTTAATCTCTCAATAACTTGTAATATACCAATTGACGTCACATCTTGAGAATGTAAATGTTCCTAAATGTTTTTAAGATGTTTTGACTGAAATTTAGTGGTAAACATGAAGTTTGTCCTCGATAAATCTTCATATACTGAAAAAAACTCGCTCATAAATGGTTTCACTCTCAGGGTTGTTTTTTCGGTTTGTATTATTTACAGAAATTGTAAGATACTTTTTTATCTGATTTTTTTTCTGACTGGTCGTCTGCAAAATTAACTTATCAACGTTTTAGTCATGTAAGCTGAAATTTGCATGAATGAGGTAATTTAATTTGAGATGAAGCTTTTTCGAAAACATCTATTAAGACGATCATTTCCCGTGAGATCTCGAAATGGTATCTGGCCACGCCTTATAAAATTACAGTGATGGCAGCAGATGTACGCACAACTCCGTAAAAGAAAAATCTGGAAACGACTTATGTTTGATCGGATGCACCACCAATTCCAACCTACACTCTCAACAGACGTTAATAGAGGTTAAGCAACGGAAGAAATGATTTCTTATGAAATCAAATTAGAAAATAAAATGGTTGATCCATCAAATTGAATAATACTGGTGAGTGATGGGTTGAGTGGGTGATGTAATTTTATACTTTATCTTTTTGAATCGGTTTCAAATATTGAAAATACTAAATATTCTTGGATTGCACTATTTAGACACTAACCAAAGAATTACTTCAGTTTGGCAGAGAGTCGAGATGTAAATTTGAATTATATAACAGGTCTGATTACTCAATCAATAGAGACTATCCCGTAACCAACGTCTTTGCTGTACCAGGGTGATCAATTAAAAAATTACAGAAAGGGATGATTCATGAATAAGTTACATCATTTGCTTTTGTTGGATAAATGAAACGTCCAAATTTCCAAAAACAAGTGTAGTTGCTCTCGGGCATAAACTGAGGCACTGATTTGGCATAGACTTACATAGTAAATTGAAACCCCCGACACTAAATCTTTTTTTATTTTTTGAAGCGGAATTTTTTTTTAAATCAGATTTTCTTCAGACATAGGAAGTAGCGAGTATTTAGCCAGCTAACAGACCAATTAAAAAACTGAAGAAACCTATGTTGACAGTTTTCGTGACAGTTTGATGTAATAAAATATATTGATTCGTATAATTTGACAAAAGATGGACATGTCAAAACTGACGTCACTTTTGGGTAAGAAAAGTACGATATTGCAAATTTTAAAAAAGCGACCACGAGAAAATCCCAATTGTTTTTTACTTTCCCAGTGTTCAAAACAATAAAAACCACGTTTTTGGAGGTGGTCAGTCAAATAATAACAAAGAGACCTTGTTTTTCATTCTCTTTCCGTTTCTTTCTCTTATACCACCCAATGACCGTGATAAACTAATTCGTGACCGTTAGAAAATAAAATAAAATCACTTTCTGGTTAAAAGAATCTATTATGCCATTCCTCTAGAAGTGTAAATACGTATTTCATTGAAGTATTCTCCACATCCTTGCCTGAACAGTTGTTAAAATGATCACAAATAAGTCAGTCACTGTTTGGGTATTTATTGGTCGTTGAAGAGGAGAAAAGCAACAAAAAAAAATATTCGGAAAATCTTTCGTCAGTATTTTATGAATTTCTCTTTTTCGCAAAGTATTTCTTGACTAACCAGTGTCCCTTCCAAAAACATACTCAACTTTGGAGTCATCAAATACAATTAGTATTTTTGATCACTAACGTCGTTATTGAATTTCTATTTTAATATACACTCACTAAGTGATGTTGTTTATATCGTTTCACAATTGAGTTAAATTTCTTAAAACTCTAGAGTGGAAACGTCTGATTCGCCGATTCTGTTTTCCGCGCCAGCAACCACACCGCTTCGACCAACTACTACTTCTCTAAATGTAGCCAATTACGGTCAACCAAAACTTTGTATTTCTCTATTTTCAGATCTCACTCTGCTTCAAGTAAGGGGAGGAGATGTCGATAGTTTGGATGAACACCCGATTGATATATCAAGTATGACGTAATTCTCAGATGCACAACTATCTAATGTATCTTGCAGCTTTGGGAGTCAATGAAACCCACCTCTGTAGAAAAAAAATCTCTGAATCTTGCAATAAAATTTTCAAAATGTTTCTCTCCACATAATACCCTTTTAATTGTTCTTTCCAACTGAATATAAACAGTGGGAATGCCACTGAAAAGTTTCCTTTGACTGATGGTATCTATTGACTAACCATTCAAGGATGGTATCACAAATCCCACTGATCTTTAGTTCTTTTATTACTTATTTTTTACTTATCTTTCTTCTAAAATCCTAAGATCTTCCCTAACCATTCCTTACCATGAAATGGGTGGTACCGGTTTACATGGCACCATCAGTGAGGGATGAATCTGGAGCTGACCACATGAATTAGCAGATATCACTCAAGAACAATCACCATCCATACAACCCTCCTAGAATGATTCATTATTCCAACTTCACCCTGTGGGGAGCTATTCCTTTTCAAATGCCCCATATCCCAGATCTCTTACGACCATTGTCCTCTCAACGATCTCTGGTGAACGTCCTCGTCTAATTCTTCTGGGGAAAAAGCTGTTATTTACTCATAACTTTGACATATAAGTATATCTACCAAATAAAATTTTGGCCCAGTCCCAAATTCCGTCTTATTCTTTCACCTGTTTTTTATCTTCTTTTAATCTTTGTATAGAGTAATTATTGCTGTGTCATTTTCGTATCTGTTCTGACTGACTCGTATGTAATTTTCTTTGATACATTGTCATTGCATTCAGATGAAAACCGTCGTATGCTTTACTGAAACAAATACTTTTGCATAATTTATGGATCAAATGGTTTAACCCTCCTTGTTCTTGCTGCTCGTGTCCAGAAAACATTCTCTCTAGTGAGTTAACGATAATATGACAGGGAATTTCGTTATTCTCAGTTGAGCTATAGTAATTCAATGACTGTTATATATATATATATATATATATATATATATATATATATATATATATATATATATATATATATATATATATATATGTACATATATATATATATATATATATATATATATATATATATATATATATATTGAGGACGTATATCTGATTTGATCTATGTCGACATGTGGCTTACAAAGTGAATATTAGTAAAAACATCTACAGATGCGCATGTGTACCAGCAGAATTGAGGATACATTTATTTTCAGATTTATACTCAATTTTTGCAGGACACGAATAAGTGAAATAAGTGTTTACGATGTGTCAAAGTTTATATTAAGTACCATATGTTCATTCTAATTAGATGCAGATTTCTTTTCAAAAAATTGATCATTGTTGAAAAAATAAAGTCGATTAATAAGACTGCTATTTCTTATTTATTGATAAAGTAAATATTCGTGAGAATTTTATGTGTTCATTCGATCTTGATTCACCTAACTTGAAGTATATATCGAATGGAACTAATGCAACTTCAAGTAACGTCAATGTTGAGACTGAGAAAGATATGACAATGTCTCATCTGCCTCTATCTCTACCTTTTCCTCGTCTTCTCTCTCCCGATTCATCTACCTATTAGTCTTTCTCTATCTTTATATACATATATGGCTGATAAATTATACATATACATATACATAAATATCCAAGGTGAAACGATACACATAACTCTTAACAAAATAAGATACCACAGGTACTTCATAGATAATCTTCTGATAACCGAATCACATACGACTTTTCAATTACTATAAAATTCAAAACGCGCAACATAATACATAATAGCTAATCCTCTTTTTGTTTCATGCGTCATAGTATCAAAAACATGTATTGTATTCTTGCTATAAAGCAGTTATCGTATACTGAATTGCTGTTAGCAGCTGTTTCGAAATCTTACAATAAATGAAAACATTAGGTTGATTAAATCATGAAATAATTTTGTGTCTAATTGATTATCATTCGAAAATACACGGATATTATCTATTTCTCTCTGCTGTCGGAGGTTTTGGTTAGGTGTGCATTTCTTTGCTTTTTTATTTCCCCATGATAATAGATTTTATGGACGGATTTTTCAATCAGCTTTTCATTGACAATAAGAGCCATTGCTTCAAAGGTTTCTCTCAATAGAATTTTTTTGAAACATTCACACTTACAGTACTGCTTTTGATTCGAATAAAAGAATTTCCTCATGTGCGATTTGGTTTTAAGATTCAAGAGAGGATCTTTACTCCAGAAAAACCAAATGTATCAAAATTCATTGAACAAATCAAGAAAACTTTTTTTAAATAATGAGAATAAAAATGATAGTTTATTATATTTGGAACCTTTCTGCATTTTCAGAGCACAGTTTTCAAAGACAGTGCCAAAACATTTTTGTTCAGTATCGTTGCTCAGGTAGTATGATGGACTTTTTGACGCACTTTTAAAGCCTACAGCAAAATGTGAATATCTGGACAATTTGTAATTTTTGTTATGGATTCAAGACATGATTACCATAAAGTTTATTGTAAGAAAAATGATAGTAATAACCATACAAATGGATGATTTGCAAGCAATTTTACGCTATAGTTGCGTAATTTAGCCAAAATTCAGACATTCTAATTTGAAGTTTTGTTCGATGTGTCAAAAAAGATAAGGAATTCAATGTTAAAAAATCTTTCAAAAATAAAATTTACTTAAGAAATTTTAAATGAAACAAAATTTAATGATCAAATGAAAGGACAAAGATAGTATATTGAATAGGTGTTGAACAAGGTAACAAGCAAAGAAAGATAGACATCAGTTAAAGAAATATAGCTATCAGTTAGAGAAAATTTTTCTTTGCCTGATAGCAATCAAGTAAAAAAAATAGTCACTCGCCAGATATCGTGTGCAAATAGTAGTAACGTCACTAAATGGAAAAAAAAATTGTGAAAAAATCAGTCAACCAAGAATCTGTAAAACTTTAATCGATAAGTAGGAACTAATTTTTTTTCTTATCTTGATATTTTATATCTGCAGTTGCTGAAGTATTAATATTGTGATAAAAATGTTGAAAAGTGTACGTGTATTGAGTTTCTTCCCTCGAAGTTCTCATTTAGCTTTCTCATCTGTACGTGTTCCTTTCCAAAGGCTATTGATGCAGAACAATACACGTATATTTCGATATAAAAGTAATTCCCCAAATTCAATTACTCCCTTACACATAGACCTCTTCGATTTTTTTCCTTTCCGTCTTGACATCCAATGGCTTCAACTACTATTAAACATTTTTTATTCAGAGTTCTCTGTCTAAAAACCCTTTCCAATAGTTAGTGACACGTAGACATGTGTTACGCTTCAAGTGACCAGATTTATTACAATGTCAATTGAATACTTTTATGCTGATAGAGCGTTGTCAAGTTCACACATAAATCAGTTCGTTTCTACATTTCCCACATAATAACTTTTGGCGACCAAAGGAAGAAAAAGTTGCGTTAGAAAGAACGTACTGAATGAAGAAATCAATCTTTTCTTGTTATGGATGTGAAAGGAAAAAAAAATCAATGTGAATAAATCCATCCCCATCTTTGAATTTCGTATCTTAACGTACTCGACATCTCATTGATACCTTCATTTCAATAGAGAATGTCGCGTGTAAGTCACTTGGTCCTAACAGAAAAACTGTAATACTGATTTTTGAAATTGGAATAACGTAAGAATTAGTTTCCGTTCTAATTCTAACACTAGCCAGAGGAATAGTCAAAAATACTAGATCCTGGACGTTTGGACGATACTTACAATCGTAGGATGTCCTGAATACTAAACAAGAAATCTGTCTGAAAATTCAAAGAAACTTTTTTATGTTCTTTAATCCACCGTAGATTAGTATATATATATATATATATATATATATATATATATATATATATATATATATATATATATATATATATATACATATATATATATATATATACATATATATATATATATATATATATATATAATTGCTTTATATCATCTAGAGGATGTTGCATGTAAGTCACTTGGTCCTAACAGAAAAAACTGTAATACTGATTATTAAAATTAGAATAACGTAAGCACTAGTGTCCATTCTAATTCCAACTTCCCCTTGTGAGGAGCTATTCCCTTCCAAATGCTCCAATATCCCAGATCTCTTACGACCATTGTCCTCTTTACGATCTCTGGTGAATGTTCTTGTCTAATTCTTCTGGGAGAAAAGCTGTTATTCATTCATAACTTTGAAATATAAGTATATCTACCTAATAGAGGAATAGTCAAAAATACTAGATCCTGGACGTTTGGACGATACTTACAATCGTAGGATGTCCTGAATACTAAACAAGAAATCTGTCTGAAAATTCAAAGAAACTTTTTTATGTTCTTTAATCCACCGTAGATTAGTATATATATATATATATATATATATATATATATATATATATATATATATATATATATATATATATATATATATATATATATATATATATATATACATATATATATATATATATACATATATATATATATATATATATATATATAATTGCTTTATATCATCTAGAGGATGTTGCATGTAAGTCACTTGGTCCTAACAGAAAAAACTGTAATACTGATTATTAAAATTAGAATAACGTAAGCACTAGTGTCCATTCTAATTCCAACTTCCCCTTGTGAGGAGCTATTCCCTTCCAAATGCTCCAATATCCCAGATCTCTTACGACCATTGTCCTCTTTACGATCTCTGGTGAATGTTCTTGTCTAATTCTTCTGGGAGAAAAGCTGTTATTCATTCATAACTTTGAAATATAAGTATATCTACCTAATAGAGGAATAGTCAAAAATACTAGATCCAGGACGTTTATATATATATATATATATATATATATATATATATATATATATATATATATATATATATATATATATATATATATATATATATATAATTGCTTTATATCATCTCGGTATATGTACAGCAGCTGTTTTTTTTAAAGATGATCATACATCTCATAATACACCCACGTTTCACATACAGTCGAATTATGCATCTAGCGTGTTGATAGTTTTATTCTTATTGACTTGTGACAACTCTTCATCTTGTTCCATACTTTGATCAGCTTAGAAAAAAACTTCTGCTATCATGAGAGCAAGTAAACTTGGACGTCCTTTTTGTTCATCAAATTAACTGTTTTGTATGTTTTTATATTTCCAAATCTCATGTATCATTATAAAGGCTGACTCTAACACAAAAAATTTCATAGTGATGATATTGAAACTAAGTATCATTACTTTTATTAGTGTAATGAAAGGATCATTCATGTTTGGATTAATTGTACATATCAAAGTGATTTTACAGCTATACTTTGAAATTCGTCTGATTCTTTGTTAGAGCTTCATTCAGATAGTAATGGCTGAACACGTCATGAGTGGGAGAAACTTCAGTAATATGTGAACTCTCTCCTTCTTTTCGGAAATGAATATCAGGAATGAAAGTGAATATATATTGAAATAATACTCAATTATTATGATCATCTTTATGGTGAAATTATCTGTCGTCTGAAATGTACTTACTTGAATATTCGCTATATGTTCCAATGTTACATTTGTATGCTGGTAAACTCTGTGGTACCCATATTATCATAGTTACCAAAAGTGATCGTCCCTTATGCTTAGGGTTGATCTACCGATTGAAAACTTATGAAAACGTAATCAGAAACAAACATTATTGGGCTTTATAGTATCAGACTACCCACCATTCTAAACAAAGATCATTTTCCAGTTAACGATATCAGTAATAGGAAAATTTCTCTAAAAATATATCCGTGATAATCATTTAGGAATAGTTATTAGGATGATTATTGCATAATAACAATCAAAAAGCTGATCCTATCAGTGGGTTCGTTACTCAACGATTTCCCATCTACTGAAAATCGGAAACCTAATTATCATAAGTCATTGGATCACATTAAAAATCAACCTAATCTTGCTGGACAACTTGTTAGTGGCTTTGTCCCCCACAGTGTAATTTTCTGTGCTTGCAGTCAGTATCAATACATTAGAATTCTCTTCGTGGTCCCTGTTTGATTCTATGCACTCTTATCGGAGAATTTCAGTTTGTTTCTCAGAAAAAAAACGGAAAAATGATAAATGTACATCGATTAAATATATCAGAGAATCTTTTTTAGTTGTATTAACCCATTGAGCAACGGGGGGGGGATTCTTTCTTCCTCTCATGATACACTAAAGTGGGATGATTTGTAATTCGATGTGAACTTTCAATCAGAAGCATGGAGTGAAGTTTCATGAATTCTCAATATGAGAAGTTTCAGGGAAAATATATTGCTTCTTTTTTTCTAGTCTGGTGGGTATAAGCATCAAAATGGCTTCCAAGTTAACTGTCAAATATCCATAATGCCAATTATTCGTTTATAATCCACTATAGATAAATACTTTTTTCAACTGATTTCAAGTTTCATGGAATGGTCGATGGAATACCAAGAGTCTACCAGTCTGACCGCTTGAAAGATAAATGTCTGTTGAGAAAAAAAAACATTGTGAATATAAGCCTTTAAATGGAAGCAAGCACCCGTTCAATAAGGATTCAATGAAAATCAACGAAACAGTCAGAGGGGCATCATTTGTTTCTGTGTTATCGTTTACGGCACCTGATATCTCGAGGAGATACCCACCTTGATAATGACCGTGCTCACCATTGCTTAACCTTGGTGATCGTGTAGAAACCGGTGTATTTAGTGTGATTTGACAGTATATAAAAGTAGACAAGAAGATATATAGCCGAACAACGATTATATTTTGTACATTTGATAGGCATGCTTGACCGAATCAAGGGAATTCGGCTGTGTTTATCGTTTGGATGATATTTGTTACGTCAAATTGGCTCTAGTGTACGAGATAATGGGTTTGATTAATGAATACATCGCAATTAAATACAACCTGCACTTGCTGACATATGCAGCCAGGTTTGGGGTATCTTTTCAGTCTGTTACAATGTTTTTATCTGATTTAATCTTCAATCTAATCATATTCAACAATGCTTTGCAGGTTTATATATACATTGCATATAAGATCTATCTTGGTTAATCCGTTGTTTTCTTGTTTTTTTGCTGATTAGCTGAATGTTTCAGTTGAAGAAGTTTTTAAATATGATAACCGCTAACTTGGAAATCCTACAATCACATCCAATCATTGTGAATACTTTAAAAAAAACATTGATTTATTCGGTACTGTATACACTCGAGTATGCATCGATCTTATGTTATACCTATTTTGAATAGAGAATCAAAAATAGATTACCATATGTGTCTCGGTATAAATAAAAATTCTAAGTGCATTTCAAAGCATTCACTTCAACATGGCCTATTGTTACATTTGGAGCAAAAATACTCTGCACGATTAAACTTCAATGATTTTAGGAAAATGTTCTTACTTATTCTGAAGTCAAGAATATGGACCAAAATAAGACTTAGGATCTACAAAAGGATTGTAAAACGCGGGTAGAGAGCAAGGTTACCTCAATTTTTCCCAAACCACTGAGCGGATCCTTTAAAGCTTTGAGCAAAATATCTTAAAATTCAAAGCTGCTGAGCAATTTTAAAAAAAAATCATGTCTGTTATGTAGCTGTTGCCGCTCATATCGCCTTGATAATTGAAAAGCTTTTCTTCTGAGTAATATGCCTTCTTAAAGCAAAGTAACACTGATTGAATAATTGAATAGAGCAATATTTTGCATGATACACTCTGATAGAATGTATGGACACAATTGGTTTCTGAGAGGACAAGTAGATCAATGAATACATTTAAGGCAAATAAACTGTAAATAACAATTCATGAAAAATCTATTCAATGGTCGATGCAAGAAGCAATAATAATCCTCAAACGGTGAAATAAATAGAATATATAACACTGATTAATTCTGGTGAACTGATTTTAAAATAGAATGTAACGCCATACAAAATCAGTATAGGAATCACAAATCTTCTCCTGTCTGTGTTTATTGGTAATCTATTTATTGAAGACACTATCTAGGTTTATTTCACATCCAGAAAAAAGTAAGCCTTTATTCTCATCAGATCATTTAAGTAAAATACTATAAGTTCATTGACTTTTCCTAATTAAATTCACGCTTACAATCAAAAGTAAAAGCTCCAAATGCCCCATAGATATCAACAAAGGTTGAAATTTCGACGAGGTCAATATTTCTGAGCCAAAGTTGTAGTACGTCAGTAAACGAATCACTTCCAACAATTCCTGATCTGAAGAAATAAATAATATCGGGATATTTCGGCAGCCATAGCTCCATTTATTTCTAAAGCGGCAAAGTATGTTAATTTTCACATCATAGAGTCCAGATTCAGAATCGTGTGCATTTGCAATTGTATGGTGATCAAAAGCTACGATCCTTTCAACTCGTCACCAGAGAAACTCTTAATCCAAGTTGAAGCATACGTTTTGAATGGATACAGTAATTGATTTAGCTTCTCGATCTGAGTTAGAAGCAAATACATCTCTCATTTTTCCGCTGCATCGAACCGTATGGGCAAGATATTGCAATTGTAATCTTTATGACAGGGTTCCTAAAATCTTCAACAACTGACATTTACTTCCATGCATAATTCGCCATAAGGTTTTCTCTGGATTCAAAATAATGCTGCTCAAATAGATTCTTCATGTATCGTTTTAGAATTGTAGCCACTATATTTTCACCTGCATTAATCACTATCAGATCTTGGTACGCCAACAAGAGCAGAAGATAACCCAAGATAAGTATGTGAAGGCCTGAAGGGAGTATTTTGGAGGTGAGGGTGAGGATTTTCTTCTCTATTTTATCATAATTTTACTATTTCTGGTTATTGAATACTAAGGAAAATAAGTATTTGCTGTAAATCATATTCGCTTTATGCCATTTTGTCTCTCGAAATACTTTTTGGGGAACGCTTCACTTCCGGATATGTGTGGCAATTGTGAATTCTGAGTATAGTGTTTAAGTAGAAGAGGGAAATATGAATATTTGCATTTCAGCTTTTATAAGTTTATATTCAGTGGAATTTTCATTTTGTTTGTTTTTTAGAGAAATGCAGATAAAGGAAATAACGTTCAGCATTTGTATTGAAGCAACTGCTGTGGAGACCAGAGACACTCTTTTCTTCTCTATTCTGCTTTCAATCACCTGTAACCCCGATCATTTCATCCACTGACGACTCAGCATACCATCACAACCAATTTTGGGTCTTTGAACGCTTAGAAAACTTTGCCATATGAATCAATGGTATTTGCTTCTGCGGCTTACGTCATTTAGAGTTACAAACATTTTTTGGCAGGAATGCTCTTTTCTTGGTTTGTGATGGTTATTCTATCTGAGAGCAACGCTAAAGGTGTGAAAAATGACAAATGTAATTGCAATGAAAAAAAGATTTGCACAAGAATACAAACAATGTGATGTTCAAATCAAATATTGCAACAAACAAACTTAAAGCATTAGCTTCACATACTTTGACTTTGATTACAATCCGAAATCTGATTATTTATTATTTTCCAGCAAATACAAAGAAAATAACAACTGAGTGCATAATTTTCTACTTTTAAAATTGAATCTAACAAGTTGTTATCACATTTGTTTAGTTTCCCCTTGCATAATCCAAGGTTCCCTCGTTGCCTAATAAGAAGAGAAAAATCGCAAAATTCATCCTCTGAATAAAATTCCTACGCAGGGAGTCCAGTGACCCCTACTCGTGAATCATTGATCTAAAATGTATAGTTGCCATACCAATGTCCCATGATACAAACCTGTCCGTTCATAAAAAGCCCTCCAGCATGTCTGAACTAATCAGAAAGGGAAAATAGCAGTGCCCCCTGCTTGAGTATGATTCATCTAACTTGTATCGTTTTCATACCAATAACCCTTTAGAATAAACATCCAAGTCAATGAAATCCTTCTTGTGTTTCAGAGTTAATCGGAAGTGGGGTACAACATTCCCCCCGAGAATTAAATTCTTTCCCTGAGAGCCACGCACCCTGCTGGTAATCATTCATTTGATATGTGGAGCGTTCATGCCAATCCACATTTGAGATAAAAACCCAAGTCGATAAAATCCCTCTCATATTTCAAATCTAATCTTAAAAAATCAAATGGGACAAACGTTTTCACAATTATAATGAACCCTAGATCCGCTTGAATAATGTTACCGAAGAGAAATTGATATTATGTGTAATTATCTTTATTATCAACCGTGCAATCTAAACGAATGGTGCCTACTAGTCTGGGAGAATCAAGCCCAAATAGAGCTCAGCTTGGAAGATATTCTCAAGTATTTGTACATGGTATCACTAGGAAGTTCCTTTATGTAGAATGACATAAGCCGCCTACTTATCTGCTGGGCCAAAAATGCAGGATATTACCTGACAAATGTTGTGAAATATTTTTCTGGAAGGATGCTATCAATTGAAATATAGTCACATTTTATCTCAAAATTGGCAGTTTAGAGAATCACATCATTGTATTGAATGATAATAACCTGAATGGTCAATCTTGCAGGGTTGGTATACTCTATTTTGGATGGCTGACACGTTCTAAGTACACTAGAACATTTCAGCATCACTTGTAAACCGTGTTTTAATGTGCTTCCAGTGAGTAGCACAGGAACTAATGAGTTTCTTCATAGCCCATAGGTATCAATGATGAATTCCTGATTGTATAGTATGGAGCTTCAGGTAACCACACAACCAGACACTTCTGGTACACGGGATTTTTATGTTGTGTAATACCAGAATTGATGAGTTTGCAATAATCAACTTAAAGTTTAAGTCAGATACTTGAGGTCGACAAGGTATCTGACACTTCTGACACAAAATATTCTACGTTGCATAATGCTGGGAGTAAAGTGTTTGCTCAAATGCCATAATGTTCTATGCAGTGTCACACACACACACACACACACACACACACACACACACACACACACATACACACACTCATACATACATACACACACACATTTGTGTTTATCATGAATGAAATAATAGCCCTTAAATCGGCGTTAATGAAACTCTACTGATTAATTCCATATTTCTTTACATTTCATGTTTTGGCTTCCTCATATAAATTCAATTATTTCCCATATTGGAAGCCTCTTTCTTATCTCCTGACACAGAAACTAATGTTGCTGCTGTGTCTGATAGCCACACCGTTTGGTGCCCTACCTATTTAGTTACAGATTTAAACAGTCTAGCCCTTTCCTTTCATATAGTGTACTACAAATGCATCACCAAAAGTCATTATCCTGTCTTTGATTTTGAAGGTATACACTTAGTTGATAAAACATTATAAACATTGATTACAGTGGTGAATGTGAATGATTAGCACTTGTGTCAGTAACTCCTGGAAAGGTCACATGTCAGACACGCTGTGAAAATTCATGCTAACTGTAAAAAGAAAAAAGATGTGCAACTAGGAAAGGCTGAAAAACAATCCAGCCGGCATACCTCGTGTTTAACAGCAACCACTGAACTGAAGGAAAAAGTATTCCGATGAGACTTTATATCCAACCAGATTTACCTTGGTTTCTCAGAATAATTTTGAAAACACAAATTCAGCCTTTGCTATCAATGTCCTCCCGAAACAAACCATACCTGCTTTGAAACTATCCTTCAAAGTGATGGGAGTTGAAGCTGTTCAAACTGTATGTTGGACGTCGTAAAGTTGTGCCCAGACATGTTTTGTCATGCTATGAGTGTCGTCTATCATTGAGAGTATCCAGATTGATTTGTTCAGGATTTCATTGACGTTGATAATGGTCTGTATCGACACTAATTTGCTCAGGATATATGAATGATGTTTGCTATGGCGAGTGCGCAGTCGCTTTTGATCGGTTATATCTTAAGTGGCTTTCTCTAAATGATGAACTATCTTGGAAGTATGGATTTCCCAACGAATATTTTGAAGTTCATATAGGTTTATTTTATAAAAAATAATCTGTTTGAATCATGTTTGATCAATATTTTGCTGAACTAACACTATTGGGTACCTAATAACATTTTCTGTACTAGTTCCATCTCTGATGTATGATTTTCTCATCTTTCCCTCGACAATAAGCTACTTGATATGGTTATTTCGATCTAAACACATTATTATAACGCGTCTTCCAATAGAATTACTTAATACAGATATCTATATGTAGGGTATCTTTATACTTCAGTGCCCCTATAAAGGTTGGAACACCGGAATACGCATATGAAAATTTGTGGAAGGAGACAAAAGAAGACCCTATCTACAAAGTACTTGAATGATGCCTGTTAACAGAAATCAGTTGGAAGTTTTCAAAAATTCAAAAATATTTGCTGAATTTCTGTCCCTGAGCTTCCTTAGGGTGTTATTTTGGCTGCTTGCCCCCAATCATTGATATCAAGGAAGGAGGGGTTTAAAAAAATACACAACACCCGAGAAAAGCTCACCTAAAATGCAATATGTATTAATCATCATTATCATCCTCTGTGCGTCGCTGGACATGGACCATCCTCGAGAATTGCCAAAACTCATTATCATGGGCGTCCTGGAGCCAGTACTTTCTGAGTTTGTCTATGTCGTCAAACCATCTTACTTACTGTCAGCCTCAGTGTTGCATATTATCCCTGAGGACCAATGTTGCAAGTGGTGATGACCAGCTCGTTGTCATTTGAGTTTTCTGATAGATTCTACGACATTTCGGACTCCTGTCTGTTCTCCAAGATACTTTGCTGTCTTATGATCTCTTCATATAAAGTTGAGCATGATTCTCTGATGTGCACGTTATATAGTTCTTAGTTTGAGGGTCACACTCTTAGTTAGGTTCCATGTATCTGATCAAGAGGTGACTATCTGTAGGATGAATTGGTTGTATGCTCTTCTTTTCTTAGGGCTTCTGAGACTTTCTTGTTTTTGGAAGTTGAGCTTGTCCTATTGACAGCTTACTATGCTAAAGTGATTTTCCGCTTGATTTTTCTTCTTTTGATGATTGCATGGAGATTCAATATGTTAGGTAGATGTAGTTGTCTACTTTCTATGGATCTGCTCTCTCGATATTGATCGTTGTGTCACTTGAGTATTTGCAGTCTATTCTGATTCCTTTGTGTTCCCGATCTAGGCTTCAGAAGATCTTCTTAAGGTTAGTTGTTGAGGTCTTTTGGGTTTCCTTTTTTATACAACAGCATTATGCTTACAATGTTCAATTTTCCTTGGATTTCCATTCTTGTTGGATAATCAATTCAAAAAAGTCCAACCACATGATACCAAATATGAATAGTTGGTAATTTCTGGCAGTTTCAACCTTATTCCTCCACGACTATTTTGGAAAACATACGTAGAGCTTTTTTTTTCTGATTGGCCAAAGCTAACCTTTGATCCACTTAAATAGTGTAATAATAGAGAAATAAATAATTATTCCCTAATTTGGGGTAATTATCTTTATTAATCATAACGTTAATCATGCTGTTGACGATTGGAAAACACGTGAACACATTTCCTGGTTTGGAAAGGTTATCGAACATAATGATCTGTTCTTTTGACCAATCATAAAATTGCAAAAAAAAACCCAGTAAATTTCAAGGTTTCTTCCAAGATCTTGATCTACCAACAACTTTATCCGGGATATGTATATAAACGGAGAAGCGCTCAGCATATTCACTTGACACTGCACTACTGCTGGGATCAACAAGACGACTGAAGAATAGAATCATGGGACTCAAACTTGTTATCAGTTTCTTTGCTCTGTTGGTGAGTTACTTTTGTTTTTACTTCTATCTTTGGCATTCACGACTTCATACATCGTCAGTAGACTTTTGATACCCCCATAGACTCCATATCACATAACTCGATTCTACCAACGTTTTCCCTTGTAAGTATTCAACAAATGGTTAGTTTACAGAGCCATTTGAATCTTTATCATACTATCATATTTCAAGATATAAACCTTTAGTTCAATAAGCAAATCAATTGTTTTTGAGATTAGGCATAAGATATATTTTTATAGGTAAAACCATTGCATTTAAGTAGAAGAGTTCATTGTTATAAATAGAGATACAGTAAATGTCACTCCGTCCATTAAATCGAAAGATATTTTGAATTTGGTGTTTAGTAATGACTTTTGTGTATTTTGTTAAATGGGTGCTCTCTCAAGCCGCTTCAAATCGAGTATTTACCCACTAAGACATCCCAGCGGCATTGCAAGATATTCGAAAGGTGTTATAATTTCATGCAATCGCGATTCAAAGTTTGCTAACATGGAATTAATTGAGTTTTTAATGCCAGTGGAAGTTGAATCCTCTTTTTTAAGAATAGTAATTTCATTTGCAACAGCTTCCCCCTGCAGAGTTCTCGGCATTTTCTAGGATAAAAAGCAAGTACTGTGAGGAAAAATGGATCAAGAAATGGAAGTGGATCCAGTTTGACTTTTAATCTGGCGGGTTGCTAATGTTCATGGATGGCTTTGTTGTTTTTGATCATGTTTTTCTGTTATTCTGGATTCGAGAATCCAGTGTTGTGAATATCTAGACTTATTTCTAAGATTTTTTTGATGTTTTAAAGTCCAGCGTCATTCTTTCTAGGCGATCAGCCCATTTCCATTTTAGTTCCTTAATTATTAGTAAAAAGTCGTTTACTCTAGTCTGCTTGTTCATCAATGTTTTCCTTCTTTTTTTTTTTTTCAGAATTATCTCTAACGTTGTTCTTTCCATGGATCTATGTACGATTCTAAATTAGTTCTGTTTCTTTTTTAGTTTCCGAGTTTTGCACCTGTAAGTTATCGCTGCTATCACGCATTCATTGTATACTTTAAGCAATGTGCTCTTCAATATGCTTATATTCATACCAAATGCTTCCCAGCCAATCTTTATTCCTCGTTTATTTCACTTTCACGGTCTTCCTCTAACTTTATTATCTGACTGAGGAAAACATATTTGTTAATTTCTGTTCGGGTTTCACTTATTTTTACGGTCTTTTGATGGATTTTATCATTCACTATTACTTGATCTGTTATTTCTTTAAACCAAGTTTTACTTTCTCTGTTTAATTTCATTACCATGTTCTGTATTTTTCCGGTGCTTCTGACATCACTGGCGAAAATTCAGTCTGAATATTCCCTGTCCATTTTTTTCTAGTCACTTTTCCTAAATCTGCTTTGGTAAGCTGCTGAGAATAGTTTAGAAGATAGTATATAACCTGGTCTCATTTTGTCTCCTAATTTCATCTCCTTTGTATCTTTGAGTACACAGTGTTATATTTGCATATGTTTTGAATGAATTGTATGTAATTCTCTTTGACATATTCTTGCATCCATTTGAAGACTGCCGTATGATCTACTGAACCGAATGTTTCCTCATAATCTATAGATTAAATAGTTTAACCCTTTTCTTCTTGCCATTCTGGTCGAAGAAACATTTTCTTTTATAAGCTTACGTGACACAGAATTCTTTGTTGAGCCACAGTAAATATTTCTGTCCTCAACAGTTAACAGATTTCAAGCTCTTCTTATGAAAACGTATCTCTGTGACATACGGACATATTAGTTGCAGGCATGTTTCGTCTCTCTCTCTCTCTCTCTCTCTCTCTCTCTCTCTCTCTCTCTCTCTCTCTCTCTCTCTCTGTCTCTCTCTCTCAACACTTTACTTCCTCCCTCTCCCCTTCTCCCTCTCTTTCTCTCTATATGTATTCCTGAAACTTTATATCTATATATACCTATCTATTTAAACTTGAAGCGATACATTTATCTCTTAACGATATGACATACCACGATTACTTCATAGATATTCTTGCAATAACTGCAACGCACCAACTTTTCGAAAATTCCAAATCAAGATATAAGAAATAATCTTTTTTTATGGGAGTTTCATATCTCATCGTATCAAAAAACATAAATTGTATTCTTGGTGTAAAGCAGCTAGCTTATATTGTATTGCTATTCTGAAATCATACTTTCACACTATGAATGAAAAGATTAGGTTGAACGAATTCAATTGTGTCCAGTTGATTATCATTCGACAGTCGGTGGATATTATTTATTTATCTATACTGCTGGACTTTTGGTTAGATATACATTCCTGATCTTTCATGTTTTTTCCCAGGATAAGAGATTCTGTAGACAGGTTCATTCCATCAGCTTTTCATTGACAATAACAGTCATCATTTTTGTGGTTTCTCTCGATGGAAACTTTTTTTTCTGAAACATACACACATACAGTACTATTATTGTTTTTTTAGGATAGAGGATATTCTTCGTGTATGATCTGGTTTGAAGGATTCAAAAGGAGAACTTTATCCCAGAAGAACCAAATTTTACATGTCAGATGAAATTTACTGAACTATACAAGAGTTTTAAAAAAATAATGGAAATATCAGAAGAAGTTTGATATGTTTGGAACCTCTATTCTAAGCGCGTGGTTTCCAAATACTGCACTGAGGTATTTTTTTTTTTTATCGTTGCTTGGGTACTATAATGGACTTCTAGACGCTCGTTTAAACCCTAGAGGAAAATGGGAATAACATCACGAGTTGTAATTCTTATTGTAGTTGCGAAATTTGAGCATAACGTTAGACATAAAAACAAACAATAATCATATTCACAGATGATTTGAAGTGATTTCACGCCGTGTTTGCGTAATTTGACCAAAATTCCGACATTTATGTAATATTCCTTGGTGAGTCAGAAAAGACAATGAATCTTTCAAAAATAGAATAAACCTCAGAAATTTGAACGAAACAATGATTAAGCGATAATTAATTGATGATTAATTGATGGTCAATTAATGATTAATAGACTGAATCATGCAGGGAATTTTTTTTACTCATTTCTGAAAATATATTGATAAATCCATTTCTTCGTTACCTGAGGTCATAATGTATGTTCAAATGTCATCTTCAGTCTTATTGGAATCAATGAAATTAAAACCTTCCACTACCACTAGGTGTATCAGATATTGGCTGGCAGCAGATGAATACAGATTACTTGAATGGACAAATGGAGCGTGTTGAATAGGTATTGAAGAAGATATCAAAGCAATCTTTCATTGCCTGATAACTATCAGGTAAAAGATAGTTACTCATGGATTATTATATTCAAATAATGGAAATATCTACATTTAAAACAAAAATAGTCAAAATCTCTGTAAAAAAAACAAAAAAAAAACCCTCAACTCAGAAATTGTGAAATGTATAATAATCGATAAGTAGGCCCACTTTTTTGTGATATAAAATTTCATAATTTTTGCACTTTCCAAAGTATTATTAAATGAATGAGAGTTTCCAAATGACCATATAAAAAAAGATTTCCAGCGGAATGTTTCACTTGAATCAAAGATATACATTGTTCTTTAATAAGGTAAACAAAGAAAAACTTTCTAAGCATGATACGTTTTCGGGGCATTGTTTTTCGTTTTTTGTTTTGTTTTGTTTTTGTTTTTTTCGATTAATATAACATGAAAATATGGGCAAGTAGACTTTTGGAAAATCCTCAGGGATTTCCTCAAAAAATACCATTCTCATAAGAACATTCGTCCAAAAATGAATACGCGTGTAAATTGGGTTAAAATTTGAACGTGCAATTTCTGTTAATTAATTTGGTCACAAATGTAAAAAAAGGTTTCATTTCTCCTCAGGGAAAATAAGCTGATCCTTTTCTGCAATCTGTTTTCTATTGATAAATATAAAGAACACTACGATACAAAATATATTCCCAATTACAGACATTTTAATCGATACGTGTGGCCTTTTGCAGAAGTCCGTGAGAGTTGCTAAATTCACATGGTATTTTGTTTTTCTCTAACTTGAAATTAATCTCATCCTACAGTTCATCGACATTTAAGTTGGGACTTCAAAAGAGCGAGTCCACGTTGTGCAAAACTTTACCTTTTTCTTATTCTGCCAAACAATTTCTATGCAACTAAGAACAGTGTTTCAGGTCATTTTATTTTTTATTTAAAACCCACTTCAAATAAGTTGAGGAATATTTAATACCTACCTGCTGATCAAGTTCTTGTATTATTTGGTTTTGTTCATTATACAACCGATTGAAAACGTATTTAGAAGTGAAACCATTCCAGATTCTATCAATACCTCCACAATCTTTCATCGATGGGGTTGAACGCAATGAACTAGATTGTATTTATAAAAAGTGAAATTAAAATGTAAACAACGGGAGGATATTTCAAATGTACATTTATTGAGTTTATTCCCTTGAAATTCAATTTCAGCTTTCTTATCTCTGTGTGTTATTTTTCAACTGCTTTCACTGCAGAACAATACAAATATCTTTTAATCAAATGTAATTTCCAGATTTGACAAAAAATACAATTACACTATTACACATACGTTTTTCGATTGTTTGTGTTTTTGTCATTCCACTTAATGCCTTCGAATACAACTAAACACTTTTGATTATTTTTTTCTGTCTTTAAGCCCTTTTCAACGGTTAGTGACACATAGTGTAAAACGTGCGTTATGCTTCAAGCAACCAGAAGTTGTTAGAATATCAATTAGATGTATAGATATTCATAGAGCGTTGTTCAGTCCACTCATAGACAAGTCCATGTCTACATTTCCAACATAATAGCCTTTGGTGACCAGAAGAACAAAAGGTCAATTATGAAGGAAACAACACCGTTTGTTGTAAAAACAATTACATCCTTGAGGCCCTGCCATAAAACTGAAAGAATGGAATAAGGTAAATAAATCCATTCTTATCTTTGAATTTGGTATGTTAATGTACTCAACAACTCATGATTAATTCATGAGAGAATCTCATATGGAGATCCTGTGGAACGTTACATCATTCTTATAGATTCACACTATGATACGGATTTTTAAAATCAAAAGAATGTAAATACAAGAATCCATTTTAATTTGATAATATTTAGAAGAGATGTAGGAAGTGGTAGATCCCGGATGTTTGAACAATTTCTACTTCTGCTGGATCCAGATATACGTTCTTTTATACATTAAACAAGGAAACCTATTTGAAAAATGAAATAATTCTTTTTTTTTATTGTCTTCAATCAAACACCCACACACATATATATATATATATATATATATATATATATATATATATATATATATATATATATACATATATATATATATATATATATATATATGTATATATCCATGTGCGTATATATCACTACCTCGGATCATCTCGATATTCAAACTGTAGCAGTATATTTATGGAGAACTTTTTAACTCTCAACTCAATGGAATCTCTCTGCCAGACCATCCTGTTTATAGCTTCACCTCCAGAAGTAATTTTTCTGCATTTTAAATTTCACAAGGTTGAAGCATTTAAACAATCACATTCATGCATCAAATATGTAAAGACTTTGATCTATATTGACTTCCGATAAATCGTCATCTTGAGCAACACTTGGGTCAACATAGTAAATGCATTTCCGCTTCATGCAAACGACAATACTTGGACATCGTTTTAATCCATAGATGATAAATTAAATTAACTTTTTATCATTGCTTTTTTTTTATATTTCCAGATGTTATGCTATTTTGTAAATGCTGATGCTGAAACAGACGATCTCATGCGGATGATATTGAAAGTAAGTATAATTTCTATGAGTAGCTTCATACAAATGACAATGGCTGGAAACGTCACGGGCAGGACAAAATTACGTCAGTATGAGATGTAAAAAAGAAATTCGCGCTTCTTTTCTTCTTTGAAAATACAATATACCAAATGAAATTAAGCATTGGTTGAAAAATCCTCGATTATTTTCATTTTCATTAACCTACTAACGTTATTCATTGTAGATGAATTAGAGCCCTTCGTTTAGCTCTACATTTTCGATTCTGTGGTTCCTCGTTATTCGTTGTGACCATTTCCAGTCAATATTCTGAAGGTTTTCGGTTGTATTAATGAATAGCTTATATTGGTTTATGATTTACTTCATTGATCATATACACAGCATATTCCTCGATTACTAATCCCTTTTCAATACATTGACTAATAATTGTAATTTTCTACACAGAAGTATCCAAACCTGTTTAAAGTTTAACAAACAATCGTGGATTCGAAATTTCCGAAACCGTTAATTTACAACTTTCTCATTATCATTATCATCATCACTCCCATCATCATCATCATCATCATCATCAAGAATTTAAAGTTTATCACATTGACTGAATATTCTGTATAGATCCAGATCAACACGCCATCTTACATTTATATGGCCACAGTCTCGCCCATGGTTCAATGCATAATCTGTTGCAAGACATACTGTACGTGGTTGGACATTATCATTGCTAATTGGATGCCTGGTGCTATTTTAGTTGTAATTTTGGACCATGTATATCACGCTGTTCTATAAAAATATCACTATTTCATAATTGAGCATATGTTGGCTTTAATATGATCCGATTAAATATTAAAGAATATTAGTGGCCGCCGTGATGAAATCTTTTTAGACCTGCCATATCATTTTATGTTGTTGAATGGTTCATCATATTTCATTTTTTTTATTTTTCTGTTGATAGAGAGTCGCACCGTGCAAAATATCGATGCAATGTCAGGGAAAATTTTCAATTTGTCACGAGCAAAAATGCAGATCAAAAATCCCTTGCAACAAAGATAATGACTGCTTCTTCTATGGTAAGTAGAGATTTTTTTAAAAATTCAAACATCCCACTCACATGAATAGATAGATAGATATGAATATACACCCACATAATAACCATTAAGGTTATGAAATAAGCATTTCCTGACTGATACATAACAAGGACCCCCTCTGACATATGCTACCACATATCGATTATAATTAGAGGCAATCTTAACCCATAGTCCACCACCAGGATACTTCTTGATAATAATTAATATATGCATGGTTATACTCCATCAGTGATATTTATTAACTAATTCTGTTGGGTAAATTTCATCCCACCCCCATTCTTAGTGATAGTTACACTTCATAAATACTAGACATACACAACCTGTACGTCTAAGATTTATTTATATCCGAACCACTGAACTCTTTACAACGATGCAATATTTACCTTGGCAGGAGTCAAACGTATAGAATCCATACGCTTGCATCATCCATTACGTTTTCCAGCATAACATACTTATACACAATGCTTAATATTGTGTTTCTATACGTGTGCATTTATACGGGTGAGCGTTGAGTTTTGAGTATGTATTTCTATGTATGTAAATATCCACGTGTATATATATATATAATATCTATGAACAGACATATAGCTGTTACTTCTTATGGACGTTCATCTTACGATTCAAAGTCAAGTATGTTGCGTATAGAAACATAGCCTTTCAATCACTAAAAGGTACACACATGCTACTGAAGAGTGAGACCCTCCCTGAAAATGTATAGCTTACTAATCAGTTAATCAAGTTCATACACGTACATTCATATGTTATATACATCATTGTGAATGTATACCCCCCATATATGTGTATATATATATATATATATATATATATATATATATATATATATATATATATATATATATATATATATATATATACACATATATGGGGGGGTATACATTCACAATGATGTATATAACATATTCTTATATTCCCTTATACGAATATCATGAATTTATGCTCATGTTTCTATTTGTATATCAAAGGTGCCGCCGATGTGGCCAACGGAGCTCCTCATCCAAAATGTTATAGGCCAAAGGGAGATACCAGCATCCCTGCCGGATATGGTTATTGTATGTTGAAGGAGAGAGTTGCAAATGGTGAGGACATTTAAAATCTACCCATTTCAGATTCAACATTGTAGATATTTGTGTTATTGTGTTGTTCATATTATTTTACAACGGAGTCAAAATTGACCCGTTCTTAGAAAAAGCATTATTTTGTGTTAATCGAAATAAAGAATAATATTCATATACGTTTTATAAACTATACTTAGAATTGGATGAGCTATTGGACTGAACAAAACTAATTTAATCCATTAAATTAAATGAAATTACTATAATTCTATAAGTGCTTCTCCCTACTTCGGCGGTACTGACGTTTTGTTATTTTGTAAATATAAATTTTGTGAACAAAACAAAACAAAAAATGTGTAAACTTTCCATGAAATGATCTTGACTATACTATATGATATACTACATATATTCAAACCAATTTCTTAAACCTCTACAGTTGGAACATCTGATTCGTCATCAACCCCGCCGCTTCGACCAAATATTACTTCCCTAAATGTAGTCAATTTCTGTAAATCAAAATTTTGTATTCCTCTATTTTCAGATCCCTCTCTGCTTCGAGTGAAGGGAGGAGATGTCGACAGTCTGGATGAACACCCGATTGACATAACAAAAATGGCGTAAATCCCAAGTGTGCAACAATCTAAAGCATCTTGCTGCTCCAGTAGACAATGACATCCGCTTCTGTATAAAAAAGATCTGGCTATGAAATTTTCAAAATGTTTCTCCTCTTATAATATCCTTTAATTGTTCTCTCCAAATGAATATAAATATTAGAATATCAATAAAAAGTTTCTCTTGAATAATGGTTTTGCTTTTCTTTTAAGAAAAGATGCATTATTTGAATTTGCGTTGGTGTAATTGAGTTATCTGATAATGTTCCTTTCCGTTGTATACATCAGCTGTCATTACAATTCCGATATTCAACACAGTATTGTCATTCAAAAACCTCAGGAATAAGTGTCAGTTTTCTCATGTTTCTCTTAGGCGCATACGTTGGTATAGCTTCATGAGAATCTCCTTTTATCTCCTAAATCCAAGATCTTAACCACTTGATTACTACAAATACATTCAGTGCAATCAGAATGGTATCTGCTGACTAACCATTATATAATGGAATCACGAATTCTTTTGATTTTTTGTTAACTTTTCAATTATCAAACACTTTTTTTAAATTTGATTATTCAGGGATTTATCACAAACACTGAGCAGTCTTTATCGTTTGGTCATATTTGTCTATGTCAATTCATACAGTCATTTCAACCACTACCGAGATTCTCTACCAAATCTTACTGATCATCTTTTGGCATCTTTCCTTTAGGGATCATTTTGGCCGTAAACAATCATTCTAATCTATGTAAAATATGTTCAGTAGTTAGGAGATCTCCCTACTAACATTTTGAAATCTATCCAAACCATACTTTATTATGAAACAGGTGGTTCTAGTTTACATGGCACCATTTACGTATATACACGCCTTCTAAGGTGATTCATTATTATTTCAAATGCTCCGATATCACAAATTTCTCACGACTATTGTCGTCGCTACAATCCCTGCTGAACGCTCTTGCCCATTTCTTGTTATAAAATGCCATTATTTCCTTTTACCTTTGACACATAACTACTCTTACCTTATAGAATTTGGGGTACCTTCCAAGATCAGTGGAACTGTAAGGATGCAGCCTCGAGGAAGCCCAGATGAAGGTGAAGAAAATAAACTAATCGAGGTTTTTTCTTCCTTCGGGTTTTTGCTCTGGTTTCCATCTCCGTGGATCACTGATCTCTTTTCCATTGATCTATCTCTATTTGCCAGTTGATTACTGTTTTATGGCTTGTCTTGGTCGAATCTGGGGTTTTTCCACGGTCGCTCCTTTGATGCTGTATCGTGGCTCTCTAAAAGCACGTATTGTGATAAAGAGCCCAGGACCTGATCGGACTGGCCACACCACGCCAACTCCATCAGTGCCCACGTTCTGTTCGAAGATTTATAGAGTGGATTCTGCCAAGTTGGTTGCAGCTAGTTCAATCTGAGCTGGTCCGGCCACAAACGAAATTTGGTTGAAGAAAAAGATCAGATCTTGATATTTCATTAAAGATCTCAAGTGTTTATTCTCTTTGCAGTAAACAAACTCTGATAATCCAGTTTTCTTAGCAGTATAATCATATTAGAGAAAAAACTCAACAACGTTATTATAATTATGAGTTATTCACAGTACGGTCGTTTATATGCTCTGAAAATAAAGTTATGAATACGATTTGCATATGACCATGGCTCCAGTTTAATTTCAGGGGTCACAGGCACGCCTGACCGGAGTTGGCTCCAAGTTGAAGCAGCATGCAGCTGCTAATCTCAACGTAAACAGATATAAATCGAGCAAGTTGCCTAATGATAAATCTATGCTGATAATGCTTAAAAAGTTACACATCATGGGATATTTTGTTTGTTTGTTGTTTTTTTTTTGTACTAATGAAAGGTACCAACCGAAATTGAGTGTGTCACGTATGAAAATTTGGGCACGAAAAGGATGTAAAATCTGGAATATCCTCTCTACGTCAGTATCAAAAGTCAGATGGTAATGAAGAGTGAAGCCAAAGGTGACAACCGAGTTTTTTCATGCAAACTTTCAGAACGAGTCGTTTTTTTCTTTTATCAAGAGGTCACCTATACCCTGTCCATAGTTTATTTTTTCAATTTTCCGTTAGTGTGACTAAATTTCATGTCTCGCTGCATTTTAACCTTGAATGAAACCTTTGAATCATTTCACTGATGATATTTCATGATTCCAGCGTCACATTTATATGCTGGTAAAATCCATGGCACCCATACTGTCATAGTTACTGGGTGGCATCGCCTAGGCTGTGTTTATCTCCGACCTGATTTACCCTGCATCTTAACTTTTTGGGTAGCAGTGTGTGACCGTTTAGGAGCTTATGAAAACGTAGTCAGAAAGCATCATTGTTTGTCTTTATAGTATCAAATTACCCATCATTCTAAACAAAGATCGTTTTTGGTAATTCCATGTTAACTCTTTATTAGAAGCGTAGATTAGATTGTCATTAATTTCTTCACGTGAAAAGTTTCAGAAAAAAAACATGTTGCCTGATTTTGTATGGTCCAGTATTTATAATAATCGAAATGGTCTCCAAGATGACGGCCAAATATCCATTATACTAATTACCTATTCATTATCCACTCGAGACAAGTTTTTTTTTCCAGCTGATTCGAAGTTCTATGAAGTATCAGGTGTGTTCAATGGCATCTCAGAGTCCACCACAAGCTGACCATGGGGAAAGTATAATTATGTCTGTTCAGGAAAAAAACTGTGGGATCAAAAATCTTCAAATAAAAACGAGTATTTGTTAAATTAGGATTCGATAAAAATCAGTGCAGCATACGAAGTGGTGTCTTTCGTTTTATTATTATCGCTTATGGAATCTGATATTCCCAAAAGGTTACCAGTTGTGATAATGACCAAGCTCAACATTGCTTAAACTTGATGATCCTAAAAAGCAGAATAGGTTTAAAAACAGAATTTAATGAGGAGGGGAATTACGTAGCCAAACCACAATACATTTAAACTAATAAAATTGTACATACTTGCAAGGGATGCTTGACCAAATTTAGGGTATTTTGGCGTGTTGATCGTTTATATGATATTGTTTTGTCAGAGGTGATGAGATAATGGATTTGATTTGTGAATATACTGCAAGTAAAAACATACTGTACTTGCTGACACACAGCCAGATTTGGAGTACTTTGCAATCAGTAACAATGTTTTCATATTTTTTTAATCTTCAATCTAATCCTATCAACAACAATGTTTTGCCGATTTTTCCATTGCATCTAAAATCAATCTTGGTTTATCTTTTTCATATTTTGGGGTGATTTGCTGAATGCTTCTGTTAAAGGAAAATTTTGAATGAGATTGCCGCTAACCAAACAATTCCACAATCCTGTCCAATCGTTGTGAATGTGTTTAAAAGAAAGAAAAACTTATAATTCAAAGCTACTAAGTCACATTAAAAAAAACTTTCATGTAGTTTATGCAGCATACATTTAAAATAAAAAAGTTTTCTTCAATTGACTATTTTATCAACATTCTCTGTAAACTTTAATTCTAAAGTGTTTCAACTTATATTCCCTCGATGAATTAACAACATCTTCCTCTGAGTAGTACATTTCTTGAACCAAAGTAACACTAATTGAATAATGGAATAAAACAATGTTTTGCATGACACCGACTGACAGAATATAGTGACAAAATGCATTTCTAAAGGGACAAGAAGTTCAATAAGTACATTTGAAGCAAAGAAACAGTAAATAACAATTCATGAAAAATCTATTAAATGATTGATGCAAGAAGCAATAATAATTTGTCATTCCAACGGAGGAATAAATGGAATATACAACACTAATGAATTTTGGTTAACAGATTTTACAATAAAATGTAATGCAATACAAAATCGGTTTAAGCATAACGAATCTTCTCCCGTCTGTGTTTATTATTAATCCAGTAACTTTGGCGCTATGCAGGATTGTTTCACATCTAGGAGAAAGGTAAGTCTTAATTCTCATCAGATGATTTTAGTGAAATAGCTGTTTTTGATTGAATTTGCGCTTCCAATCAACAGTAGAAACTTCAAATGTCACATATATATCAACAAAAGTTTTTAAAAATCTTGTAAGTCACTATTTCCAAAGAAAAAACTATGTTGTGTCGGGGAAAGAATCACTTCTAATTTCAGATATGAAGGATTTTAAATACCATTGTGATATTTCAGTAGCCATGGTTTCATTCATTTCCAAAGTAGCAGAGTACTTAAATCTGAACATCATATAGTCCAGAATCAGAATTAAGAGCATGAGTTGAAGCATACATTTCGAATGGATGTTGTTATTGATTTAGCATTCACATATCAGTGAAGAAGAAAATAGATCTCTCATTTTTCCAATCCATCGAGCAGTATCAACAAGATATTGCAATCGCAATCTCTGTAACAAAGTTCCCAAAATCTTCCATAACTGACACGTCCATAACTGACACTTGCATTATTCAATTCATTTCGAGTCGTCTCTATGTTCAAAACAATACAACTCAAAAAGATTATTCATGTGTTGTTTCAGTATTCACCTTCATCGCCTTTCATGAATCCTGATCAGATCTTGCTACACCAATTTTCGGGAAAGTTGAAGGATCGTACGAAGCGATTCATCTTGACTGCTTGAATAATGTTATAACATAGAATTATAATCATATCAGCGCGAGACTCTTTTCTGGATTTTAAGTTAAGTGTTGGCATCTTCAAAATCATACCATCCTTCAGGATTTGGTCACAACATCCAAATGGCTGCATTGATTTAGACGTAGGTTTAAATAATCTACATTTCATCCTTGATACACTTACATGTGGTACAATCATCTTGAGCTTTAGCTTCAACACAAAAGGCACATTTGAACTTCCTGGCATCGTGATACTTGGAAACATATTCTATGGTTATTTTTGTTTTTCATACCAAGATACACACTGGAGCTCTGAAATCACAAACAGCAGTAGCCAATTAGAAAAAGTTACCTTGTCTCATCTGATTGTGGGTTAGTAAGGAGAAGCAAGATGTTTTGAGGATAATAACGAGGCCTTCAAGCGAAAAAAAGAATGTAAGTGAAGTAAAAATCTTTAACGAACCATCTGTTGACAGTGAAAACATTCCCAAGAATTGGTACAACGGTAAAATCCATTTAAACATCGTTCCTTGGAATGAATATTGAAAAATATCTTCAACATCGATGGTCCACAGATTTGTGAGCTAATCCAAGTTTCGAATTCCAAAAACTTCGTGAATGTTCTCAAAGCTTCTACCCTGTGGAGTTATGTCTCTGTGAGACTTGAGTAACTATAGAGCAGAAAACTAAAAATTGTGCATAAAGTTAAGTCAAAGTGTTTCTATGAAGATAAATGTACAGCCAGAGGATAGAATTCTACTTGGTGATTCCAATGAGAGAAGATGGAGAGGTCCTATCATATGATGTAGGAGAGATGGTTGGGGAAATGTCTAGGAGGATATGTATCAAGGCATTTAGGATATCTAAAGTGTAGTAGTCTTCTGATGAAGCTTTTGATGTGATATTTCTACTGACCGGCGCGAAGGGAATTCGGACAGTCGGCGTTTCGAATGTCTATACCTTGGAAAAGATTTGTAAAAGTTTTAAATTGTATCATCAATGTTGTCAAACTAATGACGGACGCCTTTCGGGTTGAGTTAATTTTTAGTGAGACACCAGTCCGATCATTGCCTTCCCAGTGATGGGGCCTATGAATTATTATAGCTTTAAAGGATTTTTTTTTTGTAGCAAAACATTGACATAATCTCGTCAGTGAGCACCCCCCGCTCCCAAGCAAGATTCATGTCCCTGCTACTTCTAGCTGTTCCTAAAGGTAATTTCTGGTGAGTTTTCCATGTATTTCGGTGGTTACTTAGGGGTCAATGTCATAAGTCAGTTTTTTCCGTTACTATTGAAAGGATGAATGCTTTTGGCGGGCAAATCTCGTACAAGATTTAGATTTCAGAGCATGGACGAGAACAAGAAGCAACTAATGAAGATCCTGAAAATGTTTACAAAACCAGAAGAGACCCCAACATAAGTATGGGAGGGCATGAAGGAGATATTTTGGAGGAAGATAAGGATTCTCTACTTTATTTCATCATAATTGGACGATTTCTAGTTTCGTAAAAGTTAGGAAAACTGAGTATTTGCTGTAAATTATATTAGTTTGGTCTCACAAAATACTATTTGAGGACCCTTTCACTTCCAGATAGTGTGGCAACAGTGAATTCTGAGTACGGTGTTTAAGTAAAAGAGAGAAATATGAATATTCACATTTCGGCTATTTACAAGTTCATGTCCGGTGCTTTTTTTTTGTTTGTTTTTATAGAGAATGGCAGGAAGAGTAAATACCGTTCAGCGTTTGTTTTGCAGCCACTGTCATGGAAGCCATACACACCAACTTCTTTTCTCTCCTACATTCAGTCACCTGTGCTCACTATCAACTCAACCACCGACGATCAGCATACCATTGCAATCTATTTTGGGTCTTGGAACGCTCAAAAACTTTGCCTTATGAATCAATGTTAATTGCTACTACGTCTCACCTCATTTAGAGTTACAAACATCTTTTTTTTTGCAGGAATGCTTTTTTTTAGTTCGCGATGATTATTCCATTTAAGAGAAATGCAAAAATTGTGAAAAATGACGAATGTAATTGCACTGAAAAAAAGTTTTGCACGAGAATTTGAACAATTTGAAGCGCAAATCAATAATTGCAGCAAACAAATTTAAAACATTATTTTCACATACTTTGACCTTGAATACAATCCTGAATTTGATTATCTATTATTTCCCAGCAAATACTTAAAAAAATTACAATTCAGTGCATAATTTTCAGCTTTAAAACCGAATCTTACACGATATTCTCACAGTTCGTGGTTTAGTTTGGCAAGATCCCCAAAGCCTCATCAAAAGAGCAAAATCGCGAAATCCATCCTCTGAATAAAATTCCTATCCAAGGAGTTCAGTGCCTCCAACTCGGGGATCATTGATCTAAATTGTATAGTTACCATTGACAACCTGCTTACCCATAAAAAGACATTTACTGTGTCTGAGCTAATCATAAAAGGAAAATAGCAAAGATTACCCTTCCAGGGAGCCAAGTGCCCTCCTGCTTGAGTATGGTTCATCTAACGTATCGTTTTCAAACCAATAGCCCGATACAATTAAGATCCCAGTCAAAAAAATCCTTCTTGTATTTCAGAGCTAATCAGAAGTGGGGTACAGCATTCCTTCCCAGAATGAAATTCTTCCCTTTGGGAGCCACAAACCCTGTTGGTAATCGTTCATTCAACATGTAGAGAGTGCATGCTAATCCACATTTCAGATAAATTCCTTCTCGTATTTCAAATCTGATTTAAAAAAAACAACAAAAAATCAAATGGAACTAACATTTTCACAATTATAATGAACCCTACATCCGCTTGAATAATGTTACCAAAGAAAAATTGATATTCTCTTCTTGATTTTCTGTAATTACCTTCATTATCAACTGTACAATCAAACTTAATAGTGCCAAATAGTCTGGAGCAAATCAGGCCCAAATAGGACTCTACTCGAAAGAAATTCTCAACTATATATATTTGGTATCACTGAGGAGCTTAATTTAAGTAGAATGACATAAAAAGGCTGCTCACTTATATTCTTGGCTAAAAATGCAGTGTATTAAGTGCCAGGTATTGAGAGACATCTTCAGGATGTTTTCTAGACGGCTGCTATCAACTGAAATAAAGTCACATTATACCTCCAAATGGAATGATAATAAACTGAATAGCCCAAAGGTATCAATGATAAATTCCTGATTGTATAGTATGGAGCTCCAGGTAGCCACAGAACCAGACATATCTGATACACGGGTTGTTTTTCTTGTGTGATACCAGAAGTGATGAGTTTGCAATTATCAATTTTATGTTCAAATCAGATACGTAGTGAGAATTCATGCCAGCAATAAAAAAGAAAGTTGTACAACTAGCAATGACTGCCAAAAACAATTTTGCCAGTATACGTCATGTTTAATGGCAAACATTCAACTGAACTGAGGTTGTCAGGGAATAGGATATCCCGATTAGACATATCTAACTGGATATACCTAGGCTTCCCAAAATATCTTTGAAACCCCAAATTTTGCTCTTGCTACCATTGTCCTACAGAAACAAACCATAACCTACTTTGACATAATTTGAGAGTCCCAGCTGTTCAGGTTATATGTTGGACGTAACAATGTTAAGTGCCCAGACACGTCGGGTTATGCAGTGAGTAACTTTTGCAATTGAGATTGATTTGCTCAGGCTGACGTTGGCAATGGTGAATACTGACGCTGGTCTGCTCAAGCTATATGAATGATGTTTGCAATGATGAGTGCGTTGTCACTTTTTGATCAGTGTTATCTTAAATGGCTTTCCGTAAATTATTTGGGGAGTATGGGTTCCGACATGAATAGTTTGATGTTTGCATATGTTGATTTTATGAATAAAAATCATTTTTTATCATATTTGGTCGCTGTTTCGCTGAACTTAAACTTTTTGGTACCCAATATCATTTTCTCTATTAGTTCCATTCCATATGGTTAGATTTTCTTATCTTTCCCTCGACATGAGCTACTTAAAATGGTTATCGTCTTGAACAAGAAGAAATCAAGCGGAGAATCACTCTAGGATGGCAAGTTTTTGGCAAAGCAAGCTCAACTTTCAAAAGCATGACGATCCTAATAATCCTAAAAAGAAGAGTATACAACCAATGCTTCCTTTTGATAGTCACTTATGGAGCTGAAACGTGGAGCCTAATCAAGAGACAAACCTACAAACCGAGAAGCATGCAGCGTGCTCATTAAATAATCATGCTCACCCTCACATAGGGAGTCACAGGACAGAACTATGTTTCAGAAAGAAAACGGGGGTTAGTGATATCATATATTCTATTAGACAATGGCAATGGGCTGGTCTTCTTGCTATAATGAAAGACAACTGATGGACATCACGACTCATAACATGGATCCCTAGAGACCACATGCGAGATCGAGGCCAACAAAAAACAAAATGGAGAGATGAACTAGACAAATTCAGGAAACGCGACGCCCATGATAGATAAATGTGACGGATCCAGGGAAAAGTCTATACTCAACGACGGACATTAAAAGACCGATGATGATGATGACTTTCTGAATTCGTCTAGTTCGTCACACCATCTTACTTGTGTATATAATCTCTGGATATCCATGTTATGAATAGTAATGACCATTCGTTGCCATTAGAGTTTTCTAATGGATTCTACATTTTGGACTCCTGTCTCTACTCCATGTGAGGTTTAGCATGAATCTCAGATGTGCAAGTTACATAATTCTTAGTTTGAGGGTCACTCTTTTTGTTAAGTTCCATGAATCAGCTCAATAGGTGACTATCCAGAGGATGCATTGGTTGTATACCCTTGTTTTTTTAGGACTCATGAGATTTTTTAGGACTTGTGAGATTGTTCTATTTGACAACTTGCCATGCAGCTGTGATTCTTTGTTTGATTTTTTTCTTCTTCTGAGATTTGCATGGAGATTCAATATGTTATATCGATGTAGTGGTCTACTTTATATAGATCTGCTCTCTGCGCTCTAAATGTAGATCGTTTAGTAACTAAGGTATTTGCAGTCTATTCTGATTCCTTTGTGTTCCCTATTTAGGCTTCAGAGGATCGTCTCAAAGCTAGTTGTTGAGGTCTTTAGGGTTTCTTTTTTATATATAACAGCATTATGCTTGCAATGTTCAATTTTCCTTGGATTTCCATTCCTGTCGCAACATCAGTTCCAAAAAGTCCGACCGCATGATACCAAATATGAATAGTTGGTAATTTCTTACAATTTCAACCTTATTCCTCTACGACGATTTTGGAAAACATACGTAGAGATTTTTTTCTAATTGGCAAGTGCTAACCTTTGATCCGCTTAAATAGTGTAATAATAGAAAAATGAATAATTGTTCCCTAATTTGGGGTAATTATCTTTATTAACAATAACCTTCATCATACTGTTGACGATTGGAAAAAACGTGTATACATTTCCTGGTTTGGAAAGGTTATCGAACATAATGATCTGTACTTTTGACCAATGATAAAATTGCAACAAAAAAAAATGAATTTCAATGTCTTTTCAAGATTTTGACGTACCAACAAATATATCCTTGATATGTACATAAGCGGACAAGTGTTCAGCATTTCAATTCGACACTGTCGTACTAAGTTCAACTCGACAACTGAACAATAGAATCATTGGACTCAAAATTGATATCAGTTCCTTTATTCTGTTGGTGAGTGATTTCTGTTTACCACAATCGTCGACATTTACAATATCATACATCGTCAATAGAATTTTGGTTCCCTCCATGGACTCAAGATCACATAACTCTATTCTACGTACGTTTTTCCTTGTAAATATTCAAGCAATGATTATTCTACATGAAGGGATTTGCTGAACAATCTGAATCTTTATCATATTATTATATTTTGAAAATAGACCTTTAGTTCAATAGGCGAATCTATTGTTTTTGATGTTAGATAGAAGATATCTATATAGGTAAAACAATTGCATTCAAGTAGAGGAGTCCATTGTTATGGATAGAGATACAGTAAATGTCACACAGTTCATTAAGTCGATAGATGTTTTGAATTTGGTGCTCAGTAATGATTTTTTTGTGTACTTTGTTAAATGGGTGCATTCTCAGGCCGATTCAATTTGAGTATCTTCCTTCTAAAACATCCCCTTAGGGCGCTGCAAGAATTTCGAAAAGTAATTTAGTGTCAAGAAATCGTAATCCAAAGTTTGCAAACATGGAATTATTTGTGTTTTCGATTTCAGTTGAATCTTTTTTTTCAAAGTTTGGTGAATAGTAATTTCTCTCTGCAAAGTTCTCAGCGTTTGCTCGGATAAAAAGTAAGTAAAGTGGAATAGAATGGATCAAGAAATAGAACTGGATCTAATCGGATTCTTAAATTTGAGAAATGTTGAGGGTTGCTTATCTTGATGGGTGATTTTGTTGTTTCTTGTTCTGCTTTGTGTTTTGTTTTAGTTTTTTCGAATTCTAGAATCCAGCGTTGAGAATATCTAGACTTTTTTCTACAAACCTTTTCATGTTCTATCGTCAAGTTTCATTATTCTTTTAGAATTTTCCCTAACATTGTTTCTTTAATGGTTCTCGGTACGACTCTAAATTGGTTTTCACTTTCTTTTGTTAGTTTCTGTGTTTTGCACCTGTAAGTTATCGCTGCTATTACGCATTCATTGTATATTTTTGGCAATGTGCTCTTCAATATGCTGATATTCAGACCTAATGCTTACCAGCCAATCGTAACGTTTCGTTTATTTCACTTTTACAGTCTTTCTCTTACTTTATTATCCGACCAATATTTATTAATTTGTGAGTTTCTGACTGGATTTCATTCCTACTTTATCCGTCATCTCTTTATATTATATTTTACTTTCTATATTTAATTTTATCAACATGTTCTGTATTTTTCTGGAGCTTGTGACGTCACCGGCGAATTTCGGGTTTAATATTCCTTGTGTGTGTTTATTCATCTCAGTGAGTTTTTCTAAAGATGTTTTCTTGCTGTGAATAGTTTCGAAGATAGTATATCACCTGGTCTCACTCTTCTCCCTAATTTCATCTCTTTTGTATCTTTGAGTAGACTAATTATTGCAGTGTCATTTTCTGAATGACTTGTAGGTAATTCTCGTTGACATGTTGTTCTTGCATTCAGTTGTAGACCGTAGTATGCTACGCTGAACTAAATACTTCTTCGTTATCTATAGATTAAATGGTTTAACCCTTTCTCTTCTTGCTGTTCATGTCAAAGAAAGATTCTCTTTAGTAAGCTTACAATGATATGACGTGGAATTCTCAGTTGAACCATAATAAATATTCCCGTCCTCCACAGTTAACGGGTTTCAGGCTCTTGTTATGAAGTCGTATCTCTGTGACATGCAGACATATTAGTCGCTGCTGGCATGTTCCATCTGTCTCTCTCAACCCTTTACTTCTTCCCTCCCTTCCCTTTCTCTCTCTCTCTCTCTCTCTCTCTCTCTCTCTCTCTCTATATATATATATATATATATATATATATATATATGTGTGTGTGTGTGTGTGTGTGTGTGTGTGTCTGTGTGTGTCTGGATATCATACTAATTAATTAATCAACTTCTCACACACATTCATGTATACATATATATGTGTGTGTGTGTGTACACTCACAATGATGTATCTCATATCCTCTTATACGAATATTATGAATCGATGTTTATGTTTCTTTTTTTATTTCAAAGGTGCAGCTGATGTTGCCAACGGAGCTCCCCACCCAAAATGCTACAGGCTGAAGGGAGACACCAGCCTCCCTGACAAATACGGTTATTGTATGTTGAAGGAGAGAGTTGCAAATGGTAAGGACAAATGTACTTATTTCAGATTCAACTATTGTTGATGCATGTGTTATTGTATTGTTCATAATAGTTTACAACAGAGTCAAAGTTGACCCGTTTTTAGAAAAGGCACAATTTTGTCCAAATTAAAATAAAGAATATCTCTGATATGTGTCTTTTTGAAACTATACTTAGAATCGAATGTGCAATTGAACAGAACACATTTACCCAATTAAAAATGTTACATTGAATAAAATGAAATTTCTTTAATAAGCACTAAATGTTTCTTGGTTTTCTGGCAGTACAGACGTCTCATTATTCTGTAAATCCAATATTTCGCGAACAAAACAAAAGAAAACAAAAACGTATAAACTTTCCATAAAATAAACTTGAATATACCAGATAATATACTACATGTATTCAAAATCAAACGTCACAATTTCCTAAACCTCTACAGTGAAAACATTTGATTCGCCAATTCTGTCTTCTATGCTATCATCCACGTCGATTCGACGAACTATTACTTCTCTGAATGAAGTCAATGACTGTCATTGAAAACTTTGAATATCTCAATTTTCAAATCCCACTCATCTTCGAGTGAAGAGAGATGTTGACAGTCTGGATGAACACCGGATTGACATAACAAGTATGACGTAATTCTCAAGTGCACAACAATCTAATGCCTCTTCAGGGGACAATGACACCTGCTTCTGCATAAAAGAGAATCTTGCAATGAAATTTTCAAATGTTTCTTCTCTCAAAATATCATTTATTTGTTCTCTCCAAATGAATATAAATAGTAAAAATGTCAATAAAATGTTTCTCTTGAATAATGGTTTTGTTTTTTTACTTTTGTGAAAAAATGTATTATTTGAATTTACGTTGGTGTAATTGAGTTATCTGATAATGTTCCTTTCCATTGTATACATCAGCTGTCATTACAATTCCGATATTCAACACAGTATTGTCATTCAAAGACCTCAGGAATGAGCGTCAGTTTTCTCATGTTTCTCTTAGGCGCATACGTTGGTATAGCTTCATGAGAATCTCCTTTTATCTCCTAAATCCAAGATCTTAACCACTTGATTACTACAAATACATTCAGTGCAATCAGAATGGTATCTGCTGACTAACCATTATATAATGGAATCACTAATTCTTTTGATTTTTTGTTAACTTTTCAATTATCAAACACTTCTTTTAAATTTGATTATTCAGAGATTTATCACAAACACTGAGCAGTCTTTATTGTTTGGTCATATTTGTCTATGTCAATTCATACAGTCATTTCAACCACTACCGAGATTCTCTACCAAATCTTACTGATCATCTTTTGGCATATTTCCTTTAGGGATCATTTTGGCCGTAAACAATCATTCAAATCTATGTAAAATATGTTCATTAGTTAGGAGATCTCCCTTCTAACATTTTAAAATCTCTCTTAAACATACTTTACCATTCAGTATGTGGTACTGGTTTACATGGCACCATTCGGGAGGAATCAATCTGGAGCTGACCTGATGAATTTGCATATGTCACTCAAGAACAATCACCACCCAATTTTACATACGTACATATACGCCTTCCAGGGTGATTCATTATTCTGATTTACCCATGTCGGGAGCCATTTCTTTTCAAATGCCACGATATCTCAAATTTCGTACGATCATTGTCGTCTTTACAATCTCTTCCGAGTATCTTTGTGCCAATTTCTTGTGGAGAAAATGCCATTATTTCTTTCTACCTTTGACACATGACTATTCATACCTATTAGAATTTTTGGTACCCTCCAACATCAATGGAACTTTAAGGATGCACCAACGAGAATGTTCAGATAAAAGTGAAGAAAATGAACAAATTGACTTTTTTTCTTATTTGGGGTTTTTGCTCTGGTTTCCATCACCGTGGATCACTGATCTGCTTTTCATTGATCTATCTCCGTTTGCCAATTGATTACTGTTTTGTGGCTTGTCTGAGTCGAATCTGGTGTTTTTTACGGTTGCTACTTTGATGCTGTTTCATGGCCCTCCGAAAGCACGTATTGTGACAAAGAGCCCCAGACCCGATCGGACTGGCCACATATGCCAACTCCTGTGCCCGTGCTGTGTTCGAAGATTTGTCGAGAGGATGTCTGCCAAGTTGGTTGCTGCTTGTTCAATCTGAGCTGGTTCAGTCACAAACGAAATTTGGTCGAAGAAAAAGATCAGATTCTGATATTTCATCAACAATCACAAATGTATATTCTCTTCACGGTACACACACTCTGATAGTTCAATTTTCTTAGCAGTATAATCATATTAGAGAAATAAATCAACAACTTTATTATAATTAAGAGTTATTCACATATCACCACGGCTCCAGTCTGATTCCTCGGGTCACAGGCACCCCTGACCGGAGTTTGAAAAATTGACTAATGATATAAATATGCTGATAACGCGTAAAAAGTTACACATCATTGAATGTTTTCTTTGTTGTTTTTTGTTTTCGTTTTTTTTTTTTTTTTTGCATTGATGTAACGAACCAAACAAAATTGAACGTGTTAGCGATGAAACTGTACGCATGAAAAGTTTGGAAAATCTGGAATCCTCTTTATGTCAGCATTGGAAGTTAGGTGGTAAACGATTGCCACTTTAGCCACTCCTTCATTGACAGGTTACCTAAACACTATCTATAGTTTTGTTTTTTGTTGTTTTATTTTCAATTTTCTGTTAATGACTAACTCTTATTTCTTTCTGCATTTTTGCTATGGATTAGTCCTTTGAATCATTTAACAGATGATTTTCTCTGATTCCAGCATCACATTTATATGCTGGTAAAATCTGTGGCACCCATACTATGAGAGTTACCGGATGGTATCGCCTTTACGGGGTTTATCTTCGACTTGATTTACAATGCAACTAAACCTCTCAAATGGCAGTGTGACTTTTTTTGAGCTTATGAAAACATAGTCCAAAACAAACATTATTTGTCTTTATAGTATCAGATTACACACCATTCTAAACAAAGATCTTTTTCGGTAAACGATGTCAGCATTCTCATCAGAGAAAAACAGGAAAACACCTCAAAAAATATATCGTTGATTCATTGTTGCTGTGTTTAAAGGATACATCTATTGGAAAAAATGATCATGATGTTTGTCGTATAGCAAACAGATCTTATTAGTGGGTTCGTTTCTAATTGATTCTCTATCTACTGATAGTCTGAAACCAAATTATTATGAATTAATAAATCATATGAAAAGACAATCTCATCTTGCTGGGAGTTTTTAGTGGTTTTGTTTATCGCAGGGTGATTTTATTTGTTTGCTGTAAGTATCACTAGACTTTGGCATCCAGGGAATATTTCATGCTGATTAAATTATCTCCAAGCCACTCCATGAATCTATGCACTCTTCTCAGCAGAGCATTCCAGTATTGTTCTCAAAGGAAAAGGGAAAATAAAAAAATATACATCAATTTAAATACACCAAAGAATTTTTTCACCAGGGTTAACCAGTTCAGCAGATGGAAAAAAATCGTGTTTCTTTTTCTCAGGATACATCAGTCTGGGCTGATTTATAATCTAAAGTTAACTCTTTGCTAGAAGCATGGATTAGATTTTCATGAATTTTCTATGCGAATAGTTCTGAAGAAATTATGTTGCCTGATTTTGTATGTGTATATAATAATCAAAATGGCGTCAAAGATTACGGCCAAATATTCATGATGCTAATTACTTGTTCATTATTCACTCTAGACAAGTTTTTTTCCAGCTGATTTCAAATTCTATGGAGTATCAGGTGTGTTCAATGGCATACTAAGTGTCCACTGCAGGCTGACGACGGGAAAGGCATAATTATGTCTGTTCAGAAAAAAACGCCCTGTGATCAAATTTTTTTAATCAAAAGCAAGCATTTATTCAATTATGATCCGATGAAAATCAATGAAACAATTGAAGTAGCGTCATTCGTTTCTCTATTATCGCTGACGGCAACTGATATTCCCGAGAGGTTACCCGTCTTGATAATGACCGAGTTCAACATTTTTTAAACTTGATCATAAAAAAACAGTGTGTGCTAAAAAAAAAAGAATGATGAAGATGGGATTTACATAGCCAAACATCAATAAACTTAAACAAACAAAATTTTGTACACTTACAAGGGATGCTTGACCGAATTTAGGGTATTTTGGTGTGTTGATCGTTTATATGATATTGTTTTGTCAGAGGTGATGAGATAATGGATTTGATCTATGAACATACAGTCGGTAAAAAAAACCTGTACTTGTTGACACACAGCCAGGTTTGAAGTTTGCAATCAGTAACAATGTTTTCATTTAATTTAATCTTCAATCTAATCCTATCAACAACAATGTTTTGCAGATTTTTCCATTGCATCTAAAATCAATCTTGGTTAATCTTTTTATCTCTTTTGTCGATTAGCTGAATGCTTCTGTTAAAGGAATATTTTGAATATAATTGCTGCTAACCACTCAGAAGAAGAAGAAATCAAGCGAAGAATCACACTAAGATGGCAAGCCTTTGGCAGAGCCAGCTCAACCTTCAAAAATAAGAAGATCCCATTCATCCGAAAGAGAAGGGTGTATAATCAATGCATCCTCCCAATAGTCACTTATGGAGCCGAAACATGGAACCTAATCAAGAGACAGACCCGTAAATTGAAAATCATGCAACGTGCACATGAAAGAATAATGCTGGGCCTCACATGGAGAGACCACAAGACAGCACAGTACATCCGAGAAAAGGCAAGAGACAGGGACATCATAGAATCCATTAAAAATCTTAAATGGCGGTGGGCTGACCATGTTGCAAGAATGGCAGACAACCGATGGACATCACGACTCACGACATGGATCCCCCAAGATCCCATGCACAACCGAGGCTGGCAGAATATTAGATGGAGAGACGAGCTAGACAATTTCAGGAAGTACTGGCTCTGCGACACCCATGATAGAGAAGTGTGGCAAATCCTGGGGAAGGTCTATGTCCAACGACGGACGTTAAAAGACTGAAGATGATGATGATGATGATGATGATGATGATGATGATGATGATGATGAAACAATCCTACAATCCTGTTTAATCGTTGTGAATGTGTTCCAAAGAAAAGAACTTGAATATATTTGGTAATGTGAACACTCGTGTATACGTCACTCTACCGTTAATTCTGCTTTGATTAGGAATTCAAAAATAGATAGACTCTTGTATATTGTTACAAACAAAAATTCCCGATTGTCTCTCCAAAACATTCACTTCAACATAGTGTTTTGCTATATTTGGGTGAAAAATACTTTGCCTAAATTAAAATTCCATGTGTTCATGAAAATAATTATTGTTATTTTTAGTTGAGATTCGAAACCAAAGAGCAATGTCACCTCTAATTCCTCCCAACCACAGAGCGGATTTTCCATTGATTTTAGCAAAATATACTATAATTTAAAGTTACTAAGACACATTAAAGCTTTCATGTAGTTTAGGCAGCATTCATTTAAAATAAAAAGTTATCTTTTGTTAGCTATTTTATCAACATTCACAATAAACTTTAATTCTAAAGTTTGCAACTTATATTTCCTCGAAAATTAAACGTCTTTCTCTAAGTAGTACAGTTTTTGAACCAAAGTAACACTAATTGAATATCAGAATAAAACAATGTTTTGCATGATACAGACTGACAGAATGTACTGACAAAATGCATTTCTAAAGGAACAAGAAGTTTAATAAAAACATGTGAGGCAAAGAAACAGTCAATGACATCCAACGATTGATGCAAGAAGTAATAGTAATGTGTCACTCAAACGGCGAAAGAAAAAGAATATTTAACACTAATAAATTTTAGTGAACAAATTTTACAATAAAATGTAACGTAATACAAAATCAATTTAGTCATCACGATTCCTCTCCTGTCTATGTCTATTGGTAATCTAGTAACTGTAGACACTATCCAGGTTAATTTGGGATTAAAATGAATTAATTCTTGCATTAGATATGAAATCAGTTAGATAGCTAGATACCTAAATATCTGCACAACAACAAATGTATGTAACCTTGCCCAAGAGGTACCTTGAACTTGCGTTAAAATCAGTTGAAATATTCACACAAACTGATGACTGTACATGTACAGATTATAGTCGGACGATGTGAAATTGAGATGGGAAGATCTTGTTGCACTGAATTTTCGAGAGCAAAGAGTTTTGCCGACTTGGGGTTTAGCACTTGAGATCCTGGTTTCATCTGAGTTCGAACAACCACATCTGGCACCATTGAGATAGACGCAGCCCTCTTGTGTGAAGAAAAGGTATTTTCAATTTATCTATTTAGATTAGTTCACCACAAGGCCACAATGCTGGTTTGAAAGTAATTCAGTAGTACTATTCTGAAAGTCTAGTTTGCAGACCATGAACTAATCATTCGAGCAAGTATAATCCATGGACACTGTAGTATGCTTGAACAGAAACCTTTTGGGGCTGGGATATTCTTAGTGAGACACCATTAAGTGATCTTGGGCACAGTATGACCATTGACTTCCCAATTATAGAACCTAAGAATCATTCTGGCTTCATAGAGTCTTTTCTTTCTTTTTTTTTCTTGGCAAAACATTGAAATGCACTTTTCAGGCAGGATTTGTCGCCCTGCAACTTCTAACTATTCCCAAAGGCAACCTCTTTTTGTTGGGTTTTTATGTATTCTGGAGGGTACTCAGGCGTCATAGTCTTTTTTTTTTCTTTTCGTTACCATTGAATGGATGATTGCTTTCTGGGTAAATCTCGTACAAAATTTACATTTCAGACCATGAGCAAAATTAAGGAGCAACTGATGGTGATCCTGAAAATGTTTACAAAAACGGAAGGGACCCCAGGATAGGTATGTGTGGGCCTGAATAGAAGGGTTTTTGTTTTTTTTGTTGTTTTTTTTTTAGGAGATAAAGATTTGCTCCTCAATTTCTATACAATTAGACTATTTTTAGTTACTGAATCGAGGAAAAATAAGTATTTGCTGTAAATCATATATCAACTTTACGCAATTTCATCTCCCGAAATATTTTGGGGGGACACTTCACTTCTGGATAGTGTGACAACAGTGAATTCTGTGTACAGATTTTAAGTAGAAGAGGGAAATATGAATACTTGTATTTTGAGAACTCAGCAAACCATCACAACCAATTTGGAGTCTTGGAACACTGAGAAAACTTTGTCATATGAATCTATGGTATTTGCTTCTGTGTCTTACATCATTTACAGTTACATTTTTTTCAGGGATGCTTTTTTTTTTTGTTTGCAATGGTTATTCTTTTTGAGAGCAATGCTAAAAGTGTGAAAAATAACAAATGTAATGCATTGAAAAAATGTTCACACAAGAATGAATACGATGCGCAAATCAATAATTGCAGCAAACAAATTTTAAGCATTATTTTTCACATATTTCGACCTTGACTACAATCCTCAATCTGATTATTTATTATTTTTCAGCTAATACGTTGAAAATAACAATTGAGTGCAGAATTTCCCGCTTTAGCTGAATTTAACAAATTATTCTCGGAGTCCGTGGTCTTGTTCTTCTTTGCATAATCCAAGGTTCCCTCGGTACTCCAACAGAAAAAAAATGCAAAATTCATCCCCTGAATGAAATTCCCATGCAGGGAGTCCAGTGCCTCCCTGTCGAGAATCATCCACCTAAAATGTATAGTTGACATGCCAATCTCCCATGATACAAACCTGGTTGTACATAAAAGAAACTCTACTATGTCTGAACGAATCAGAGGGTGAAAATAGCAAAGATTCCACCTCCTGGGAGCCAAGAGCTCCTTGCTTGAGTATGATTCATCTAACATGTTTCGTTTTCACACCGATCCCCCTCTAAAATAAACATCCCAATCAGTAAAATCCTTCTTGTATTTTAGAGCTAATCAGAAATAGGGTACAGTATTCTTCCCCAGATTAAAATTCTTTCCCTGGAAGCCATGCACCTAGCTTGATAATCATTCATTAAACATTTATAGTATTCATTCCAATACAAATTTGAGATAAACATACCAGTCGATGGAATCCTTTTTGTATTCTAAATCTAATCAAAAGAAAGAAAATATCAAATGGGACTAACGTTTTTACAATTATATTGAACCCTAAATTCGCTTGAATAATGTTACCGAAGAAAAATTCATAATTATTACTTGATTCTGTGTAATTATCTTTCCTGTTAACTGAAAAATGAAACCTAATTGCGCCTATTAGTCTAGGGCAAATGAGGCTCATATAGGGCTCAACTGGAGATAAATTGTCAAGTATTTGTATTCAATATCACTGAGAAGCTCAATTGATTGTAGAATGACAAAACGAAAGCAGCTCACTTGTATGTTGGGCCAAACATTCCGTATTTTACGTATCAAATGTTGTGAGACATCTTCAGGATATTTTCTGGAAGGGTGATATCAATTGAAATATTTATCTATACATAGGTAGTTTATATAATCATATCATTGTATTCAATGATGATAAACTGAATGGTCAATCTCGGTGGTTGATATATTCTATCTTGGTTGGCTTACGTGTTCTAAGTACATCAGAACATTTTAGCCTCACTTATAAACCGTGTTTTAATGCGCATGTAGCGAGTGGCACTGGTGCAAATGGGTTTGTTTATAGCTCAAAGGTATCAATGATAAATTCCTAATTGTATTGTATGGAGCTCCAGGTAGCCTTAGAGCCAGACATTTCATTTTTATGTTGTGTAATAAGTGATGAACTATTTATGTTTGAGTCTAATACCTGAGGTAGCTAAGATATTTGACACTTTTTGCATTCAAAATATTTTACATTGCGTTATACTGGGAGTAATGTGTTTACTCTCATACCATGATGTTTTGTACAGTTTCACACACACACACACACACACACACACATACACACACACACACACACACACATTTTTGTTTATCTTGAATGAAATAATCGCCCTTAAATCGACGTTAATGAAACTCTATTGATTAATTCCATATTTCTTTACGTTTCATGTTTTGGCTTCCTCATATAAATTTCTTTATTTCCAATATTAATAGCCCCCTCTTTCTCATCTCCTGACACTTATATCAGTAATTGCTGGAGAGGCCACATATCAGATATGCTGTGAGAATTTTGCCACCTGTAAAAAAAATGCCCAACTAGCAATGACAATATACATTTTGTTGAACATCAACCACTGAACTGAACTGAGGTTGTCAGAGAAGAGAGTATTCTGAGGAGACTTTATATCCAACCAGATATACTTGGGTTTCCCAAGAAAACATTTAAACCACGAATTCTGCTCTTGCTACCAATATTCTCCTCGAGCAATCCATGGCCTGCTTTAGCATTATTCTCCAAAGAGATGGGAGTTCAATCTGCTCAGGTTATATGTGGGACGTCGTAATGTTGAGTGCCAAAACATGTTTTGTCATGCTATGAGTGACGTCTGCTATTGAGAGTATAAAGATTGATCTGTTCAGGCTTCCATTGACGTTGATTATGGTCAGTATCGATACTAGTCTGCTTAGGTTATATGAATGATGTTTTCTATGGTGATTGCGCAGTCCCTTTTGATCATTCATATCCCAAGTAGTTTTCTCTGTACTATTTGGGAAGTATAGGTTCACCCACCAATAATTTGAAGTTAGTACAGGTAGATTTCATAGAAAAAATCCGTTTGAATAATGTTATGCAGCAGTTTTGCTGAACTAACACTTTTGGTTACCCAATACTACTCTCTCTATGAGTTCTATTCCCGATGATTAAATTTTCAGACCCTCCCCCAACAATAAGCTACTTAAAATGGTTATTTTGATCTAAACATATTATTGTATTCTGTCTTCCAATAGAATTACTTTATGTAGATATTCATGTATAGGCTGTTTTTATATTCCAGTGCCCTGATAAAGATTGGAACATCGGAATACGCCTGAGAAGGGTCGAAAAACACCCTACTACAACGAACTTGGATACTGCATGTCAATATAAACTGGTTAGAAGTTTTTAAAAATTCAAAAGTATTTGCTGCATTTCTGCTCCATAGCTTCCCTAGGGTGCTATTTTAGCTGCTTGACCCCCATTATAAATATCAGCGAAAAAGGGGATAGAAAAATACACAGCAAGAAACGCTTACCTAAAATGCATGATGTATTATTCATGATTATCATCCTTTCAGTATGTCTCGTTGGACATAGACCACTCTTAAGAATTGTCATATATCTTTATCATGGGCGTATCGGAGGCAGTACTTTCTGAATTTGTCTAACTCGTCACAGCATCTCACTCTCTGTCAATCTGGCATATAATCCCTGTGGTGAGTTATGATGACAAGGTTATTGCAATTTCGGACCTGTATCTCTTCTCTTAGATACTTTAAATACTTTACTGTCTTATGATCCCTCAATGTAAAGTTGGGCATGATTCTCTGATGTCCACGTTACATAGTTCTTAGTTTGAGGGTCAGTCTGTTTATAAGGTTCCATGCCTCTGCTCCATAGAGAACGCATTTGTTTCATGCCCTTCTTTTTATAAGACTAATGGAATTTTCTTGTTTTTTGAGTGGAGCTTGTTCTACGATCAATTTGTCATGCCACTGTGATTTTTTGCTGAACTCTCGGTATTGATCGTCGTGTTTTTGTCGTCTATATCTTTGTTTTTCATGACATTTGCTTCGCTGAGGTTAATGCGTAGAGGGTAACCTTCTTGTTTTCATCATTTAGATCGTCTAAGATTATTTTGAGATGGTGAAAAATATTAGCGAAGAGGACGATGTCGTCAGCATATTTGATGTAACTTGGGTAGTTGCAGTCTATCCTGATTCCTTTGTGTTTCTGAACTAGGCTTCAGAAGATCGTCTCAAGGCTAGTTGTTGAGTTCTTTTTGTTTTCCTTTTTATATAACAGCATTCTGTGTACTTGACAATGAACAGGATACGCAAGACACAAGCAATCAACACGAGGACTTCCCAGGAGTAACCCCATTTGAGATTAAACAAGCAATCAAACAGATGAGGAAAGGAAAGGCCCCTGGACCGGAAAACATCACCATCGACCGAAAAGCAGGTAAAATTATCACTAGAAAATTGGCCGTCCTTTTCAACTTGTGTCTAAGACAGAGTAAAGTCCCAGATGATTGGAACACTCTAATCATAATGCTTTTATATGAAAAAAGAAACTCAAAAGACCTCAATAACTACAGGCCTATAAGCCTACTCAATTGCGTATACAAACTATTCACAAAAATCATCACCAACTGAATCACTGAAACACTTGATAAAAACCAATCACGAGAGCAAGCTGGCTTTACAAGAAGCTACTCGACCATGGACTACCTGAATTCGATAAATCAACAGAAAAAAAGCAGCAGAATATAAACCATCACTTGCCTTCGACTTAGAGGAAATCTCTAAGGTCATGGAGGCCAACACTCACCAAAGTGAAGATCCAGTATATGTTGAAGTGTTGAAACATATATACAATCACAGCAGCTCCTTTATCAGGCCACATAAAGACTCGGGGTAATTTCAGCTCCAGAAAGGAGTAAGAAAAGCACACAAACTCTCCACTGCCTGCCTCGAGATTAATCTTCAGAAGAGTAGACTGGGAGAGTACAGAATAGATAGCGAATACCTGAGTGAACTCAGATTTGCAGACAACATTGCCCTTTTTGCAGAGAACCTACACAAACTCCAACTAAATGAAGAGAGCAAGGAAGTCGGCCTATACATGAACTTCAGCAAGACGAAAATCATGTGTAACAACTACATCAGGGATAAAAACACTAATATCAAAATTCAGGACGCAGAATTGGAGGAAGTAGATCACTACTTCTACCTAGGACAACGAATCCCCATGAGATCCTCAAAAAAAGAAGAAGGAATCAAGCAAAGAATCACACTATGATGGTAAGCCTTTAGCAGAGCAACCTCAACCTTCAAAAATAAAAAGATCCCAATAATCCTAAAGAGAAAGGTGTACAACCAATGCATCCCCAAATAGCCACTTATGGAGTTGAAACATGGAACCTAACCAAGAGACAGATCTACAAATTGAGAACCATGCACCGTTTACATGAAAGAATTATGCTGGGCCTTACACGGAGAGGCCACAAGAGAGCACAGAACACCCGAAAGGAGATAGGAGTCAGGGGCATCATAGAATCCATTGGAAATCACAAATGGCAGCGGGTTGGCCATGTTGCAAGAATGTCGGACAACCGATGGACATCGCAACTCACAACATGGATTCCCAGAGATCACATGTGCAACCAAGGTCGGTAGAGTATCAGATGGAGAGACGAGCTTGACAAATTCAGAAAGAACTTGCTCTGCGATGCCCGCGGTAGGGAAGAGTGCCAAATCCTGGGAAAGGTCTATATCCAACGACAGACGTTGAAAAACTGATGATGATGATGATGATGATGATGATGATGATGATGATGATGATGATTGCAGAATTCCATTCTCCTTTGTCTTCCATTCCTCTTGGATTATCAGTTTCAAAAAGTCCAACCACATTATACCAAATATATTCAATTGGTACTTTTTTGCAGTTTAAACCCTATTTCTCTACGACTATTTTGGAAAACATACGTATAGATTTTTTTCTGATGGCCAGAGTCAACCTTTGATCTGCTTAAATAATGTAATGGTAGAAAAAAAAATAATTGTTCCCTAATTTGAGGCAATTATCTTTATTAATAATAACTTTAATCATGCTGTTGACAATTGGAAACACATGTATACATTTCCTGGTTTGGAAAAGGTTATCGAACATAATGACCTGCACTTTAAACCAATCCTAAAATCATGTAAATCTGAAGGTCTTTTTTAAGATTTTGACATACTTACAAATACATCTTGGATGTGTATATAAATGGACAAGCACTCAGCATATTCACTTGACACTGCAGTACTAGGATCAACAAGACGACTGAAGAAAAGAATCATGGGACTCAAACTTGTTATCAGTTTCTTTGCTCTGTTGGTGAGTAACTTTTGCTTACTTCTATCTTCGACATTTACGACATCATACATCGTCAGTAGATTTTTGATACCCCCATAGACTCTAGATCACATAACTCGATTCTACAAACGTTTTTTCTTTGTAAATATTCTAGCAATGGTTAGTCCACGCAAAGTGATTCATGGAGCCATCTGAATCTTTATTATATCATAGCATTTTAGAAAATAAACGACTTACCTTTTTGTTCAATAGGCAAATCCATTGTTTCTAAGGTTGGGTAGAAGATATTTTTATCGGCAAAAACCATTGCGTTCAAGAAAAAGAGTTCATTGTTATGAATAGAGATACAGTAAATGTCACATTGTTCATTATGTAAATGGATGTTCTGAATTTGGTGTTTAGTAATGATTTTTGTGCATTTTGTTGAATGGGCACCCACTGACGCCGATTCAATTCGGGTATTTACCTTCTAAGACATCCCCTAACGGCATTTCAAGATGTTCAAAAAGGTGTTTTAATGTCAAGCAATCGTAATTCAAAATTTGCTAACATGGAATTAATTGAGTATTCAATTTCAGTCGAAGTTGAATCCCCCTTCTTTAAGAATAGTAATCTCATTTGCAACAACTTCCCACGGCAAAGTTCTCAGCATTTACTAGGATAAAAAGGAACTACTGTGAGAAAAAATGGAAATGGATCTAGTTGGATCCTTAGATTGAGAAATGTGAGGTTTGGGTTGTTAGTTTTTATGAATTTTTTTTTCTTCTTTCGAATCTAAAGATCCAGTGTTGACAATATGTAAATTTTTTTCTAAAATTCTTCTCATGTTTTGGAGTCCGATGTTATTCTTGCTAAGTGACCAGCCAATACCCATTGTAGTTGTTTAATTATTGATATAAAGTCGTTTACTCGAGTCTCTGTGCTGATAAATGTTGCCTTTCTTCTATCTTTGAGAATTATTCCTAGCACTGTCTCTTCCATGGCTCTCTATACGATTCTAAATTTGTTCTCAGTTTCTTCTGGTAGTTTCCGTGTTTTGCATTTGTTAGTCATTGTTGCTATAACGCTTTCATTGTATACTTTAGGCAAAGTGCTCTTCAATATGCTTATATTCACACCAAATGCTTCCCAGCTAATCCTTACGCTTCGTTTTATTTCACTTTCAAAGTCTTTCTCTTTATCATCAGACCAAGGAAAATGTATTTGTTGATTTTTTTTAGTGTTTAACTAAATATTTTTTACAGTCTTTTGATGGATTTTATCGTTGACTATTACTTTCTCTGATATTCCTTTATAGTATATTTCACTTCCTCTATTTAATTTCAACAATATTTTCTGTAATTTTTCCGGGGCTTTTGGTGTCATTGGTGAATTTCAAGAGGTCTAAATATTCCTAAGCCGTGTTTTTTTCTACTCAGTTAGTCTTCCTTAAGATGCTTCGAAGACTTGCTGTGAATAGTTTGAATTATAGTACATCCCCTTGTCTCACTCTTTCTCCTATTTTCATCTTCTTTGTATCTTTGAGTAGACTACTTATTGCAGTGTCATTTTTGCATAGGTTCTGAATGACTTGTATGTAATTTTCGTTGACATGTTGTCCTTAGTTCATTTGATGACTGTCGTATGCTCAACTGAACTAAATGCTTCCTCATAATCTATGGATTAAATGGTTTAACTTTCTTCTTGCCCTTCCTGTCCGAGGAAGTTGAAAGAACCGCATTCTTTTAGTAAGCTAACAATAGTATAACGAGGAACTCCGTTATTCTCAGTTGAGCCATAGTAATTCAATGACATGCTCGTCCTCTGTGGTAAATAGGTTTCAGGCTTTTATTATGAGGACGTATCTCTGCGCACATATTGATATGTTGTGTGCACGCATGTTTTATCTGTCTCCTTTACTCCCCCCTTCTCTCTCTCTCTCTCTTTCTCTCTCTCTCTCTCTCTCTCTCTCTCTACACACGTATCTGAAAGTGCATGCATATACGTAACCAATTACTCTTGAAGCGATACATTTACCTCTTAAAATATAAGATACCACCATTACTTTACAGATATCCTCCCAATAATCGTATTGCATCGACTTTTCAAAAATTTCAACGTAATACATAACAGCTAATTCTCTTTCGTGAGAGTTTCATATTTCATCGTATCAAAAAACATTTATTGTATTCTTGGTATAAGGCAGTTATCTTATATTGTCTTGTTCTTCTGAAATCATACGATCACATGATATATGAGGATATTTGGCTGATTAAATCATGTAATAATTTTGTGTCCAATTGATTATTATTTGACAATTGCGGATAATATTCATTTTTCTATTCTGTCGGATTTTGGTAGGTATACATTCCTGTACTCTCGTGTTTTTCCCTGGATAATGGATTTTGTAGATCGGCTTATTTCATCAGCAGCCATTTCTTAGGAGATTTTTCTCGGTTGAAACTTTTTTTCTGAAACATACACACATACAGTACTGCTATTAATTATTTGGATAAAAGAAATTCCTCATGTACGATTTGTTTTTTGGAATCAAAAAAAGGATCTTTGCTCCGAGAAGAACCGAATTTATAGTTCAATATCTTTGGAATTTCTCTGTGTTTTTAGAGCCTGGTTTCCAAATACTGCACCGAGGCGTTTTTGTTTGTTACCGTTGTTTAGGTGCTATAACAGTTTTTTTAACGCTCTTCGAAAACCTACAGCAAAATGTGAATATCTTCACAAGTTGTAATTCTTGTCATAGTAGCAAGAATATAACATAACGTTAGTCGTAAAAGAGAAAAACCTTAAGAGTACTCTCAGAGGATTTGAAGCGATTTCACGCTATGGTTGCGTAATCTGACCAAAGTTCAAATATGTCTGTAGTTTTGGTTGATGTGTGAAAAAAAGATAAGAAATTAAAAGTCTGAAAATCTTTCAAAAATACTATTCAGCTCAGAAAGGTAGAACAGAACTATGATTAATTGACTGATTGATGCAGGAAATCTTGCTTAGTCATTTCTGGAAATTATAGTGAAATATGTATTTACCACCTGGGGTCGTAATGTAAGTTCAAAAATCATCTTAAATTTTGCATGAATTGATATGTCCAACGGCAGACGTTCAAAGACTGATGATGAAACTTCAAGCTATCTCTAGGCGCGTCAGGCATTGGCTGGCTATTGATGAATACAGATGACTTGGACAGACAAATGAAGCATGTTGAATAGGTGTTGAAGAAGGTAACAAAGCAAACTTTCATTGCCTGACAGCCATCAGATAAAAGATAGTCACTTGCTGACTATCATGCACAAGTAATGGTAATGTCTGTAATTAAAACAGCAATAGTCAAAATTCGTTAAAAATAACAACAAAAAAACAAGCAATGCCAAATTTGTAAGTTTATAATTATCGATAAACAGGACCCTATTTTCTTCTTATATTTAAAATCCATAATCCTTACAGTTGCAAATGTATTGACAATTAGAGGTCATTTTTAAATGGCCATGATAAAAAGATATTTCAAGCAGATTTTATACCTTGACATTAATGTTTACAGTACTTTTATAAGGTAAACAAAGGAAAACTTTCTAAGCATGATACATTTGGGGGCATTGTTTTTCTTTCTTTCAATACTATCTTCAAATGGATTTATTATGGTAGTAGTTGCGTTATGATCGATTAAGTTAATGTAACATGAAAATGTGGGCGGGATTTTCCAACAAGATACCATTTTCATACAAACATTCATCCAAAAGTGAATATGCGTGTATACCGGACTGAAATTTGAACGTGCAATTTCTACCAGTAAATTTACTCACGAATGTAAAGAAGTTCTTACGCCCGTTTTTCTCTAGTGTCATTTTGTCTCGAGAAAGTTCAATCATCCGTCTATTGATAAACACAAAGATCGCTGCGATACAAAAGTGTTATAAATTACAGACCATTTAATCGACGTATGTGACTTTTGGCAAAAGACAAAAATTTAAAAATGTACTATCACGTTGAAAGTGACAGAAAAGAACGAGAATGAACGAGATGGGAATTAGGGTTTAAAGCAGTTATTTTACCTTTGCATTACCGGCTGACTGTTTAAAACAATGATGAGTACATCGCTAAGTTGAAGTAGCAACCTTATCGGTGGCAGGTTCGATTCTTGCAGCAGCCCCATTTTCTGCAATCGTTTAGTCTATTTACGTTGTCTAAATTGCGTGATAAAATTACCGTGTGACGACGGGAGATCATTTCAAATAAGTTTCTATACAACACAATTTTTTTTTAATATATATATATATATATATATATATATATATATATATATATCAAGACAATAGTTCATCCTGGTATTTAAAATATAGCTGTGTTTTTATAGAGAATTATTTCACTCACAACTCGGCTGAATTTTACGGCCAGACCATCCTACTAATAGCTTAACCCAGCAGGTAATCATCGGTATTTTAAATTTTACAAGGTTGAAACATTTACACGGTCACATTATAAATTTAGTGTGTAAAGAGTTTGATCTACATTGACTTCTGACGACTTGTCGTCTTGTGCAACACTTGGGTCAGCGTACAAAATGCATATCCACTCCATGCGAACGATAATCCTTGGATTTAATTCTTAGATCACGAATTAAATCAGTCCTTCACTATTGCTTGTTTTTATATTTTCAGGTGTTGTGTTATTTTGTAAATGCTGACACTGAAACAGACGATCTCATGCGGATGATATTGAAAGTAAGTATAATTTCTATGAGTAGTGTAGCTTCATACAAATGGAAATGGCTGGACACGTCACGGACGGGACAAAGCTACGTCAGAATGAGATGTAAAAAAGTAATATGCTCTTTTTTTCTTCAGAGAATTTGTTATACCAAATGAAATTTGGAACTGGTTAAAAAATTCTCGATTATTACCATCATCATTAACCTATTAACGTCCTTTGTTGGACGTTGGCTTTCAAAAATATTGGTGTCGCTGACCTTGTTATGATTGGCACACCATTCATGTTCAAATCATCACGCAATCTCACATTTTGATGGCCACAGTCTTGCCAATGGTTCAACGTATTCTCTGATGCAAGTCATGTTGTATGTAGTTGGCTATTATCATTCCAAACGGGATGCCTGTGGCTATTTGAGTTGTAAGTGGGCCAGTTATATTGAGCTGTTTTGCAGTCTATGAATATATACAGTTTCGTAATTGAGTAGTTGTTAGCTTGAAGATAATCAAAGTAAACACAAGTGTATATTAGTGGCCGTAGCGATAAATATTGTTCCAGACCTACAAAAGGTTTTAATGTTATTAATTGGTCCATCATATTTCATTTTTTTTTGTTGACAGAGAGTTGCACCCTGCCAAATATCAATGCAATGTCCGGGAAAATTCTCAGTCTGTCACGAGCAAAAATGCAGATCGAAAATCCCTTGCAACAAAGATAATGACTGCTTCTTCTATGGTAAGTAGAGATAAGAGAAATGAAGGAAATGAAATATACAGATAAATATGAACATACACACACATACATATATATTACATAAATGCACACACTCTACCATAATATCTGATTATGTATAAGAGAAAACTTTTTGAACAGCTTACCTACATCGCATTTACTGATACTTGAAATTAATTGACAGAAATGATTTGAATTTTGAAAATCTTTTCATATTTAGTGTTTAAACCTCCAAAGCCTAGTGGAGTAATATATATATATGTGTGTGTATTTGTATGTGTGTGTCAGTGTGTGTATGTATGTACATAAATACTTTGTTAATGTATTTTTCATTCTGTTTCACTTAGAAAAGACTTTCAAATTTAGTATGATTCACTCAATACATAAATACAATACACACGTTTGTAGTACATTTTATTACTGGTCTCTTGTATATACATATATGTTTGTGGGTGTGGACACACATTTGCACACACACACACATGTGCAAAACTGATGTGTTGTTTGGGCATCACAAGACATATTCCATCTGTGTATCTATCCTTTTCCCCCACTCTTTGTGTATGTATATATATATATATATATATATATATATATATATATATATATATATATATATATATATATATTATTTTGATTAAACTTTCATACTCTCTGATAAAAACAGATCTGATCGCAGTCCCCTCATAACCACCTTTCACAAGACATTCCTACTTCTGTCACATATGTTGTTTATAAAAGAGGGAATATATTTGAAAGAAAACTCAAGTACATCTTCCAAGAACCTTGTGTTATTGAATATCACAGATCCCTAAATATTGAAGATATGATAAACAGTATCATCAGAACAAACAACAGAGTCTCACAAAATATTAACAACCTTGAAACGGTCAAGTCAATCAACTTTGTTGCAATTACAAAAAAGTCTTTGCAGTAACCACCTTAAACACACTAACACCATCATCAGTTCTACTACAAATACGACTATCTACGGCTAACATAATTCCAAAAGCAAAAAATGTCATGTGCCCCCCAGATTATATGCAAGGCAAATTGCAATAGATGGGTAACTTAGATCGGCAATTTAACAATAGACTCTAGAGATATTGGCACAGAATTTTGAAAGACAAAAAGAATAATAATATCCATTGTATCTTACTCCCAGTACAACAATACTACAAAAGTCATGGCCAAAATCAGATACATTTAGTATCATCAAAATGATAGAATAAAATAAGCAACCTGACACGACAAAAAATCCTGAACAACATGAAGACTAGTTGATCAATGAACTCAAACTGTCTCTCCAAACAGATTCAACACTAAGCTTAACAACCCTCACTACACCAAGTTCTAACCCCATAACTCTCTCGTTCTGAATTACTCTATGGTTACCGACTCGCTATCTTGATACAAGAACCTAATACTATACTACTGCTCCAACCCATGCATACACATCTACTATCACATCCCCACCCTAACATCTTAACATGATAATATGCTTCAATATATTTGCTTTTTTTTTCACTATATCCCTAACTGAACAAACTGGACACCCCATCCTCATATATTCCATCTATCAAATGTACTTAACTATATATATATATATATATATATATATATATATTATATATATGTATATATGTATGTATGTATATATATATGGGAATATCACTCATAAGCATTCAGACCTTTACCAATTAACACCTAAGAATGATCCATTTCATTATACTATTCAGAGCTATTCAATTCTAATTATATATCATCTATAATGTCTGTTAACGTCATCTAATACGCATTTCCTAACAAAGATATAGCAAGGATACCCTCTTACATATGCTACCACACCTAGATTATTACTAGTTACAGTCTCAGCCCATAACTCATCACCAGAATATCTCTAGATAATTTCCAATATTTTGCCCCTGCTAACTAAACCCCACCTTATACAAGGGTGCACTAATAATACACAAATAGTTCTACTCCACCATTGATATCTACCTATAAATACTAACAAATAATTTCGCCCCAGCTTTCACTCTTAGTGATGGTTACACATTATAAATACCCAACAAACGCACCCTTTACGTCTAAGATTTATTTATGTCCAAACCACTGAACTCTTTAAAACTATGCAATATTTACCTTGGCAGAAGTCAACCGTATAGAATCCACAGGTTTGCATCATCTATTATGTTTTCGAGCAAAATATAACGATGCGCACTGCTCGTTATTGTATTTTTATATGTGTGTTTATACGTGGATGAGTTTCAAGTTATGCAAATGTATTTTTACGGATGTCTTTGGACGTGCATCTTACTTTATTTTAAAGGTGCTGCCGATGTTGCCAACGGAGCCCCTCACCCAAAATGTTACAGGATGAAGGGAGATACCAGCATCCCTGACGGATATGGCTATTGTATGCTCAAGGAGAGAGTTGGAGATGGTAAAGACATTTAAAATCTTCTCATTTCAGATTCAAGATTTTTCCATATTTGTGTCATCCAATGTGGAACAATCATACTTTTCTAAACAAGAGACTTCGACTCACGCCCAACGGACTCAAAGCCAATTGCAGATACGTCATCATGATAGTTCAAAACAAATAAATGCAGAATACGGAAATTGCAGTCGTTGCAGTTCGATGAATCAACTGCGAATGACATAAATAACGTCACGTTGTTGTTTGTTATACAGTACACAGTGTATACATTACGTTGGTTCTGAGTTCTCTAACACAGAATGCTAAAAAAAAAAACCAAAAGACCGAACATCTCGCTGGATGACTGAGTGAAAGGAATGGAATGAATTTGTTTCCTTTTTTTCATTGGGAAGACAAGGAAGTCGCACGCATTATACAGAGGTCTACAAAAATACATATAGATCATGGTATATTTTTTCATGGTTCTGAAGTATGCTTGTGTTTCAGTCAGCCCTATAATGATTGTTGATGCATGGCTGTATACACATATCCTCTGCCGTTCTCGCTTTGCTGAAAAAATTACAAAAAGTTGAAGCAGCTTTTAGCTATTGTTTTGCGGCAAGTAACCAGAAATACTGTCTCCCACCCTTTCCAACACATTCCACTCCCGAATTCGTCATATGACCTCAACTTCAGACAACTCAGCCTAACATAACATCATCGCAGTTTTTTGTGGTTTGAGAATTCTAAAACATTTTGCCATATAGTGAGGAGTGAATACTTCTGTGTTACGAAAGCTCTTTAGAGGAATAGTCTACCATCGAATGGCGGGGGAAATAAGTTTCATTGCTCTTAACAAACATCGTTCACAGTAAGAAACAGTTGAAGATTCGTGCTTATGGGTCTGAAGGTGTAAATTTGAGTTTGTTTACCCCGTAATCTCAACATTATTTTTTTAACCATCCTTCTAAGTAGAGTCACTAATCAGCGGTTTTGATCATTATTGGGCAACAGAAAATGGCCACTGACTGGCATACAGGAATGCTGGTTACTTCCCTTGTTCAGTTCTGCCAATAAAAATTTTGCTGAGGTACTGACATGCTGATTTTACCAAATTTTCCATCAAAATCTAAACTTTTTCGGTTGTGTCGAGAATCTAGAATTTAGATAATCAGCGATATTTCAATGAGATAGGTAATATTTCTGTTCAGTTCAGAGTAAAAAGAAAAAAATCTAGATATTTCTAGATGTTTTTAAGATGTTTTGATAGAGATTTAGAAGTAAACTTTGAAATAGTCCTCGACATATCTCAATATGCGGGAAGAACTAGTATATCTATGGTCTCACTTTCAGGTTTGTTTTTTTTTCCGTTTGTTTTATTCACTAAAATTATGAAATACCGTTCCATCTGATTTTCATCTCATTGGTCGTCTGCCAAACTAACTTATGAACGTTCTAGTCATGTGGGCTCAAGTTTGCATGAATTTAGTATTTTCCTTCAAGTTAAAGCTCTTTCCAATTTATCAATTAGTATAATCATTTCTCAATGGGGTTTTGAAATGGTATTTGGCCAAGCCTTATAAAATCATAGTAATTGCAGCAGATGTACGTACAACTCCATAAAAGAAGAATCTGGAAACGACTTCTGTTAGGCAGATACTCTACCAATTTCAACCAATGTTCCCAACGGACGATGAGGATAAGCAAAAGAGAAAAGGTTCTTCTGAAATGAAATTAGGAAACAATCTGGTTGATTCATCGAATAGATAATTCCTGGTTGAGAAATCGGATCACTGGTTTAGTGAGTGACGCAATTTTATGCTGTATCTTTTCGAATCGATTTCAAAAATTGAAAATACTGAATATTCTTGGATTCCACTATATGTCAACATTAGTAAAAAAAAATTAACTCAGTTTGGTACAGAGTCGAGAGGCAAATTTGAATTATATAACTTATCTGATTAGCCACCCAATACAAACCATCCTGTAATGAATGTCTTTTTGCAGCATGGGGGTGATCAATTGAAAAATGGCAGAAGAGGATGATCAATGAATAAGTTATATCTTTTGCTTCTTGATCGATATATATATATATATATATATATATATATATATATATATATATATATATATATATATATATATGGGATTGGTAGAAGGAGAAAAGCAAAAATTGAAAGAATACTCAGAAAAATATTTCGACTGCATCTCATCAATTCCTCTTCTTCGTTCACAAATTTGCAACGTATTCCTAAACTAACCAGTTTTCCTTCCAAAAACAAACTCAACCTCAGAGTCATCAATTATGAAGGGCATTTTCTCAAGCACAAACGTCGTTTTTGAATTTCTAATTTAATGTACACTTACTTTGTGGTGTTATTTATATCATTTTGAAATGGAGTCAAATTTGCCCGATTTTTAGTTAAAGTAAAATTTTGTCCGAATTTCAAATGAGAATGATATGCACAAATCATAAAACGTAACATTACATCAGATGAAATTACGATAAAAATTAGTGAATATTTGTCGCCTCTTTGATGGTACTGTCTGACAGAACCACGGTTGCCAACTTATCTTATCATTTTGTAAATCTAAAATTTAGTAAACAATATTGAAAAAAAAAATTTTACTCTCCATAGAATAATCTTAAATATACCGTATAATATGTTACATATATTCGAAATCAAACAACGTAATTTCTTAAACTCCTGCAAAAGATTATTTTTTTCCTAAATGCAGTTAATCCCTGTCATTCAAAACTTCATATTTCTCTTTTTTCCAGATCCCACTCTGTTTCGAGTGAAGGGAGTAGATGTCGACAGTCTGGATGAATATCCGATTGACATAACAAGTATGACGTAAATCCCAAGTGCGCAACAATCTAACGTATCTTGCTGCTTCAGGAGACAATGACACCCACCTCTGTAAAAGAAGTCTTTTGATCTTGCTGTAACATCTTCAAATTGTCTTTTTTCTAATAATACCCTCTAATTTTTCTCTCCGAATGAATATAGATAGAAGAAATGTCAATAAAAAAAAGTTTCCATTGAATCATGGTTCTGTTCTTCTTTCAAGAAAATATGCATTATTTGAATCTGTATCAGTGTAAATGAATTATTTGATTATGTTTCGCTGAATACTTCACACTATTTTAGTAATTACAATTCTAATATCATATCTATATCTAAATATATATGTGTGTGAATGATATATATATATATATATATATATATGTGTGGATAGAATTACATACATATGTTTTTGTGTATGTGTGCCTGTGTGTTAGTGCGTTTGCCAATTCCTCTCATCCCCAGTTCACTTATTACTTATATAATATTCCTTCTAGAATTAAATATTCAGGGGTTTTTTCGGGAAACACTGACCAATCTTTCTTCTAGTGTCACATCATGTCAATTTGTATGGTTATTCAAACCACTTCCGAAATACTTTACAAAATTCTTTTGATCATCCCAAGGCATCTGTTCGTCAAGAATCATTTTGACCTTATAAGGTCATTCAAACAACTACCGAAATTTTACACCAAATCTTCTTTATCATCTTTCGTTTATGAATCATTCCGACCTTATACAGTCATTCTGATCTTTGCAAATATGTTTGATATCTCTTCTAACCTCATCAAATCTTCCCTAGCCACACACTACCATGATACTAGTTTACTAGACACCATCAGCAAGGGGTGGATCTTGAACTGACCTCATGAGTTTGCCCATGTCTCTAAAGTACCATTACCATTCATTTTTCTACTTTTCGTACATGCATACCTCCCAGGATGATTCCCAATTCATATTTTCCTCTAGTCGATATCCATTGTCTTTCAAAATCCCCGATATCTCAAATATCTTACGTCTCAAAAATATGTGCCGATTGCCCCGATCCATTTCTTCTGGAAAAAAATGCCAGTATTTCCATACATCTTTGACGCATAACTATTTCTACTTAAAAGAATTTTTGCCCCCTTCCAAGATTACTCGAACTATAAAGATGTACCAACGAGGACACACAGATGACGATGGAGAAAATGGATTTACCAAGCTCTTTGTGATGGTAACTGTTTTTTTGTTTTTGTTTTTGTTTTTTCTTTCTGGTTGTTGGTCTGGGTTTCATCTCTCTGTGGATTGCTGTTCTGCTTTCCGCTGATCTAACTTTGCTGGCTGGTTATTTACTGATTCTTGACCTGTCTGGGTCGAATCTAGGGTCGTTTACAGTCGCTCCTCTAATGCTGCTTTACGACTCCTCCAGCATAGGTCCCACCACGCCAACTCTTTCTACGCCTGCGCTTTGTTACGAGATCTGCAGGAAATATGTTGGTGAAGTTGATTGAAACTAATTCAATCTAAGCTGGTCCGACCACAAAACAATTTGATGTTGAAGAAAAAGATCAGACGATGATATTTCACCTACAATAACAAATATGTATTCTCTTCACTGTACATTCACTCTTATAATTCAGTTTTCTTCTCAATACAATGATATTATTAATTTAAAAAAAACTCTCATACATTCTTATGATTGAGAGTTCTCCACGGTACGGTCGTTTACAAGTTCTGATAATTGAAAGCACCGAGGAACATGAGTTGCATATCACCACAGCTCCAGTTCGATCTCACAAGACACAGACACCCCTGACCGGGGCTAAAAATATCCAGCTTCTAGCCGATGCAGCATGCAGCTGCTACCCTCTTCTTTCTACAGCTACCAACCAAAATCGAGCAAATTGACTTATGATATACCTATGCTGATGAAGCGTTGAAAGATACACCTAATGGGATGTTTTTTTCTTGCCTTGATGGAATGAACCAATCAAAATTGAACGTGTCACCTATCATAATTCAGGTATGAAAAGGTTGTAAAATCTGGAATATTCTCTGCACATCAATGTTGAAAGTCAGCTGTTCAGAACAAGTCAAGAATCGGGTGACAGCCAGGGTGTTTTAAGTAAACTCTCAAGACAACGTCTGCTTTCGCCGTTATTCATTAACATGTTACTTAAACACTATCCATAGTTTCCATCTTTTATTGATTTGACTAGATATGATAGCTTTCTGCATTTGGATTAGCCCTTACTTTGGATTAGGACTATTTCACTGGAGATATTCTAAAATTCTATCGTTGGATTCATGTGCTGGTAAGATCTGCAGCACTTATAGTGCCACAGCTACCATAATTGACCTATGCTGTTCATATTTTAGCTGATCTACATATCAACAAAAACTTTCAGCCAGCAGGAAGCAACCGTTTAAAAGCCTATAAAAACTTTAATTGTTTTCATGATATCAGATTATCCACCATTGTAAACAATGATTTTCCCCAGTGAATGATTTCAGAAATCTTTTTTCTTTTTTTTCGTCACTCATTGATTCTTCATGTACCGATGGTCTGAAACCAAATTATAATAAGTTGATAAATGATATGAAAAAAAAAACAATTCAATCTTGCTGGGCGTTTATAGTGGCTTTTTCTTCTCAAAGGATGATTTTCTTTGTTTGCTGTCAGTATCACTTGTCTCTTCCACTCAGGGAATAACTTTTATTGATTGAAATACCTCCCAGCCACCATTTTAATCAATGAATCGTTCCTGGTAAAGCATTGCAGGATTTTTTGTCAAAGAAAAAGAAAAATTATAAAATGTACATTCATATAAATATATCCATGAATCTTTTCCACAAAGATTAACCATTTGAGCAGCTGGAGAAAAAGGTTTGTTTTTTCTCCAGATACAGTAGTGTTGGCTAATTTGTTAACCCATAGGGAATTTTTATAAGAAGCATGTAGTGAAGTGTCATGAATTCTCAATAAACAACGTTTCAGAATAAATCATGTCTTCAGAACGGCAACCAAGATGGCTGCAAATTTCCATAGTGTTCATTTTTCACTCCAGACAAGTTCTGATTTCAAGTTTGCTCAACGGTTTAATGAAGCATCTGGTGTGTTCTATGGCAAACTTAAAGTCAACCGCAGTCTGATCACTGGAAAAGTATATTTATGTTGGTTGAGAGATTATAAACCTTTGGAAGAAAAGATAGCATTTACTTAATAAGGGTTCAATGAAAATCAGCCAAAAACTCGGAATTGTTACCCGCTGAGATAATGACCGGGCTAGACATTGCTTAACTTTGGTGAATGTAAAAAAACCGATACATCCATCGTGATTTGATCGTTTAAGATGGAAAAAAGGGGGGGAAAATACCTTAACTAAATAATAATTAAGAAAGAAATACGAACGACATTTTGTACATTTGTCAGGGATGCTTGGCAGAAGTCTTAGAGGAGTGGAATACTGCAATCATAATGTTGATACACAAAAAAAGAAACTTGAAAGATCTCAACAACTACAGGTCAATAAACCTATTCATCTGCATCTACAGACTCGGCTTTCAAGAACAAGAAAATCCCACCAGTCCTGAAAAGAAGAGTATTCAACCAATGTATCCTACTAATAGTCACATACAAAGCAGACTCGTAAAACCCAGCCAAAAGATTGATCCTCAAACAGAGAACCATACAACGTGTACATGAGAAAGTCATGCTCATCCTCACATAGAGAGATCATAAGACGACACATCAGAAAAGAGATAAGAGTCGGAAACATCAAAGACATTTGGAAAATGGCAGTGGGTTGAACGTGTTGCGAGAATGTCAGATAATTGCTTGATTCCCAAAGGTGCGTGACCGTGGCCCACAGAAATAAGATGTAAGATGGTATGACGAGGTAGATGGATTCAGTAAGTACTGGATCTGCAATGTCCATGATAGAGAGGTCTGGTGAATCTTGGAGAAGCTCCATGTCCAACTAGATGCTAATAGACTGATGATGATGATGATGATGATGATGATGATGATGATGATGATGATGATGATGATGATGATGGTTTTTTAAATGACATTTGTTTTGTCAAATTAAGTCAAGTTTACGAGATAATGGATTTGATTCATGTTTCAGGAATATCAACTGATCATATGAAACGATTCATTTCAACTGCTAGAGTGAAATGATCAATAAGAATCATGAACACATTTGCATGATATTAGCATTCTTAAGATCATACTCTCTTTCAGGATTCGTAATTTGGTGACAGTATCCCGACAACTGAATTGATAGAGATGTCGTTTTAAACGAAGTTCCATTTTTGCCATCGATTCTCTGTCTTAAATTGGTCTTGAACTTTTGCTTTGACACAGTGGATACAGTTGAATATCCCCGGCATCGTGATCCTTGTGGTTATTTCCTGTTTTTCTTGCACCTAGAAATTTACAAACGCTCTGCTTTCATGGGCAGTGGTAGTCTGTTAGAAAGAGTTTCCTAGTTCCATTTGCTTGTGAGATAGAAAGGAAAAGCAAAATTTTGGGAAAACTGTAGATGAAGCGAACATCATTAACGAACCGTCTGTTGAGAGAGAGAAAAATGAGAAGACATTGTGGAGAATTCGGACAAAAGTGGTAATCAATTTGAAAATTATTGCTTGAACTGTACATTAAAAGAAAAACTACAATTTTTCATTGTCCATAGATTCGTAAGATAATCCAAGTTTCTAATTTCACAAACTTTCTGAATGCTCTCAAAACCTCTATACTTGGTATAGTTTCATCTTCGGGACGCTTCAGTAACCACAAAGTCGTAAGCTATGAAGAATAGACGCAAGAAGTTGAATTAGAGTGCTACAACGAACACAAAACATACACTTCATCTAGAGATAGTGGATAGATTTCCAAAGAATTTTGGTGATTTTAGTGAGGAAAAATGTCGAGGCTCCATTATGATATGATATGAGAAGATGCTGGTGGAAAGGTCTTGGAGGCTATGTATCAAGGCAGTTAGATAAGATACAGCGTAGTAGTCTACTGATTGAGCCTTCATTGTGATATTCCTGCTAATCAAAACTGAAGGGAATTGTACTGAGATTTTTTCTATTGTCTGTATCTGAGAATATTCGTTAAAATTTTAAATTTTATTCCGTTGACCAAATCTGTTTTCGCAATCATTACTGTTGTCAACACAGCATTTATGTCAATCTATGCTCTTGATTTTGTCTGGTGTATATTTAGAGGCAAATATTTTTTCAATGCAAAGAACTTAGTGAAGAAATCGGTTACTCTAAGTATTTCAATTACCTGAATTGGTTTACTTACTTTTTTTAATGATATTGCACCGCCTATAACGACATAAGGTATTACATACGTTTACGTTTAAATGATTTGAGACATTTTCTAAGTGAGTGATGAGAAGGCAACCCCTAGGATATATTTGTGAGATACTATGGGGAGTATTGGGGGTAGAGTAAGGATTTCCTTCTTTAAATCTAATTCATTAAATTCATGAATAATTTCTGGGTATACATCGCACACGGAGACAGCTTCCAACTAATTTTATGATAAAAGAATATAATATAGTTCAGTGTTTATTTTGCAGGGAGCGTTATGGATGCAACACACACCCTATTCTTCTGTCATCTACTTCGACCTTGACTACAATCTTAAATCTATTTATTTATTAATTTTCAACGAATAAGAAGAAAATCACAATTAAGTGCATAATTTTCTGTGTTTTTTTTAACGGAATCTAACAAAGTTAATTTCACAGCCTCATGCCTTGCTCTTCCCTGCATGATCCGCTGTTTCCTAATTGTCTCCCCGATTTTGAATCGTCATTTGGTAATTTTTTCAACGCTATACAATCTTGGAAGACAAATAGCTTCCATTTGAGAATTATTCTTACATGAATACTTTTCATGCTGATCCCCCTTTAGAGTAAACATCTGAGTCCATAAAATCCATCTTGTATTCCAGAGCTAATCAGAACGGGGAAATAGCAAAATTCATCTTCAGAATGAAATTCACAATCTGGGAGTCCAGTTTCTCCTACTTGAAAACCATTCATCTAATATCTATAGTTTCCATACCACCCCCTCTCCTAAACTGAATATCCTAGTCCATAAAAACCTTCAAGTATTTCAGAGATAATCAAAATGGGAAAATAGCAAAAATTCCTACTCCACGGAGCCTAGTTCAACCTCCTTTCGGGATGATTTGAGTAACATGTATAGTTTTTATGCAAACCCACTTTAGAATAAACATAAAACACATGAAATCTTTTTTGTATTCCAGAGCTAATCGAAATGTGAATACAGAATAAATGTCTTCCCTTGTAGCCATGAGCCCCGCTAGAGAATCATTCATATAACATGTATAGAATTCATACCAATACACTTTCTAAATAAACACCCCAGTCGATGAAATCCCTTTTGTATTTCGAATCTAATCAAAAGATAAAAACGACCATAAATCAAATGGGACCGACGATTTCACAATTACGATGAACCCGACACCTACTTGAATAATGTTACCAAAGAAAAATTAATAATTGTTTCTTGATTCTGTCAAATTATCTTCATTACTAACCAAGCAATTGAACCTGATGTTGCCTATTAGTCTGGGAGAATTAGGCCCAAATAGGTCTCAACCCGGAAGAAATTACCAAGTATACATATTTGATATTACTGTGAAGATAAAAACGTTGTATCACATATTAAAAGCCGCCCACTTATATGCTGGGCCAAGTACGCAGTGTATCACGTTACAGGTTTGTGAAACATCTTTAGGGCGTTTTTAGAAGGATGTTGTCAATAAATATAAGCACATTATATATTAGTTTATGGAATCAAATCATTGTATTGAATCATAATAAACTGAATTGTCAATCTCAGGGATGGATAATCTCCATCTTGGAAGGCTGATATGTTTAAGTACATTCGAACATTTTAGCATCACTTGTAAACAGCATTTTGATTTACATATAGTGGGTGGCACAGGAGCTGATGAGTTACTTTATAGCCCAAAGCTATCAATGATGAATTCTTGATTGTATAGTATCGAGCTCCAGGTAGCCACAGAACTAGACACTTCTGATACACGGGATGTTTATGTTGTGTAATACCAAAAGTGATGAGTTTGCAATAATCAACGAATCTTTGAGATCACCCTCCTAGCACACAAAATATTTCACGTTGCATGATGCTGGGAGGAAAGCATTCACTCCTATGCCATTATGTTCTGTCCATTTACACACACAAATACACACACACACACACACGTGTGGCGAGTCCTGGGGAGGGTCTGTGTCCAACAACAGACGTTGAAAGATTGATGATGATTGTTTACCTTTGCTTGAACAACATCTATCCATTCGTATTTTTTTATTTAGTTTTCTTTCTGTATTTTTTTTTTCAATTCTGGAGTAAATTCAAGGAGAAGGATGTTGCCATCAGTCAAGCACCGGCATTCGAGAAGCAGCGAATGCAGGAAGAAATCTCAGGGAGAGATTAATTCATATTCATAGCATTTTACAAATGAAGAATATATATATATATATATATATATATATATATATATATATATATATATATATATATTGCTAATTCCTATCTTTGATAGTAATGTCTCTTGCATCCATTTTGCCATCTCGCTCTCGAATAACGTCCGATCAATTCTTACATGTTTGACCCTGGAATTTCTTCTTTTGTGAGAATACAAGAACGATAACAACAAATCAAAACAAAACTTAAATTATCATCGAAATAGCTTTGGAGAATTAAATCAAAATCCGAACTACATTTGCATATGCATTTAACATTGGTAAGTAATGGTTTTATGAGAGAGTGCAGAGTCATTGTGTCTTTGCAAATACAAAGTTTACATTTTCAGGTTTCTCATTTGAGGTTCAACAACATTTAAAGTATATTTCCAGTACGATTCAGAGAGATTATAATTCTCTGATTGCTTCAAATCTGTTTCTCCTTACAGTTCCTTCTGTATAAGGAATCAGCGTGTAGAAAGGAACTCATATACTTTCGATTCGTTGTAAAGTTTGAGAAGTATTGAGAAGTATCTACATAATAGACTTAGCATTCACTGCGTCTTGTAATACTTTTCCATATCCTGAGTATTCATGTTTCACGCTAACACACTTGCAAACGCCGCAGTGTATTGTATCTTATGTATCACTTATCGCAATGTACATTATTCATATTTATCAAGAATAAAATAAGGACCGAAAAATGACATTAATTAAACCGTACTGACTATAAACATGTAATGGATAGGTCTACTCTTTACTCAAGTCAAACCAGATGTTTTATGGTTAATTAATTCCATATTTCCAAATCCTTTGATATTTCTGCTTTCCGTATATGGATTTTATGATTTACTATATCAAAAGAATTTATTCTTCAAAGAAAACCTTGCAGCCATAATCACCCAACGAATTGGTTTTTGATTTGGTATATGGGAACCTCTGTGACAGGATACAATGTTTCCGGTGGGTAAAATAGCATATATTCTCAGCAAAATGTTTACTTTCTAGCTCCCTGAGTCGAATGTTGCAGTTGTGTCCGATAGCCACACCATTGATCACCCCCAACTATTTATACCTAGATGCCAACAGCTCGTAGATTTCCCCTCATACTGGATTATTATTGATGAACGGCAAATACTACACGAAGAGTAGAGATCAAAAGTTTCGTTTTGAAGAGCTCTGCAAAGTTGATAAAGGGATTTACATACTTATTGACTACAGAGTGAAGGAAGTTCGGAAACACTTGTAACATTACCTGTTGAAACGGCACCATGACAGTTGCGCTGTTAAGATTCATGCAGACTAATGAATACAAATGTACACCAAACAAAGGGATAAAAGCAAGCACTGATGAAGTAGTAAAAAATGGTTACAAGAGCGCTTGCATCCAAGTTTAATTGAAAAGAAAACCCTTTTTTGTCAGCTCTGTGATCAAGGCAAGAAATAAACGGATAAAAAAAAAGAGTTCACATGTCTTCAACTCTACCATTCAAAGATAAGTTGTTCAACATCACAGTCACCTTAAGAGTCTTGCAGGAATGCCAACGGACTTGATTGCTTGATTGCTTGGCAAACTTTGACGCTCTCTTTAAAGGTTTAGAATCGTAGGCAGAATTATACTCGTTGGTTCGAGTCAATGAAAAGATTTGCTGATGACAATTGTGACCACCAAGGCAACTCAGTTCAGGTCACGTGATTGACGTTTGCAATTGCAAATACCATCGATGGTCTAGCCAAGCTATTTGAGTGACATTTGCAATAGTGAGTATGCAGCCAGGTCTGCTGTGAAAGTGACTAAAAAGACAAACTCAACATTGAGATACCTGCTCTTGCCTACGATAAATCACTATTGCTTTAAGCAACAGACATTGCAAATACTATTAACAACAGATTTCAGAGGATACACATACAATAACCTGTCTGAGATGTTTGATTATGACGGATTGAATAGAAACATTTATGGCTCATTTGCATGAAAAGTGGACAATTTATATTTTCTGCCCATTAACAAGTTTGTATTGATGATTTCGAAAGATTTTTTCTATTTCAACTATTTTTGCTGGCAGTTTCGACGAATTAACAGTCTTGAATGCACAATACCCTCTACTAGTTTTATCTCCTGATAGGTAGATTTTTTAAAATATCCCCCGACAATAGGCTACTTAGAATGTCGATTTTAATTTCACTCATTATTCTGACCCGTCTTCAGATTGAACTACTTAGTATAGATACGTAAGCATTTTCTTACCCCGGCACCCCTTAACCCTATAAAAGTTGGCTCATTGAAATGCTCTTATAAAAGCTTGGAGGGAGCAAAAAGCTCAACCTGAATGGTGCTTGGATGATACAGGTTGATGGAAACCAGTAGTATTTTCAAAGTCTCAAAACATCTGCGGCATTTTTGCCCTCGAAGTTTGATATGGTTTGTTCTTTTCCTTACTCTCGTCATAAATATCAAAGATAGGAGGTCAAAATATACAACATTAAATCCGCAATAAAACTCTCAAAAATAATGTTTAATGTATCAATCAACCCACAGTCACCAACAAGATATCTTGGAGGCCCATTCTCTTCCCATTATTTTACGACATTTGTAAAATTTTCAAGCATTCTGTACCAAAACCCGTATTGTCGAACAGCCATGAAATATTTTGACCAAATGGTATCGACGGAGGCTTTTGATATGTTAATGGATATAAAAAGTTTTGTTTTTTCCAACCATACCAAATACGAATAGTTAGCATTTTCTTCCAGTATCAACCTCATTCCCTAATACTATACTTGAAATCACGTATAGATCTTTCCATATTGGCAAGGGTTAAGCCTAGATCCACTCAAATAACGTTACCAGAGGAAAAAATGGATAATTGTTCCCCAATTTTGTATAATTATCATTATCAATAACTAAGCAATTAATCATTATGATGCCTATGGGAAAACACGTGTAGATATTTTCTGATTTGGAAAGGTTATTAAGCATAATGATCGTCACTTTAGAACAATCCTGAAATATCAAAAGTGTAACCGCGAATTTCAAAGTCTCTCTCAAGATTTCGGCCAATTAACAATCCAATCCTAGATACGTATATAAACGAACAAACGCTGACCATATTCACCAGACACTGCTGTACGGGGATCAATAAGACGACTGAAGGGAAGAATCATGGGATCAAAAATTGTTATCAGCTTCTTTGCTCTGCTGGTGAGTGATTTTTGTTAGTATTATCTGTTGATATTCAAGATATCATATATTGTCTGTAGGTTTTTTCAATTTTCCACCTAGTTGCTAGATTAATTGGTTCGATCTCACTCGCATTTTTCCTTGTAAATATTCAAGTAATGATCAGCCTCCGTGAAAGGATTCACGGATCCATTCGAATCTCTGTTATATTATCATATTTTAGAATATGAAATATTGGCATATGTTCAATATGTTAATTCATTGTTTCAACGGGTTAGTAGGGGATTTATTTATTGGCAAAATAGTGATATGCAAGTGGTAGAGTCAAATGATACGAATAGAGAAACAGTAAACGTCACACTGTTCATTTTGCATTTAGATTGCTATCATTTCAAACCTTGAAGACTAGGATTTGGTGTTCAGTGATGATTCATTGTCTAATTTGGTAAAGAAGTACACTTTCGAGCGGATTGATTTGAGTATTTACGAACTAAAACATCCCTTAGGTGCGTCTCAAGTGATTTGGAAGGTGTAATAATGACATATAATCGTAATTCAATGCCTGATTCGAAGTCTGCCAACATGAAAATAAACGAGTTTTCGAATTGGAAGTTAAATCCCCTTTTGTCAGAGCTCAATGAAACCTTAATTCTATTTGCAACATCATATCTCTACTAAGCTTGGATGGAAGGGCTTTGATTAAAAGCAAATACACTGCAAATTAAAGTCTTTTCATTCTTATCATTTTTGCCTGGTTTTTACGTTCATCTTAACTTTCAGTTGCCATTTATAACAACTTTGAATGAGAACGTACGGCAACGATTAAACATTGCAATCGGAAAAAAAAGAAAAATCCGCTAACCACGAGCCCAGGATACGCCTGGCTGCCATAAACCATTCAACAAGGGGGATAACTGTTGATGCTTACAATTGAGACCAACGGGTGTTTTAGTAGAGCAGTATCTTTCTTTTTTCAATCTTTTTTTCATTTTTCAATTTTTTTTTTTTTTGAATAGATATTAAGATATTATAATCGATTTTGTATAGATTTTACTGTCATTATAAGTTTTGTCGCTCTTTATTACAACATCGAATCAGACCACAATTCTACAGCAATCGGGGAAAAAGCAATTTCACGGTGAGAATCAGACTCACACCTTTTTTTGCTAGCGAGGGTCCAGTATTAGCCTGGATACTTTAAAATCATCCAGAACGGCAATTTTATATCTAAATGGAAGCTGATTTTACACATTAAACCTAACTTCGTGCGACCAATGTTTTCTGATGTGGATGTTAACAATTGACACTTAGCAATCTTTCAATACATCGATGTTTATTTTTTAATTTTCAAACCTCATTCTTAGATGAAATATTGCAACACTATCAATAGTTTCAAAGTCCAGTGTCTTTCTTACAGATCGACCAGTCCATCTCCCTTTTTGTTGCTTGCGTATTTATATAATATATTTTAGTCTAATCCTCCCTCTGGTCCATGTTGATCTTTTTCTATCTCTTAGAATCCTCTTTGGTATTGCTCTTTCTATGGCTCACTGTGCGATTCTAAGTTGGTTCCGAGTTTGTCTCGTTAGTTTCCAAGATTTGCATCCCTGAATCGTAACTGTTATTATGTATTCATTGTGTGCTAATTCCATTATTCTATTTGTTTGTATCTTTGTTTAATCTAATTATGATAGTTCTGCCCTCTTCTACTCGTCCTTCCCGTCTAAGGAACTAGAAAGAAACATAAGGTATTCACTGCATTCTCTATAGTTATTTAACAATAATATGACGGGATTTTCCTTTATTCCAAGTTGAGCTATAGTACCTCAATGGCTGATATTCACGTCTGCAGTATGGCAGTACAAGTCTAAGCTGACCTTAGTAAGTACCTCTACACGCATGCATATGTGCAAGTGGTCTGTCGTGTGTATCTATTTTCCATACTTTATCAAGTAAGTGAAATTAGTGTCTTTTAATTTGCCGATTTTTATATGGACTACCAGGTTTTCATCCTTATTAAATGCAGATTTAACTTTTAAAAACTAGTTGATTGTTATAGAAAAATATAGTCGATTAATCAGGCTGCTATTCATCAATTATCGATAGAGTAAATATCTGTGGGAATCTGACATGTTCATCCGATCTCGATTCAATTAGTTTTGAATACATATTAAATGAAATCATTGAAACTCCAAGTAACGTCAACGTTAAGACTGCAGAAGATATGACAATCGTTGAAGCGGATAATCAATCTGGTCTGATGTAATCATCGTCATTCAGTAGACATCAATAGTAGAACCAAACGTCTATTATTGTGAAAAAATATTTTTGTAAGAAATACCTGCCTTCAAAAAGAAAAAAACATACTAAGACAAAACTCTGTACACCGATGTATTGTTTGCACGCATTTGCCATCAATCTCTCTGTAGCCCTTCACCTTATATCTCTCTTTCTCTCTTTCTCCTCTCTCTCTCCTCCCCTCTCTCTCTCCCTCTCTCTCTGTCTCTCTCTCTGTGTCTCTCTCTGTCTGTCTGTCTCTCTCTCTCCTCCCCCTCTCTCTCTCCTTCTCTCTGTCTCTCTCTCTCTCTGTCTCTGTCTGTCTGTCTGTCTGTCTGTCTCTCTCTCTCTCTCTCTCTCTCTCTCTATATATATATATATATATATATATATATATATATATATATATATATATATATACCAAATAACTAATCAGTAATTCGATGTCCAATGTGAATTGGGCTTATTTTATAAAGTGTTCAATACATTCAACATCAAGTTAAAGTAAACTTTTGAATATGGTGAAATAATGATTTATATATATATATATATAATCTTGTATATGTTTCTGTCTTTTGAGGGCTTTTTTGGGCGAATGATTCTATTTATTTGGATCCCCATTCAGGACGTTATTTGGGGTCGATTTTTCTTGGTGGAAAACCTTTATTTCTATTTTGTTTTGTTTCTTGTTTTTTGTTTTTTGTTTAGTTATTGATCTTTATAATTATCTTCTTTATGGGGGGGTATTTGTGGCTAGCTTGGTAAAAACTACTTGGAATGTTTCAGACACTTCATTCTCATCAGTGTGTTGTTTATCCATCAGCTTTTCGTGGTATGTTCTGTCCCAGAAAATACATTTTCTTACTTGTATCTACTCCCCCAATGTTAGAATTCATTTTTACATGACTCAATTCATTTGTGTTTAAATCACTTAATATTCTTGGTGGGTTTGTATCTTTATATCTAAGATAATTATGAGAAGGTATTTAGGTTGGTCTTAAAATGACTGGGGTTATGATGATAATAATGTTATTATCAATATCAATACTGCTACTACTAATACTACCACTGCTGCTATTACTACTACTAATACTACTACTGCTGCTATTATTACTACTAAGACTAATAATAATAATAATAATAATAATAATGATAATAATAATAATAATTCTATACCTGTATATGGATTGTAAAATTACGTTGCTTTTTTTTTTATATAAATTTTAAGTGGTGCTGACATTTCACTACATCTTTATTTTTCTTATTTATTTAGTCTGTTTTTAGTGAAAGTGAGAATTTCTTCTCATTTAGTCATAGGTAGCATGGGGTTTCAATGTTCAAGCATACGTGTCTTTGTTTTATTATCGTCCATTTTACTGAGATTGCTGTATTTGACGTTCCAGTAAAGTGTGGTTAATGGTATATTGTTTTTGTATTTATCGTCAGCAAAGGATGATGTATGGTTGGTTAATCTTTATTTTTTAAGAATGTTTCTGATTAGCTTCTGAGGGTTTCCACAGTGATGATATTTTTGCTTAATATATAATATTTGAATGTAGACGTTTGGAAAGAGCACCTGTTGCTATTTGTACGATTGCAGTCTGGTTTATCCATATTTTCTCTACTATTATCACTTTTTGTATGTTTTCATGATTCTTCGAAAATACTTCAAACGATTATAACTAATTATGAGTTTTTCTTGTTGAATATTTAATGCAATTGGTTGTTTAGTGGGAAGCGTTTTTCTATGTTCTCTCTTGTGTATTGACTGGCGATGTATACCAGATGATTTTACGACGTCTACTTTTTTATGCAGCTGTGTTTTACTGTATTTGATTTTATTCTTTCATCGTTTTTCGCTGTGAAATCACTGTCCTTTGGGGCTTTAGTGTAATTTTTTTAAACATTGTTGAATAGTATTTTGTTAGAGGAATATATATTAGCTCTGTTTCTTTTGATTAAGCGATGTTTTCATGACATTGTTTCAGTGATTAGATTCTGTGTTGATGTATGTAATTCCAGACACTTCTTTCCCGTGTGGTTTGAGAGTGTTATCATTTGGACTAAATGTATTATCTAAAAAATGTAATGTTGCTCTTAATTTCCACTTGAATTGCTCTGATCAATTATTTAATTATATATATATATATATATATATATATATATATATATATATATATATATATATATATATATATATATATACATATACATATACATATATATATACATATACATATACATATATATATATATATATATATATATATATATATATATATATATATATATATATATATATATATATGATTTGGACAAGAGGTATAACTGGCTAAGGTGAATTTTTCCTATGGGTCTGGGTGACTTTGAAGCATCCATCATTGAATGTATCTCAGATGTGATTGTGAGGATATTATTGGTAGGAGTTTTGTGCATTAGGGTTCTGTGTGATGAGGGTTGTTAAGTTTAGTGTTTAATCCATAAGGATATAGGGGTTTGAGTTTGTTGATCCACATATCTTCGTGTTTCTCTAGAACTTCAGTTAGGTCAATTGGAGTAGTTTTTTCTATTTTTTCTAAGATGGTAAAGCTAGCGTCAGTGGCAAAATTGTGGCCAGGTGTGCAAAAGTGTAGTTCTACGGGACGTGGGCTACGATTGTTTATATATATATTGCAATACTGAGCCAAATTGTTTAATTTGTTACCATTTTGGTACATGTTATTTTGCAATCCAACTTGAAATTAATCAAGGCTTACAGTTGTTCAATAACATTTAAGTTCCTTTCTTTTTTTGTCAAACAATTTGTACTCATTTAAAACAGTGTTCCAGATCATTTTATTCTTGATATTGAAACCCACTTCCAATAAATCGAAGGAAACTTGGTACATAACCCCCAACTCCGACCAGGTACTTGTGATATTCGTTTTTATTTTGTTTTGTTTTTTTACATTATAAAACTTATCAAAAGGTATCCAAGATATTTAGAAGTAGATCACTTCCCCATCATTAAAATGCCCCTTCCATACTTCAACGATGGAGTACCACTCCGTGAACTAAATTGCATACATAAAAATTGAAAATAGTTCAAAAAGATCCAAATGTATACATATCGAGTTCCTTCTTTTGAAGAGAAAATCTAGCTTTGTTATTCCTATATGTTCTATCCAAACTGCTTCTGCTGCATAACAATACAAATATCTCTCAATCGAAAAAAAAAATCCTGGATTCACCCCAAGTCAAATACCTGTTTTCTCCCTCACTGATATTTGATAACTCCCAAACAGTTATAATTCAAAATTGTTGCTTCCAAAGTTTTTATCACTAGTTGTGACACATAGTGTAAGACTGCTGTAATGCTTCAAGCAACCACAGGTCGTTTGTAACAATATCAATTGAATACTCATATCTTCCTAGTAAACAAGTAGTGAACAGTGCACGTCTACAACAGTTCATTATTACATGTGCTACATTTGGTAATTAAAAAAGTAAAGGGCTGCATATTGAGAAAAAAAACACATCATTCATTTAAAAAGGGATATAATCGGATTCTTGAACCCCTTATAATGAAATTCGAAAGAAAAACGAGCTAAATATATCCATTTAACAACTCATTGATACATTCATTCAAAAGGAGACTCTTGCATGTAGATCACTTGTGCATTACGTCATCTTAATGCATAAACACTATAATGCCGATTTAAAAATTTTAAAAAATGTAGAAATTAGTAATCATAGCTCTCATTTTTCTCATTTTAATTATAGCCAGAGTAATAGTCGAAAGTTTTTGATCTTGGACGTTTGGACAATATCAACAATTGTTTGATCCAAACATACGTCTTCTACCCATAAAACAAGGAAATATATCTGAAAAATCAAAGGATTTAATTTCCTTTAATCAAACCTCGATTATCATATTCATATATATTTGTGTTTTATTTGTGTCAGCATGACTGTTTTACAAATATACCTCTCTAATTTTTCCTTTCAGTTTTCTCACTCACCTCCTTCTATACATTTACGCTGTAGTAATGTATTTATAGAGGATTGTTAATCTCAAAACTCGAGAAAATTTCACTGAAAGGCTGTCCTCCAAATAGTTTCGCCTTGAAGTTATCCTCAGTATTTTACATTTCGATCCGCATTGAGTTCTGCGTACTCGTGGTTTCATACCACATTTTGATGAGCGTTGTAAATGCATATATACCTCGAGCAAATGAGTATATTTGGACTTCGTTCTGATTCCTATATCACGAAATAGATCAGCTGTTAATTATTGTCTGTTTTTAAATTTTCAGATGTTATGTTACCTAGTGAATGCAGACACTGAAACAGATAGTCTCCTGCGGATGCTATTGAAGGTAAGTATTATTACTTTTACTAGAGTAATACTGGGAAAGATTGTCAGGATTATTTATGTTTGGATTAATTATATATATATATATATATATATATATATATATATATATATATATATATATATATATATATATATATATGTATGTATTTTAGTACAAACATATATATTGCGAGAATTCCTTGAAGACAGCATTCTTTGTAAAGAAGCGTGATTACACGAGTTTACCCTGACCTTTGTAATTCTACATTTGTACTCTAAGATGTGTCCGATTCTTTCTAAAAGCTTCATACAGATGGCAATGGTTGAACACATTTTGGGCGGGAAAAAGCTGTGCTAGTAGAATATGTAAAAAAGGATTATTTTTTTGTACTTTGAGAATTCAGTACTCCGAAATAAATTAAATGTCAGTAAAAAAAAAAAAAAAAAAAGAAGAACAAATACTCAATTATCATCTTCATTAGATTTTTACTGTCGGTCGTTTAAAATGGACTTTCCAAAATATTCGCTAGGTTGTCATGGGTGTCGCAGAGCCAATACTTCCTGGACATGTCCCGATCACGTGCCATTTTATCGTTTGCTCGACAAAAATGTTGGTTGAGATCAGGGGGAATGAATGTTTTGATGTCTAGTTGTTGCCTAACATTCTTGTATCATGATCCTCCAACTGTCATTCGAGTTTCCTTATTGTTTTTGCGTTCGTTTTTTGGGGGGGGGAGTCGAAATATTTCAGACCAGTGTTTTTGCTCTCATATAATATGCTGTCGTGTAATCCCTTCATGTTACTTTGAACTGGAATGACTATTGTGAGGATTCATTGGTCGTAGACTATTCAATCTTATGGGATCTTCTTGTTTTTAAAAGTTGGGTTTGATCTATCAAGAGTTTGCCATATTGGTTCTCAATTTGATTTCGTCTCCTTCTGGGGATGTCATAAGGATTTGTTGTCCAAGGTAGTAGTCAACTTCATTTAACTCTGCATTTTCAATTTTTAAATCTGAAATTTTACTGTTTTCTTATTGGATAGATACTCCTGCATCATGATTTACTTGATCGATCACTTACACAGCATATTCCTCGATTACTAAACCGTTTTCAATACGCTGACTAATAATTGTAATTTTCTAGACAGAAGTTTTCAAACTTATTCAAAGTTTGTCGAACAATTACAGCATTTAATTATACTGAACTTTTCTATCATCACTATCATCACCCTCGTCATTACCATCATCAAAATTAAAAGTTCATCATACTGCCTATACTTTCTAGGTCCGTCCATATCATTACTCCATCTCGAATTCCGATAGATAACAATTTTACCCATGGTTCGATGGATCTCTAATGCAATTCATGCTGTCCAGTGAGTGCCTGTTATCTTTGGCACATACCCTCCTGATTAAGTTTGCCAGCGATCTTTAGTATATCTTTCGAAGCTGTCATATCATGCTGTTCTGTGATCTATCAAAGTTTTCTGGTTGAGCAGTTGTTTGCTTCACAGAAAAATATTGGTAGCAGCAGTAATAAAAATTGTTTTAGACCTGTCATATATTTTGATGCTGTCAAGTGTATTTTCATACTTAATTTTCTTGTTGATAGAGAGTCCCGACGTGCAAAATATCGATGCAATGTCCAGGCAAATTCTCAATTTGTTACGAGCATAAATGCAAATCGAAAGTCCCTTGCAACAAAGATAATGACTGCTTCTTTTACGGTAAGTAGAAAATGTCTTTCTTTGACGGATAGATAGATACACACCTACGTATACACACATACACAAACATATCTCTATAATTTTCTGATTAACCTGAAGATGATACCATATGTTGGCTTGTATGCAATCCGTAATTATATTCGACGAAGGTTTAATATGCACACTGAGAAACACTCAACACAAGAGACATAAATAGTGAGTTACACCCATTGTTATACTTACTGATCCCTCATCATCAAATACGTTTTAGGTAACCTTCGTAAGTAAACCCCTTGTTTAAAAAAATCAAATGATGTGTAATATAAGATAACATCCATATACAAATTTTATGATACCCAATATAAGATAACAAACTACATATATCAGGATACGGCCTGGACTTGATCAAACAAGGCTGGATAATAAGATCATACCTTAAGGGGAAGTTGCTTTTGATCATTGAAGTCTTGTTAATATAAGTGTTTTGGTTTTAAAAACAAAAAAACAAAAAAAAAAGGTTACGTGGTGAACATCTGGCGATCCAAACAAGATACTTCCTCACATAGTGAAGTGATATCTACTTATTTGTAAATAATAAAAGCTCAATTAGTATTAAAAGATATTTGGAAATCAACAAAAATAATGAAGATTTTGAAAGGTTCTTTCACATATTTGAAGCTACAAAGCTTTCTAGACTCTCTCTCTCTATCTCTCTCTCTCTCTATATATATATATATATATATATATATATATATATACGAACAAACTCGGATAGATAAACAAATAGACGTGAATAGACTGAAGAATTATAGGGTTGTGCATTTGTTTTGATTTTTCAAGATATCAATGTTTTATTCGAAATTTCTCCTTTAAAGTATGGTCGTTGAAGAGATTTCAATTCTTTCAGATACATTACCCCGTCTTTATTCTCTTTATTTTCTTTGTTTTCTCAACGAGTGCACCTACTCAAGTTTTGCTTATAACACACACACATATATATATATATATATATGTGTGTGTGTGTGTGTGTGTGTGTGTGTGTGTGTGTGTGTACCCACATGCATAAACACGCACACACACATACATATGATTTATGTATTGGTATGAAGTGTACTTAATCTGACATTATCAGTGTAAAATGAGAATATCCGAAATTTTTCACGACAAACGATTTTCCAATCCGACGTTTCGCTTATACTGAGTTTTCTTGAGAAAATTCTTTGTATGGGCGAATATATATATATATATACTGAGAAATGCTTACAAAAATTCGAAAAAATAGAAATATTACATGTATCGCATGAAATTTAGGAAAAAATTTCAGTTATTTGAAGCATGCTACCGTAGAACAACTCAAGTTATTATTCAATGTTTCATGGCTTTAAGCTGTATGTACCTGCAGTTTCCGACCCGGGAAGCGAATAATCTCACCTAGTTTATATAAACAGAGGAGTTATATTTTATTCATATAAGATATGCATACTTATCTGTTTACATGAAACTCCATGTTGAACAAGAACAAGGTCCATTCCTCTTGCGTGTTACTGTATTCTTTCTAGAATGTGTATTTGTATCAGCGTGTATATATATATATATATATATATATATATATATATATATATATATATATATATATACATATATACATATATATATATGTGTGTGTGTGTGTGTGTGTGTGTGTACATATGTGTGTGTGTGTGTGTGTGTTCCTTTTTGTTTGTATGGAGTCATGTTACATATTGAAATCTTATATAGATACATCAATGAAATGACAAAACAAAAAATATTTATGATTCAGCATGAAATCTCTTTTTATTACTGCACATAATTCAGTCGTAAATATCTATCAGAGAGCAAGATCATTAAAAAGTGAAAACTTCCAATTAAAATTCAGCTAATAGAGACATGTTCGGCTACGTACATTAATCCAGCCCTGTAAATAGTAATAAACCGAGTTTAGCTTAGAGTAAAAGTACACATTACTCAGTGAGGACCTGCGATCCTAGAAAGATAAACATAACACTACAGTGAGACATATATTTGAGTAAACACATTTCTTCTTCTGCACCCCTCCCTCTCTATTTGTCTGTCTTTCTGTATGTCTTTCGTTCTGTCCCTATTTCTTTCTCTGTATCTATCAATCTAGCTATCTATCAATCAATCTATCCATATATATATATATATATATATATATATATATATATATATATATATAAATATATATATATATATATATATATATGATGAGTATGTGAATACGATGTCCTTTTACTTAAAAACGCATTTATCTATATTGATTCAGTTAAAATTACTACTTGGAAAAGCCCAGAGGCAAAACCTATTAGTAGAATACGTTTGATTTAAATACGACAATTTTCTTTATTCTCTTTTACCTCCTCTTCCTCCACCTCCTCTCATTCTCCTCCTCTTCCTCCTCCTCTTCCTCCTCCTAATAATAATAATAACAATAATAATAATAATAATAATAATAATAATAATAATAATAATAATAATTATACTGTATATATCTATATATATATATATATATATATACACACACATATAAGAACAATAGTATCTAAGGGGCGATAAAAGTACATCTGGAGAGTGCTATCAGTACAATCCTAAAATAGGAAAATGTTCACCAATTTTCATATACATATGTATATATTTGCACAATGATGTATATAATTTAGTCTCATGCGCTCTTATACAAATATTTTAAACTGATACTTTTGTTTTGTTGTATCTTGAAGGTGCTGCTGATGTCGCCAACGGAGCTCCTCACCCGAAATGTTACAAGGTGAAGGGTGATACCAGCATCCCTGCCGGATATGGTTATTGTATGTTGAAGGAGCTCGTTGGGAATGGTAAGGAAATTAATAATCTGTTGACTCAAGATATATCATTGTAGGTATTTTTGTCATCCAACATGGAACTATCATTCTTTTCTAAACAGCAAACGTCGACTTACGCCCGGCCGACTCAAGTCTGATTGCAGATACGTTTTCATTAGAACTGGGAAACGAATAATTACTGACAAAGCCTTTGCAGTTTTATTATTTGATTGCGATTACGTAGGTTTTCTTCATGCTGTTGTTAGCTTGCTAAACAGAATTCAGTGTATACGTTTGTCCAAATACTGGGAAGACTGGTGACAGAAGCTAAAGGAGCAAATACCTTACTGACTAAGTAAAAGTAATGTAATGGATGACATCTGTTCAAGTAAGCCGTACGTACATTATTCAGTATTCGATGAATATGTAAATGCATTTCATGATATATATTTTTCAGTGCGTATATTTCACTTCAGACTCTAATGTTCGACATATTCATATATATAATATATTATATATTCAGATAGCGGAGAAAACCTGTTTATAGCTTTTAACACATTTCTATCTCTGTAAGAACCAATACAAAATTGAACCTTATTGGAGTGAAAACGTGAATTGGAGTTCGCCAACCCCTACTTTTTATATTCCCTTTGGAACCATCCTTCTACGTTGGGGCAACCCAACACCAATTTTGTTCATCATCAGACATCAGAATATAGTACATACTAACGAGGATTGCCGACACTGACCACAATTGTGGTAACTTCCTTTGCTCGGTTCTGCCGAATAAACGTCGTTCCGTTACGTACCTTACTCACAGTTGCCAAATTAGATGTTTTTTATCTAAATCTAGTTGTTCCTATTAACGTTCAGATGACTGAAAATGTCCTATACATTAACATGATACAATAGGCAATAATTTAATTCAATTTATAGTAAAAAATACTTTTTATGAATTGAATAATATCTTAATGAGTTACTTGTTGAAATAAAATTTGCCAAACTACACTTTTTACATCCTCAAATCAGGAAGGAACTAGGGCATCCATGGTCTGACTTTCAGACTCGTCTTCTCTGTTATAATTGCTGAAATTGTACCGTACTCTCCGGTTTGTTTTCTTTATTAGCTGTCTGCCAGATTGATTTATAAACATTTTAGTCATACAGGTTTGCGCACTCACAAATGAGGTAATTTAAATAAGAGATTTTGAATGCAGTGATCAGGATGAACATTTCTAAATGAGATTCTGAAATTGTACCTGACTAAATCTTATAAACCCACGGTAATGGCAGCAGATGTGCATACAACACTGTATAAAAAGAATCAAAGAACTGTCTTCTGCATTTTGGATAATTTACCAATTCCAACCTACGGTCTCGACCGACAGAAGTTAAGCCATAGAAAGGAGAGCAATGGAAATGATTCTCATTAATTCAAATTAGAAAACAAGAGCAAGTTTCGTAATACCTGATTGTTGCATCAAATGAATAATGACCAGTTAAGTAGGTGACGCAATCTTATGCCGTCAATCTTCAAGCCGGCATTTGAAACAATACAAAATATTCTTGAATTTCCATCACATTTTGACACCGAGATAAGTTCAGCTGAATATTCCACAGGTTTGACAAGTGAATTTAAACATGTCACAGGTCCAGTTAGCCACTCAATCGAAACCGATTCGTGACCACCGTATTTTGGTAGCGTGTCGTGTTGGGGATGATCAATGTAAGAACTGGAAAATAGGATGATCAGTGCATATGTTACTTCTTTCACATTCTATTGTATCACTAAAATGTCCATATTTCGAAAAAAAAAAGGCATGGATGCTACCAGACACAAACTGAAGGATGGATTTAGCACAAACGTATATTATAAATTGCTCCCCGACTACTTGAACATTTTCCGAGATGGATTTTCAAAAAACAAGAAAAACTTTTCTCCAAGACATAATCATCATCATCATCATCATCATCAGTCTTTTAACGTCCGTCGTTGGACATTGACCTTCCCAAGGATTCGCCACAATTCTCTATCATGGGCATCGCGGAGCCAGTATTTCCTGAATCTGTCAAGTTCATCTCCCCATCTTGTGTTCTGCCGGCCTCAGTTTCTTATGTGATCTCTGGGGATCCATGTTGTGAGGCCCATTTTCTTCCTTATATACTATGCGGTCTTTTGATCTCTCCATGTAAGGTTGAGCATGTCACGAAATGAGTGTTCAGTCAGAGAGACAAACAGACTAACTTGAAAAAATTAAGAAAACTTTGTGCACGGTTTTGGTGGCTATTTTCGTGACAGTTTTGTTTGACCTTTTTTTCAATGATACAACGATAACATATCCAGTCATGTAATGTGATCGAAGATGGATTCAAGACCGACGTTACTTAGGCTAAAAAGGTGGAACGATCCCTAAAAAAGCAAACCTGTGAGAAATCCCACAGATATCTGACTTTCCTTTGTCCAGGAAACTGAAATCCACCTTGTTTCTCGCTCTCATCTTTTCCTCCCTCACCAATGTCTGCAATAGACTATCTTACGGCCGTAAAAAAAAGAAAGACAGGCAATTTTATTTTATTTTTTAACTCCAATTACAATAGTGTAGTTATGCCTTCCTTCAAAACATTCTAATTCCTAAACTGTTGTTGGAATGATTACATATGAGGCAGTCACGGCCAGAATATATAATGGATATGTAGAAAGAGAAAAGCGAAAATCCAAAGAATATCCAGTAGAATCTGTCAACTATATTTAATCAATTTTTGTACTTTGTATACGAATTTGCTATGTATAGGCTAACTTGCTTCCCTTTCAATACGATACCCGGCATCAGGGTCATCATTTGTAAAAAGCATTAACTGGAGCTCATCTGTCCGTTTTAAATAGTAAATTAATGCATTAACTGATTAGTCTTGTGATATCGTCTATATTATTTTACGAGTCAACATTGCCCGTTTTTCAAAATCGAAGCAACATTTCATGCGAGATATTCAATTGAGGATGATATACGAATGCATCTCACTGGAACTATGCCTAGAATTGAGTTACCGATTGGAAAGAGCTTAGCTCACCCATGTCGATAAAAGTGTTACATTAAATCAAATAAAATTACCAACTCCCAATAAATTCCTATTGTCTGCTCTTTGATACTACCCGACAGAACCACGACTTCCCTCTCGCTTTAATTCTTGAAATAGTGGAAAACATCTGTGAATTTTGCACACTATTTAACCTTTTGGGTGCCCTTTGGAACTGTTCCAGACAGTAAGTTAAGTTGGGAAGACCAAAAATCGATCTGTGAGAAATAATATGATAGATAGATATGCATAACAAGCTGCTCTTGACAAAGCCGAAGTGTAGATGTAACTTCAGCGCCTGTTTACCAATTAAACTAAACAAACTTTTCAGACAAACTTGGGTTTGTTTTTTTTAATTTTTTTGCTGTAGATTTCTTGCAGAGTTTGAAGTAGCAAGTAGATTTTATGGGGATGCACAGCCTCTCAGGGGCCTAAGGGCTCGAAGCACTCTGCCATTTACCCTAAGCTGGGGAAGGTTGAAGTTGATCCAAGCCCTACCAAGCCCTACCCAAGGGCATGGGAGATATTGGCATAAGCAGCCTAGGTCAAAAAATAAACTCTACAACTAATAACTACTTTTCTAGAATTCAGTCAATTACTGTCATTCAGAACTTTGTATTTCTCTATTTTCAGATCCCAATTTTATTCGGATGAAAGGAGTAGATGTCGACAGTCTGGATGAACACCCGATTGACATAACAAAAATGGTGTAAATCCCAAGTGCACAACTATCTATCGCATCATGCATTATCAAGGGACAATGATATCTGATTCTGTAAAAGAAGTCTTTGGATCTTGATGTAAAATCTTCAAAATATTTCTTTTCACAAAAAAAACCCTTTCAATTGATCACTCTGAATGAATATAAATAAAAGAAGTTCTAATAAAAACGTTGCTCTCGAATCAGTTTTTTTCAAGAAAATATGCAATATTCAAATCTGTATTGATGTAATTGAGTTATCAGATAATGGTCCTTTCCATTCAACATTCCGTGGTATACTTCTGTTTATGACGATTCTAATATCATATAAATATATATATATGAATATATGTCGGGGGGTCCGTGCACACGTTTTTATAGATATATGTAAACATGTGCATATATATATATATATATATATATGTATATATATATATATATATATATATATATATATATATATATATATATATATATATATATATATATATAATATATATATATATATATATAATATATATATATATATATATATATATATACATATATATATATATATATATATATATACATATATATATATATATATATATATACATATGCAAAAGTGTATTATTAAATCTGCAGTCTGTAAGATGTATATCATTAGGATTCTGATCTGAAATATTCATTGTATAAAGCTCGTTCACTGCGATGAATTCTCAGCACTGAAGTGTCTGCATTGACATGGAATGGTATTAATAGCCCTGTCTACAAAGATATTGAAAACCCTAATTATATGAATTGCAACAATATACAGAGAAAAAATATATACAGGTGTGCAAACACATAATTACACACATACATGTATACATGTATGTACAGCCATGACTATATGGATATGAAATATGAAAATGGATAAAATTGAAATCGAAATTTGTGATTTAATTTCATTATTCATTGTTCTTTTTCAAATTAGATTCAATGTGAAAATTTAAATCGAGTTGTGTTCAGATAATACTATATCAAATCTAATATGTATGAGTGAGATTGTATGCCTACATATATGCTTATATGTATAACTGTATTACATTCAGCTAAAGGTAATATGTGTGTTTGTATGTTTGTGTGTGTGCGTGTGCGTGCGTGCATATCTGTTATCAATGTTAGTTTGCGTGTATATAATAGATTAAAATCGAAACAGTCAATTGTGCAAGATGATATGGTTGCATACTTGCACAAGAAAACGAATTTGATTATTCCCTTGGACGAATTCATGGCTATATTTGAAGTTCTATCAGATAATATTCATAGAAAAATAAACGCATTGAATTCAGCTCAATGGAAGAGTTCATTCTTCCAAATTATGCGAAGGAGATAATCAGTAAAGTATATATGTATACTTATACTAGCAGAGCTACTCGGCGTTGCCAGATGAATAGGTAATCATCAATCCTGAAAGATTTTCGGAAAATATGGATTGTGACCATTCAGGTTTGTTGACTTTTTTTTTTTTTTTGTAAGTACCAAAAATGATCAAAGGCCATGGCTACTTAATATATATATATATATATATATATATATATATATATATATATATATATATATATATATATATATTGGGGATGGAGTTACCATGTACACAATGTAGGTGACAGTCGTCTCTATAAGGATTGGAAATGCGTAAATGAACCTTTACAGATGAACAGTTAACCTACTGTTGTGGCTACGTGATACACAAATATTGAGCGGATAGGGTGCAGCAGTTTCTGTCGGATTTGAAAATTTCCTGACTGATGTTTCCAGAAATACCACAATTGACCTGACCCTGGAAACAAGTTAGTGAAGTTGGCTGAAACATATTCTAGCTGAATTGGTCCGGTCACAAAGCAGTTTGGAATTGATGGAGAATATTGGATCCTTTTCTTTTTTATTTCAACAATGTCAAATGTACATTTTCTTCACTGTACACAAACTTCTTCTCTGTACTATTGTCTACCAGTTTTGATAGTTCAGGGGTCGAGAAAGACAAACAGCATACCACAATATCAGCAGGGCCCAGTTCAATTTCACGGTTCCAAGTGCATGCAGCACCAGACTGTCGCCCTTCGCCCTTCGCCCTTTGCTTAATTTCCAAGATTCTAGATCATTTATAGAGTGAATCAACCAATCAACCAATTATGGACTATTTGGCATATAATATATTTACGCTAACTAAACATAAAACGTTACACATACTGGAATGTTCTTCTCACGTCAACGTGAAAAAAACATTCAAAATTTTCATAGTCTGAGAAAAAGTTGCAAATTCTGGAATATTGATTTTACGTCATCATTGAAAGCCAACTTTTGGGATACTTTCGCCATTTTTAATTAACTGGTTACATTAGCACTATCCATAGAATTCATTTTCTGTTAGTATGACTACATTCGTTTGTTTTTTCTTTACATTTCAATTTGGAATTAAGACTTTAACTCTAAATTATTTCACTGATGATATTTTATGATGCTAATGTAAAATTTAGATAGTGTCAAGATGATGACTCAAAACAAATTTTATATAAACATTGTAAAATATCATCAGGGATCATCGGCACCTGTCCTATGATCATTCTATGGTCGAGTAACCCTTTTAACACAACTTTTCAATTTGTGGGGTAGACCTAGTTAAAAGTCTAGGAAGAACATGGTCAGACACAATCCTACTGTGTCTCTATAGTATCAGACTACCATTTAAAACTATACACTTTCCCTGATAAATGGTGTCAGTATTTTTTCAATAAAAAATACACAGACGAACAACTAAAAATATATCTGTGATATTTTTACATTGCGATCAATAAGTATGAAAAATATCCTTGGAATGCACCTTGCATAGCAATGATACCTCCGAGCATGGTTTCGTTCCTCATTAATTCTCCCATTATAGTTGGTCTGTATGGTCTTTATGCAAAGTCAATAACTATCCACTCTAATAATGAGCGGTATGATTGTTTCTTGGTTCGCTATCCGTATCTCGGGGCTCTTCTACTCAGTGGGACTTTTAGATGAAGAAAAAAACATCCCCTTTCCACCATTTGAGTCAACGAAGCCTTCCCGGTAGAAGATTCAGTATTCTTCTCTAAGAAGAGATCGAAAATTTTTAAAAAACACATATATCAAAATGCATTAGTGATATCTTTCACTGAGATTGATAAGTATACTAGATGAAGGAAAAACTTGTTTGTTTTCCTCAGAAAACTCGTCATGAAGTAATGATCAGTAAGCTAATCTTGGTAGTCGTTGTTTGTGACTTCTCGTTGGATCTCTCAGTATAGATGATCTGATACCGACCCATGATAAGTTAATATCTATTCACGATAATAAAGACCGAAGTGATTTCTCTCCTTTGCTTTTCCTCAACACTAAACTCTTCCTCACAGTGGTAAAAAAAAAAAATGCATGAATTTTATTTGTGAGGATTAACAAGTTGATCATATGAAGGAAAATAATCTCATTGTATGGATAGTCTGATAACAACCAAGGCTAAGTTGATATCTTTACTTATAAACAGCGCTGGCCGGTGCATTGAAATGCTAGAATGGTCATGTTTTCTATTTATATCCAAGTGAATAGACCTGCCATAACTTTCATATTTTCTACAAATCACCTCTAAACATGTTTGAATGAAAGGCTATGAGATTCAATACGGTTTCGAAAATCTCTGAACGGGGCAGTGATATATATATATATATATATATATATATATATATATATATATATATATATATATATATATATATATATATTGCTTCAAGTAATGAATCTGTACACCAGATACGAATTTCGTATTTTGTATTAAGAAAAAAACGCATTATATCCGAATGAGATGGTGTGGAAAGAAAAATATTTTGATCAATTGGAGCAAACTGTTTGTAGTCCCTGTATTTGAGGTGGGAGATCTGTTTCCAATCGTCATAAATTATAAACCGATCCTTTCAATCATATATATATATATAGAAGTCATCCACAGACGACTTTTTCGATGTATTACATCTCTTCAGTGTGGCTATAGACATTACCCCATCCAGTACCGCGAGGCAGAATTGAAACCCTCACATCAGACCCGGAGGCCAATATTTTACCTCTAGACTACGGAACTGAGTGGTCAATAAAGCTAGATTTTAGCGATATATTCATTTTTATCATATTTGCAACACATTCCCTCTTTTTCTAAGTCAAGCACATAATTGTAACCAAGCTACGTTATAATCAAAATGATTGAGTCAAAAGATTTATATAAATCTAATTTCAGCACCTTTGATAATCATGTTTGAGGGAGATACATACAACTATATCATATCTTCGAGTGATAGCGTATTCTGAGACAAATTCTAAATCCTCTTACATGAAGTGGGGCATCAATATGATAAGGGATAAGTTTTCTTTTGTTATCAAATGATAAACTTATCTCTCCATTGGGTATCGAATAATTTATTTATCTACATATAAATCTCAGTGTTTGTTTATCTGCTACACCTGGTTGTTCACACTATCTTTGTTCATATCTTAGAGTATAAACCAGAGAAAAATCTTTATATATTTTGCATACATCACATTTGAAGAAAAATTGGTATCAATCGCGTATGCAAGACGGTTTATACAATTTTCAATCTCTGAATATGAAAAACTGATCAATCAAATTATCTCAAAGTAGGATATTTAGGCGAGGGATTGGTTTCGCTTGAATCCAAGATCAAGGATCTTTTTTTTTTCAAAGTATCAAACTGCATTGCAATAATATAAACATCTTTAGTTTTCCCTTAGGGATTCAATAATGGAAAAAGATTTATGTTATTCGTGAAAAATAAAGAACATTATTCAAGCCGCTTTTTGAACAATACAATCCCTTCTCCTCATTTTCGGATGCTAACTTCACGTATCGGTATGACCATCATACGACTTCTTCCAGGTGTGATATGTAATACCCGTAAGGTAAGAGAAAACCATTCTTATCTTTTCGAAGTTATAGTCAATAGAGAGAAAATTATTTTTATGTATGTCAAGCATGTTGGATATTGTGTACTAATCCTTGAAGTTTTGTGTTTTTGTCTCGGAAAATGAGATTGCCTCAGTATTTACACATATTAGTATAACAAAATTTCCCCATTTCCCTCCGTGACGACTGTGATATGTCTTACCGGGCAAACTCCACGATATCACTCCCATCATTAGTCTGTTTTTTTCTTACTGCATCCACTGTCCCCATTGAAGTTTCCTCCATCTGTCGTCATCTTGCCAAGTGTCCTGCCAATCTCCATTTCTCTTGCCTAATTGTTTATATGATATCAAGTTATTTTTTTAAAAAACACGAATTTGTGATAGTCAGAAAAGAGGGCTTAGAATCCCCGAAAGAAGGGTTTACAACCAATGCATCCTCCCAACTGTCACTTATAGAGCTGAAACATGGAACCTAACCAGACCCGCGAATCGAAAACCATGCAACGTTCACATGGATGAATTATGCTCAACCTCACATGGAGAGATCACAAAACAACACAATAGATCTGGGGAAAGATAGGAATCAGGGACATCAATGAATCTATTAAAAAAACAAATGGTAATGGGATGGCCATGTTACAAGAATAGCAGACAACCTATGAGCATAGCGACTCACAACATGGATCTCAACAGATCACATGCCCAACCGAAGCTGGCTGAGTATTTGATGGAGAGACGATCTAGACAAATTTAGAAAGTACAGGCCCCTTGACGCCCTAAATAGAGAAGTGTGTCGATTCCCCGGAAAGGTCTATTTCGAACGACAGACGTAACAGACTGATGATTATGATGGTGATGATGATGAAATGTGTTACCGTCATTTGTATGGGGTGTTATTCTATGTTTCACAATTAATGTTGTTAATGGTGGGGATAAGTGAAAATTATCAACGCTCAGTTGCTTCTCAATTAGCCCCGGCATTAGCGCAATTAATTGTAAAACCACATAAGTGATACCTCATACAAATGATAGTAACAAAGTGGATGTTGGATACTCCTCTCACCAATATAATTTCTAAACCCCTTCCCTTTTCCTTATGGACACATTTTTATATACCCCTTTAACAATTAATTTCCCTGGAAACAATAACCCATTCCCACTGTAAACACCATCATAAAGACACTCTCATTCCTACCACAAAACAAGCTTATCTTTTCGAAAAGACATCCATTTGACCCAACTTTTATATATCAGAAAATCCATAATTAAACCCTCATGTGTCTGAGCTTATACCAATCAATCTCTCTACCCCAACTGCCCTCTGTGTATTCATGTAATTTTAACTATTCTTTCTCTCACCAACATTTGCTTCAAAAACTCAGACGAAAATGGGGACGGAAAGAAAGTACGTTGGCTATCACTCATTCAATGTAAAAAAAAAATAGATAAGCGTTGTCTCAAGTCTTTTCTTTTCTATGTGGTCAACGTGTCCAAAATATTCCGTCCGATCCACAACTTTTCTCTCTATTTCTTTCCTTCTATCGATCTATCTATCTGTCTATCTCTCAAACACACACACGCACACACACGCTGATGAGGAATATATACGATAAATAAATATATCGCTTAAATTTAACCTCACTGACAGTCCAGTTCCGTGAAGCAGAGGGAGGATACCAGCCTCCAGGTCTGAAGCTAAGGTTTCGATCCTGCCTAATGGTACTGGCTGGGAAAATGGATAGTCTATAGCCACACTGAAGAGTTGTAATATAACGAAACAGCTCTCAGTAGATTCCACAACAATAATATACACATATATATATATATATATATATATATATATATATATATATATATATATATATATATATATATATATATATATAGTGTATTCAAAAGACGAAATAAGAATACGAAAGTTTGGAAACTTGATCGTATTTTTCCATTACATTTTTCAGAAGACCGTTTTCTCTCGTTGTCAAGCGTTGAATTGGACTGAAATTTTGCTGCTAGCAAGGTTTTCGGATGATTGGAAATTCTTGTTTTGGATTTCTCATCTTTTACTGGTATGCATATCAAAGTTTGGATTATTGGAAATCTTATGTAACACCTACTTTCTTTTGAGTTTTTCTCTCCACCTCCCAATTTTTATTTTCAACTATACATCACTTCACATCCACAATACAAACATATATATATATATCATTGAAAGCTAGATAATGGATGAAAATGTATCAAATATTATCTAACCCTTTTGATTACCACGAATGAAAGAAACCCTGTGAAATGCAGCAAAAGAAAATAGGTAAATCTCATGAATAAGTTATCATCTGACCATTCGCAAGAGGGCCGGAAGGGGAAGGGCTTATGGTAGTAAATAGGAACAAAATGCATTCTTATCACAAATATCCCAAAGTTTTTTTTTCTGTTGCAAACTATTCGAAGAGATTTTCCCCACGGCTTTCCACATAATCCATTTATCTCCCAAATGGACTTTATCAAGATATGACACCACAAACCCATCTCCGTATTGCACTTCGTTTAACTAAGGCCTTGATTCTCACATTATCCTTATCGACTCTGCGATTTTGCTATTACAATTTATTCCCTGACATTTCGATGAAATTACATCAAAATGTCAAAGCAGTAACTAGAATATTTAATCCGATGTTTAGAAAGAGAATTATTCCATATATATATATATACATATATATATATATATATGTGTGTGTGTGTGTGTGTGTGTGTATATATGTATATATATATATATATATATATATATATATATATATATACATATATATATATATATATATCCTATCAAAAACCTACAGTGATAATGGTCAACAACGGTCTCCTCAGTTTCTAATTGACCTACTGACTATCCATCAATCTATTCATATATATATATATATATATATGTATATGTGTGTGTGTGTGTGTGTGTGTGTTTGTGCGTGTGTGGGAGGAGTGTCCCGTGCGCAGGGTATCCTAATGCAACTGACAAATCAAATAGTGAAACAAATGCCATGCACAACAAAGACAGGTTATCAGAATAGAAGATACACAGCTTGAGAATGTAGACCACTACATCTACCATGAACAACGAATCTTCATGAAAGCCTCAAAAGAAGAAGAAATTGAACAAAGAATCAGCCCAAGATTGCAAGATTTTGGCTGATCAAGCTTAAACAGCAAGAAAAAGAGAAAAAAACATTCCTCAAAAAAGAGGGGTCTACAACCAATGCAGCCGTAAATTAGTCACCTACAGAGCCGAAACATGGAACCTTACCAAAAGACTGACTTTCAAACTGAGGACCATGCCATGTTCAGAGGAGAGAATCATGATAAACCTCACACGGAGGTATCACAAGACAGCAAAGTATATTATAGAAGAATTAGGGGTCAGATTTATCATAGGAACTAATAGAAAAGTCAAACTGAGCTGGCCACGCTGTACGAATTTGTGACAGTCGCTGGACATCCCGACAAACAATGTGCATCTCCTGATATCGTATTTGAAAACGCCGCCGGCAAAATATGAAGTTGTGAGACAAACTGGACAGGTTCAGAAAGTATTAGCTCTGTAACGCCCATGATAGAGATATCTGGCAAATCTTTGGGGAGGTGTATGTCGAACAATGGACGATAAAAAGCTGATGTTGATTATATCTGAGAAAATCATTTTTTTATTTTATTTTAAATCTCCCACAAATTAGTCCCTTAGTTTGTGTTTACGATTTGTTGGCGAATTCGGACATTTTCAGTGATATATTTTAAGTATGAATTGTTTTAGCAAGAAGGAAACCTAGATTTCTGTCCATAAAATCAAAACGAATTTTCATTTATTATAACGGTATTAAACAATCATAAAGTCAATATTTCTGTAAGCCGGCAATAAATCGAAACTAGTAATTTCGGTTTTCAAATTTGTCAGACTGACTATACATGTATGTATGTCGCGTACATACAACACAATTGGAGCTTAAAGGTTGAAATAGAAACATTTACTCACTTTTATGTCCTGAACATTTTGTTCTGTCTTTAAATTCCTTCCAAAATGTGTTTCTTGCAGAAGGCTAATTTTGCAATGTAAGCTTATGGTAAACCGGGTCCTTACTTTGTGTTTGCTTCTTCCTTTTAAATTTTTTTTTTGTGTTCATTGTCTGACAAAAGGCAAGAAAAGCAACGAAGAATTCACTGATCATCCCGATTCCAATATTTTGAATTCATTGCACCGAACTCAGCATACTGCCAAAAGATGCACGTCAAATGACGGTTTCTATCGAGTGACTAACGAGACCTGATTTCAGAATGCTTTTATTGACTGTTCAAGAAGATATTGTTCAGTTGAATAAATACATAGATTGTTCAAGTGTTTTTATTGACAGAGTTAAAGTGAAAGATAAAACATTTCTTTGTATTGTATGCGCACCGTGGCTGCAGCAAAGGAAGTAATTAAAGACACAGGACTCTTGTCGGGATTCAAAGTCAAACCTTTATTTCCCTTCTCTGGCCGACCGATAATACATCAATGGTCTTTTAGAGAAGACCAGACAAAATCCCCATTCACAGAGGAAGAGAGAGAGAGAGCTAACTTGTCCAGAGAGAGGGTGTGAGTGAAAAATTGATAAGTTTTTCTAATGCCTGCGACCGAGGATTGGCGACCTGTAGACCGTGAGTTCATTACTTTGGTACTCTACTACCCCACTAATGTCCTGCCTTTGGTCTTTCTATCTTATTGGCAAAAGTCTTTTTTTTTCTGTCGATATCTCTTTTACTAAATTAACCTACTCTGTTCTCTTGCCTGATATCCGAACTAAATGATCATCTACCCTTTCTCTTCTATTTTCCTCCTGCTTCCGTTCGTTTTGATGTAATTAAACCTACTGTCTTTTGCCTTAACTTCCACTGTAAGAATCCTTACACACGTAAGAATCCTTATCTGCTGGGATTTCAAGCGACCACGTTCTATCTTGTCAATAAATCTACTCATAATGTTCTTAATGTCCTTTCAGTGTCAGGGAAGGCCTACTCTGTAATTTGTAAGTATGTATGTATACTTCACATATATCCACTCCAAAAAGTATATTCAATTAAAAATGCTATTCATAGATCAAATCAAATATTCAAGAATAAAATTAAGTACTCATCAGCCTTCATATTATGACAAAAGAAAATATTCTCCATTCAAATGAATAGATTAATCGTTCAAATGTTTTTATTGACAAAGTTAAAGAAGATATTGTTCACAGATCTATTGCATTGTTTTGCAATACTTTCTTTTATTGACAAAGTTAAAAGGATATTGTTCAATCATATAAATTCATAATCATGTTGAATGCACTATTGTCAGATTACTCACACAGCATGGATTCTTGAATGTGTTCCTTTAAATGGTAGCCTTCACGACTGCGTATCTTTTTAATTGTAAATTTTTGCGCATTGTGATATGAAACAATTTTTTATGTATTCACTCCATCTGGTGATTTCACAAAAATCACTGAATGATTTACAGGTTTGTTTTGAAGTCCTATAGCATATGGAAAATGAATGCTTTTATTCTAACGAACAATATCTTATTTAACTCCGTTATTTCCTCCGTTATTAAAAGTTTTCTAGCCTTTTCCTACTTACGATGGAATTCAATCGAACATCCTAAACCTCGGACTGCTTTGAAGCGAAAAATGATCAATTGACAAAACATTGGGGAAAGAAACAACGTTTTCTCTGGATTACATTGAAATTTGAAGAGGAAAGAAATAAAGATTGAAAGCTTTTCATAGAGCAACTTCGACGTTGAAGAACGATAAAATCCAACAAGTCTCCACAATAAAGGGTATACAAATAATTCATCCTCCCAAAAGTCATCTATGAAGCTGAAATACGGAATCTAACCAAAAGATTGACCTTCAAACCATGTTATGTGCGTATGAGAGAATCATGTTCAACGTCACATGGAGAGATCATTGGACAGCGCGGTACATTGGAGAAAATACAAAAGTGAGAGATATCATAGAAATCATTTTTTTAAAAACTGAAATGGCAATGGGCTGGCCATATTGCAAAAATATCAGACAACTACTGTCTAATGATTCAACATGGATCCTCAGAGATATAACGCGAAATTGTGGCTGGCAGAAAATATGATGGCATGAGAGGCTAGTTCTGGCTCTACGACGTTCATGATAGAGTGGCCTGGTTGATCTTCCAGAAGTCGTTTGTCCAACGGTGGACACTGCTGCTGCTAATGATGATGATGATGATGATGATGATTAGAAATATCCTTTATGTCGTGGTTGATAGCAACTCAATTACATCTGTGAATCAGGGTGTATGACGCAGTTGATTACTTGCAGTGAATAACTTCCTAGGGATTATATCATTGAAAAGGACTTCTGATTGCGAGTGATAATTATTACACTTACCAACACCCACAGTAATCAGTTGACTTATTAAATCGAAAAAATATTGACAAGAAAAACGGGTACCTCCGTCTTAGAGGACATGTCCTCAAATCAAGATTCAAAATTCCAGAACACAACAGTTCACTAGATAGAAAACAGGGTACATCCAGACGGGGAAGATTATTGTGGAAATATCCAACGGTTTACTAAAAAAAAGAAAGATAGTAACCCTCCTCCAAATCATCAATGTCTGTGTTTGATTCTCTCTGGGGGTTTGCACTGTTATTGTTTTCTATTGTACTTAACTAAGCTCTGTGAATAGCTACATGGATTTTTAAAAATTGGTTTGAGAAGTGTGGATGAAAGATATATTTCAGGGGATTGGGTCTTTGTTGCACAAAAATACATTCAGAATATCATTATTGGCCACCCTAATACATGATAGGGATTCCACCCGTGCAGAAGGTGTTGCACTCGTTGCCATTTTTCATGTAGACAAGTACGACCCACTGAAAGATCCTGTTGTCAGATGATGCACTTGACCGTTGAGAGTCAGAGAGAGAGACGCAACCTGATCCGTACTGCTTTAACCTCTCTGGTAGTGCATTATGGATTCATTTTTCAAATTGTTGTCTCAGATCAGTGATTAGACAGGTTTATGTTCATTGATTAGACAGCATTATATTCACTGTTTTTTCCCAGTTGGCCATATGACACAGCATCCTTGGGATCTTCCTGCAATCTTCCCGTCTGATACAGTTACCCATTAATCCTTGTGTCGCACCAACCTGAGCCAGGTTAAAATCGATGAGTTTACCATTTCAACCATTGGGAAACAGAGCTTTTGAGGACATTATTTGTGGGAATTTCATATTAAAACTTCGATTTCCCTCGGCTTCATTTTTTTCCTGTATCTCATCCAACAACTAGACCCAGCTCTAAGAGATGTAATCGATACTTTTAGCCTCTTATCAGATGACTAAAGCTTGGCAGCTATCGAACATACGTAGAAAATGGTAAAATCGTATGAACAAAGAATGAAACTCATATTTCCTATTAGACAGATAAGATTTAACATTTGCTGTCCGTCATGAATTATCGGTTATGAACTTGGAATGTTATTTGATGATTAATATTTTATCGTTATACATCTATGCATCAAAAGACTCACCAGTTAATCTAACAGACCAATGTGAACACAATGGTTTCTATCCACTATTGACCTCCGTTGATGCGATGCCGTATAGAAAAATTCAGCATTATTGAACAAGTAAGCTTTTATCTATTCACAGAAGACTAGTCGTATTATTATTATAACATGATATCTTGCAAGGAACTTCTTTGTTTCTGCATAACTAACAAGATACATCGCAAGAAGTTTTTTGTCATAGATCTATTACGAGGGCTTAAAAGGTGTGAGAATTTTTCCTTGCCATGAGGCAAAGGTTTCTTTCAAGAGGTATAAATCGAAAAGAATCTTTTTTTTTTTCTCTTGATAAGAGTGCCCCTATTTTACGGGGTCAAAAGTGGAAAGATACTTGGGAGGGGGATCAACGAAGAAGTGAACTTCTTCCGCTCTCCTTCAGGAGATCAGAGATATAGGTAAACTTTTGCCACCTTTGAAAGGACAAATGTAAGGGAAATCGTTTCCAAAATCTGAAAGATCTATTCCCTTTTTTTACTCCTGGAATACTTAATCCTGTTTTACTTGCTACTCTCATTAGTATATATATATATATATATATATATACATATATATATAAATATAAATATATATATATATATATATATATATATACATATATATATATATATATATATATATATATATATATATATATATGTATATACATATATATATATATATATGTGTGTGTGTGTGTGTGTGTGTGTGTGTGTGTGTGTATTGTTATGCATCTGCTACAATGTATGTAAGGTGAGAATGCAAGAGTTTCAAAGATCAATAAGATACCCTCTCATCTAACGACCGAATATTATGGTATCCCGGGGTTAAATTAACTGAGAGGGATTCAGGATAGTTCCAGTGGTTCATGGCAATCTAAAGATTATCATTGTGGAAACAACGTAAAATTCTATTTTCCTGAAATTCAAAAGAAACTTTCTCCTCCCCTGTCAATGTAATAGCTAGTAAGAAAGTTGTTCGAACTCATAAGTATATTCAATAGGAAATATTACCCGATGTTTACGGCGTTGTAATAAGGTGAGCAGGTGTTATTGATAGTTCAATAATATTTAAGATTCGTTTTATATTATCCATTATGTAAACAATTTTGCGCCCATTTGACGATGAGTATATAAGACTTTGAGTAGAGAAGTAAGGATAACTTCCAATAGGAATATTTCCATTTGATAAATGGAATATTTCCGAATTTGTAATATATTTTTGCTTTTCCAGAATTAAACGTTACCGAAAATATTTTTTTCAAATAGTCAAAAGAATCAGAAGAATTTAATATCTGCTCAATTTTATCCCGATTGAAATGCTTCCATGAAAAAATGTTCATTCAAATGCACACAGGATTTAAATTCAGAATCATTTACATTAAAATATAGTCAGTTGGACTCGATCCTGTACGAAACCACAATATCGAAGATCCCAGTGACCATGGAAATTAGACTCTTAGTGAATCAGTAAAGTAAATCACTTTGCTATTCTAGGTGTCTCAGAACAGCTGCAGTTTATTTAGTATTGGTTAACAAAAAATTCATTTTTGGTGTGAAATATCCGGTCACTTTCAAGATTATCGGGTAATTATGCCTTTTCTTGGTTGACAGTAGAGTTACAGCTTTTTACAATTCATCAGGTAATTAATCCACAATTAGAAATATAGTATTTACAAGAAACATATCCATTTTAGTTAGATGAAAAGCATTTTATTTCGCAAGGGTCATTAATGGTAATGGAAACCTAATCAGCACATTCTCAAATGGGTTTTTAATTCGGCGGAATATTGTTGTTGACTGAATTACATTCATTTTCAATCTGTAATTGACGAGACAGTAAGTTGGAATTCCCAACACAAGACCAAAAAAATGTAGAATTAACATCCTGTAAATACCAAAGAGATTCTGCATAAACATGTGGAATTGAACATATATATATATATATATATATATATATATATATATATATATATATATATATATATATATATATATATGAATGATAGAGTGTGATTCATTTTATTCATCAGTCGGCAACTATTGATTTTGCTACCTAAAAGTAAGAATTTCACTGATACAAATATCCCATATCTACAATCACAGCCTTTTTTCCTTTCTTCTTTGTAATTAAGCAGGCTTTCCTTTAAGAGGGAAAGATAGAAAGAACAAAAAGAAAATAGAAAGGGAGCAAGGTGATGGTGACAGAATTAAAGTCAAAATCTGTATGAAAATATGTGATATGTGAAAGAAAAAAGAAAAAGATGAGACAAAGAAGGAAGGAGGGAAAGAAAGAGCAAGAAAAATAAAAAGTGACAAAGATTTTGAAATTACCAAAAAACGAACTAGTTACCTATTACCCTCATGCTGGCCACGGTCGTGACCCTCCTTTCCAGAATTTCTTTTTTCACAAGTTTGTCTCAGCTTCTTATTTATGAAATAGACTCAGAAGCGACAAATGTTGTCATTCACTTCTCCATTCTTGCGTACGACACCTATCTATCTACTGACGACGCCTGACGTCACTTGGGTTTGGTGATCGTACAAGAAATGGTGTGTGCAATGTGATTTTCACCGTGTATAAAAATAAACAGATTAAGTGAAAAATTATGCGTAGACAATAACACAGACAAAAAGAAAAAACATTTTGTTCAGTTGCCAGGGATGTTTGATCAAATTTAGGGTCATTTTGGTGAGATGATTGCTTAAATGATATTTGTTTTGTTGAATTTGGTCTAATTTTCGAGATAATGGATATCTCTCAAATTATGCTTTATCCCAAATTAGCTCTGGAGCCAAGTTATCTTCCCAAACAGTTACCACTCAAGATGGCAAAACAATTTTGTCTCCCTACATATCTGTAGTTTATATTTGGGTATTATACATATAATGATATAATATAATCATATAACTCCACCATATCTCGGAACCTATTAAAGATACAAGCATGCAGTTTTCACCATTTGATATCTGTTTTGAGGATGCATTTATATTTATTAAAAAAAACCGGCTCAGCTTGAATACTTTGTCACTTATTTGATCCTTAGAAAAATTGAAAACTTATCTAACTCAAAGCTTTGTTATATATTTTGACTTGCCTGCTCCTACGCTAAGGTCATTGAGTCCGTCATCTTGGATTATTTTGTATATAAAAGGCGGCCTGTTGCATTTTCTATGGAAAATCGCCATCTTTAGAATTATGCTTTTGAGTTTCCGCATCCAAAAAATTTCTTCAGTCTTAGCAAAAAAGCCGTATGGCAGACACAGAAATGTTTCTCTAAGATATAAGGGTTACATGAATGGAGTGTTTCCACCAAAACTTCATCCACTGTTGAAATGTCTGTTGCAGATAAATTGACCGGAGGGCATATGATAAAGACTGTGATTACATTACTTACGTAGCTACGTATTAACAAGCTAGAGAGTTACATGGACGATGGATTTTGCTTAGGATCCCTCAGTTTATGTCTTTCTTGGAAAACAACAATCCCTCGAATGACCTTTGAATACTTCATACAGTGTCTTGTTCTAAAGATAGATAATTGTCACTTGGGCTGATGACGGTCATTGTGAGTATCCCATTAGGAATTGTTATGCCGAAGAGGTTACGCCTAAGGGTATATTACAAGTAATATAGCTTTGGTTGCAATTTTTGTGTGATCAAGTTACATTATTACTGGACCATTATCTGTGTGAATGCGAAGTAAAGCGCCATTTTGGATTTTCTTTTAAAAGAGTAACTAAGTTTCAAGGCTGAAGAGTTTATCTTATATAAATGTTTTATATCGATCCTATTAACGTTGTAGTACCACATGGATAGACTCCAGTTGTTACGTAATGCAGTTGGGTTAGCATCCGTGAAGAGAACAAATGATCGAATAAAGAGGAAAAAAAAACCACATGTTGTCATGAAGTCTGCAGCTTTTGTTAATTTGTCAGATGACCAAAAATTAAAAACATCATCATCTTCATTTATATTTATAAATGGGCCTGGCTCGGCATGATATGTCATTTATCAAAATACAGTTATAGTCAGTAAACAGAAAGAAAAGGGAAAACACATCACGTCTTTTTACATACGCCTGATTGAACACTAAGGAGACTAAGATGTCAGAGACATGAGACGGCCTTGCCTGTCCTTCGATTTCATTCACAACTGGCTGTCATTTCTGGCTATAGTTATATCAAAATGTCCCATTTTCTCTCCATCTGTTTGTCGCAATATCTCCTCAACATCGACCCCCACTTCTGCTATCTATAGATGTCCCCCTTTTTCTCTCTTCTTTTTCTCACGCATTCAATTTTAATTAATCCCATCAGTTTATTACGCCTGTCTTGATATCGCTACCATCTCCTCTTGCTTCAATTCATTCACCCTCTTCTTTTTTTCTTTCTATGTTTCCCTTGCAATAATGATTTTCCTTTTAACAACTGTGTCTCAATATGGAAGCATTCTGCAGCTTGAAGCCACCGATAGACATTCTCTTTTTGTTCAGATTTCCAAAGACAGGATTTTAAACCCTGGACGGTCAAATGGCTTCGACATTTCCGATATTATCTCTTCAAGGCACGTCATCAACGTTTCCAAATGTCTGGGAAACTGCTATCATATACACTGTTCCCAAAATGCATGAGCACATAGTCAACCACGAACTAAATATGTTTGATACCGCTTATCTTACAGAGATCCATGAAAGCAAACAAATTAATTTACTGAAAATTCAATCAATAAGTGTATCTTACCTGCAATATTGTTATCCTGTGTCTCAGAATAAACACAGAATATCATTTCATCAAAGAAGCCGCTCCAACATGGCATTTGTGGCATGAATAAAGGAAAAATCATCAATGATTTTGTCAAAGAAAATTGATTTTGGATTCAGACTTTGAGACGAGAATTAGTCTTAGGCTTTCAATTAGGATTGAAAAATCTGTGTAGGGAGCCCACAATCATGAGAGAAACGTAGATTCAGTTTAAGTATGACTACAGTAAAGAGAGAGCTGTTGAAACACTGAGGTGATTGTTCTAGTGTTGTCTTCAACCGCTAGCAACATACCCAGAATGCAAAAAGTATTCGAGATATTCCTTAAATTTTGTATCGACAGACATACATATCATTAACGAACATTAGACAGAAGCATTGATTTTGTACATAGGTTTTCAAAGTTCAATTTTCTTTCTATATCTGAAGCAGTATAAAGGGGTTGTTGGAGCGGACTTTTTCCAATGTATTGAATATTTTCCACTCATTGTAGGCTCGAATATTCTTATCTGGGATCGAAAATCAAACTACAGAATAAATTATCATACCAGTGTTTACCTCAGGGCTTTTCATTCCATTTTTTTTTTATATGAAAGTAGCTTCTTAAAAATACGAACACTCATTTTGTCTTATGGTCTATTTTGAGGCCAGCAGCTTCATAGGAAGATATCATTGATAAACACACTGCTTACAGATGAAAACTATTCTCCAACAAATTAATATCAAGATTTTGCTGATCAAACCATTTCTTGAGAACTTGGAAAGAGATGTCATTCGTACATCGAGTGGTAAAAAAACTGAAACTATTAGTCTATGTCGGTCCTCAGATCCGTAAACTCGTCAAAGTTTCGAATTTCACAAACTTGGTGAATGATGCTGAAGCTTCTACCAGAGGCTATTATATGCCAAGAACCTTAGGGTAACAACAGAGCCGACAATTATGAAGAAGTGGGACAAGGTATAAATTGTAAGGTTTAAATCTGGGTACTTATAAAGCATACAAGTACAAATCATCATTGCTATTGGGAAAGATTTCTAATGAATCTTGGCGATTTCAGTGAGGGGAAAGGTGAAAGGTCTTATCTGGACATGACAGAGAGAGGATTGTGGCCGAAAGGTATCAAGGTAAAGGAGAGACACAGAATTGCAAATTGTTACTGGATCATCCAATGTGATTGCCCTGCTGACAGAGGACAATCATACAAACAGCGTTTTTATTGTCAATGAATTTGAGGAAAATTTATTAATATTCTAATTTTTTACTGATAATCAATTTTGCAATCCATTTTGGACCTTGCTATTTTGGCTTTTCCAAAAAAAGATTCGGCAAGGGGAAGGAAAAAGTGACGAGCTGCTGATGGTGATTCTGAAAATAGATTTTGCAGACTGGTCAGAAGAGCGGGAGGGACTCTACGATAACTGTGCAAAGCTTGGAGGATGGGATATTTTAGGAATGATTAAGGTATCATTGTGCAACAATAGATGGATACTCACTAGATAGATGTGGTACCAGTAGACTGCGTTATATCAATTTACTGAAAATTCTAAATTCCTAATGATTGAATCATGTAAATGTAAAAATTAGTGAGGAAATTCAACTATTCGCTGAAAATTATATTCCGTAGTAATTCTTTCATGAATGGCAGCTGCTTTGGAAGGTAACGTATTTCGTTAGATTTACCATTGTTTATAAATAGATTTCATGAACAACCATTCAAGTTTCATATCAAATGTTTCCTGGAATATTCAAATAATTGACCAATTCTACGGCCTTATTTTCGGGTACTATCCTTGGGCAAAGGATTGTTTGTTTTTCAAAGAAAAGAGTAGGGTAACAGAAAAGAAATGGTGACTGACACACCGATCTCCTTGGCAACCAGAGTTAAATGTACTCTACTATGTATACACGGAGCTGCTCTTTAATCACTAGCTGCTAAAAAAAGAAACCACACTGCACTGAAATCCACACTCGCCTCACATAATGGATGCCGTTTCTTTTTAATTACAGAGTAATATGAGCCCTTCTCCCCACACACATGATCTGCTATAAAAAGGTTTCTCTGCCTGAGATTTTGATATGACCTATCCCCATTATTTACGAATTGTTCACCTGGAGGGGGCTTTAGAAATTATTGTTCAAAACTTGGTATTAACAGAAGCAAAACAATGGAAATAGTGTGAACAACTCGGCGGCTTTCTCACAAAAAACAGATTTGGTCAGATTTATTCTTTTTACTCTTTGGTTGATGTTCTGGTTTATTTTAATTTTTTTTGTTGTTGTAGTAATTAGACTACGCAATTGCGTGTAATTGAATTATTATGAGATACTTTAATGGCTATCCGTACCAGACTCCAAATTCTGACTGAATCTGTTAATGTTCATTAAATAGTGAGAATCTTGGGAAAAATTTGAATCCACAACACTTCATCTTGTCAAGCATGCTTTGTCTCTGACGTGCAACATTTGTTGTTCAACGATAGATTGGATGGGGCAATTATAGAGCAAACGATTCTCCATTTAATTACTGACCAGACAATAATACCTGCAGAAAGTTATTAAACCCTTTGTCAATTTTGACAAGGGCAAGAATTTGATTGAAATACTATATGAAAAACAGTTTAAGTGCATAATCCATACTTAGAAAATATCACCTCATAAATTAATGTTGAAAAAACCAGTAGTTATGTTTCTGGGAAGCAAAAAAAAACTTTTTTTCGAAAACGCCCTGAATTTTTTTAAAGTATCGTACTCCACACAACAATAACTAATTGTTTTCGATATATATACAGTGAGTGAAAGTAAGTATTTTTGATACTTACAAAATATTCATTTGATATATTTTCGATGCTAATCATCTTGGCAACGGCTCTGGAACTCAAACCTACATTATGATGCTTGATTTCACAAATATAAAACTGGAGGATGGTGAATCATACCTTTTATGAGTAGTGGTGGATCATCTCAAAAGTTTATATGCGGGTACAAAAATCTTCTGAATTCTTTCTTAAAAATCATATTTAAGGTGAATTTGTGTTGGAATACTTTTTTCCGCCGTTACTTTTGTTTATATTTTATTCTGCCTTGTATGTTTCGAAATATCTTTTTCCTCTTGGTAATTGTTAATTCTATTGCGAATTATATCACGCGTGTAAGTTTGAAGTAAATATGAACATCGGAAGTATATTAAATGAATATTTTGAAATTGTCTGGGAAGTTGTTTCCGCCCACAGGATGATTGATATCTACGCTCTTTATGACCAGAATTATAATCTTAAAAAAGAATTCAGTCCATCAAAAAGCTTGATGCTATTTTCGCTCTTTGCTGTCTTCTTCGAAAAAGCAAAAGTTTAGCGTAAAGTGAAATTTGGAAATGCCAGTCCTATCGCTACTTGAATTCTATTAGATGATTTATTTAGGAAAGAAGCTAAGTAGAAAAGTCCATAGAGTATATATACAATTATAAGCAAACCTCTTACCTTTGAGTGGAAGAGAACCAAGGAGAACACATCGTTCATTATAGAAGTAGATTGCTATAAAATGCTGTTAAATATCAAAATTATCCTAAGTTTTCTGGAAGGAATCAGGAAGTGCTCAATGTTTCTCACACGTCCACATCATTATTTTCAGTCTCATTACAACATTTGGTCCAATAAACTCTCCAGCCATTTCAGCTGGCTCAAAATTATTGCATTATCCAGCAAATCATTGTAAGAGTCTTCGGTTTGTTTCTTGGTGGGAGCTTCACAATCATAACACTTTATCACACGATTCGTAGCTTAATATTTATCGACCTTGGTATGAGGTTAATACAAATGGAATGTAGTTTTATTGAGATAATCTTCACGTATAAACACTACTGTCTATATCTTTGTAACGTTAAATTAAATGAATGTTTATATCCAAGGTTGTGGGCCATCTACGACTTTCATATTTTGCATACATAACTCCAATATATGCCCAAATACAATGGCATAGAGAAAAAGATTTGCATACTTGAAACTGATTCCTGACTCAGACCCTTTCCAAAGTACCTGTTCACGAGGTAAGGTATCAATAGAGTCGGGGACAGGTTTTCTATTGCTATGAAGTGATACACTGAACCCACAATCACTAAAATTTATTAGGGTAATGTCTCCCTTGACATATATAGATGGATCAGTTTTTACTGATAAGCAGATCCCCCAGTTTTGATACATTCATATCAATTATTTTTAGTAACAAGTCTGTACATATTTCAGGGACAAAAAATCCAAATACTTTAGCCAAATACTTCATTATATACTAACAGTTGCGTTAAAATCAATACAGCAGTGTAAAGTGATTTGTATAAATTTGATTTCCAGCATCAATATTAAATTTCAAGGGAATTACATTATACATTTAGATATTTTAGTGTATTAAAAGCAGGTTTATGACTTTTTTAGAGTCTCTGTAATTGAGTTAAGATTCCAGTATGATCAAGGAATCAGTTTTCTATCATCATCAAGTAATATACTGAACCGTCGAATGACTGATGAATCATTAATCTCCAGTTATAAATACCACAATTTGTTGCTTGTTTAGAATGCTTAGAACACGTATCACTGATATTGATTGTATATTGCGTGTAATAAAAAAAATCTTGCAAAAAAAAAAGTACATTTTTTGTAATTAGGAATCGATATAAATCAGCCTATTTGATAATAACTTTATCTATAGATCTTTCTTTTTACTAGAAAGATAATGAAGATATATTTGCCTATATTATTGAGTGTCAGCTCGTTTTTTTTTTTAAACAGTTCAATTTTAAAGCGAGTGTTGAGGTAAATTCTGTGATCCGTAAGTGATAAAAATCCACTCCAATCTACGAACTCTCATTGACAGCCAAATATGGATGGACAGAAAAGAGAAAACTTGATAGCATCCAAGATTTATAAGTATATCCTCAATATCGAAGAGCCATCGTGAGATTGTTAATGTCTTAGTAGAGAATAATACAAAAACAATAAAGATTGTTTTATGTAATTTCTCAGAAAAGCAAGCAAGATAGAGGAAATATGGCTACTGAATTCGAAAATACAAATAGAGATAAGAATGCAATAATCTAACTAATTTTCATGAGAGAATCAATATTTCCAGCTTCGGCAGCAATAACTGCATATATTGACTTCAGTGGCTCATCGATCAGTTAGCACACCTTTTTTTTTAACTGGCTTGTATTTTTCAATTCACTTACTGTATTTTTTAATATACTTTCATTTTTTCAGGAATAGTACTATATTCTATGAGAGTGAAATACCTTCAGAATCGAGATGTATAACATGGTTATGCTTGAGAAGAATTAACACTATTTCAAGATACTTTGTCTTTGACTACAATCAAGTATCTGGACTTTGCATTTTTCTAACAGAAATGTTAAAATTACATTTTCTCTTTTTTCAGAAACATCATCTTAGTAATTATCAGATTACAGTCTCATTCCTCCCCTTGCTACATAGGTTTCCCATTACCTCCCCTGTTTTGAATACATCCCCTAAATAGAATTTTTCCCTTAGAAGTCAACTGCCACTTACTTAATTATCATTCATCTAAGATGTATTGTTTCCATTACAGTTCTCCATAGAATAAAGACCCTAATCCATAAATGCCTATTCGTACGTGCACTGGGCTAATAGGGGAGAGGCGGATAAGAAAATCAAAAACAAATTAGACTAAATTTTTCACAATTACAATCAACCCCGGATCTGTTCGAATAATGTTACCGAAGAGAAAATAATTGTTCCTTACTTTTGTGTAACTATTTTATATCATTAACATTAAAGTTGCATAGAAAACATGACTAGAGTTTTTCTTATTGGCAAGGGTTAATCTTAGATCCATTTGAATAATGTTACCAAAAAATGATAGATAATTGTTCATCAATTTCGTGTAATTACCTTCCCTTATTATCAACCGGGAAATTAATCATGCTATATCCCGTTGGAAAACATTACCAGAGCGTTCCTAATTGGGAAGATTTAAAACGTAATGATAGGCACTTTGGACTGCTCCTAAAAACCAATGAGATGTAACTTTCAAGGGCTCTTTCTATAATTTGGACAATTAAGAACATTATCGTGGATTTGTATATAAATGCACAAGTGCTGAGTTTAATCATTGTATGCTGATGTACCTGGATCAACAAGAAGACTAAAGAAAAAAAAATCATGGGATCCAGATTTTTGATCAGTTGCTTCACTCTGTTGGTGAGTCAATTATTTACTTCAATCTCTGATATTTACAATATTATACGCCTTCAGTAAGATTTTATTTTCTAGAATAGATACCAGATCACTCGACTCGATTCTACTCCTCGCATTTTTCTTTGTAAATATCGAAGCACTAGTCAGTCTCCGTGAAAATATCCATGGATTTCTTTGAAACTCTATTAGAATATCATTTGGGGTGGGGGGAAATAAACTATTGATCTCTTCGCACTAGAATGATCCATTGATTCAAAATGTGGTTAGGAGACATTTTCATCGACAAAATTGTCACATTCAAGCGAAATAGTCGTTACGAACAGAGAAACAGATAAAAAATGCACTGTCCATTGTGTAAGATTACTTTCATTTCAAATTTTGAAAACTAGACTGATAAGACGGTACCTTCTTTGGCCGATTCAATTTCTGCATTTATCTCCTGAGACATTAAGAAAATAGTTCTGTGCTATCGTAACTCAATGCAAAATTCAAAGTTTGCTCACATTGAATCAACTATGTTTTCGATATCAGTAAAAGTTGAATATGTTTTGTCGTGTGCTAAAGCTCAATGAATCTTGAAGCCATTTGCGACGTCATATCTCTACGAAGCTGGGTTTTCTGTGTAAGCTGTGATTAAAAAAAATATTGCAGTAGTGCATGAAACGAGTGTGTTGTCCGTCTAATTCTTATATTTGAGAAACTGTTTGGTGAACAACAGGCTCACGATTATTATGATCATTGGAAGAAGAAACAAATATGAAAAATATGAATCTAAATAAGGTGAGTCATTTTTTATGTCTAACAAAACCACACGAACATCAATCTAATTCCAGTATTTTCTGACTTTCTGAGTACCATGGGAATCCTTAATACCTTCAGGGCACTGTGATTTGTAAAACTATTGTCGTAAGCTTTTCTGTTATATACACATATATATATATATATATATATATATATATATATATATATATATATATATATATATATATATATATACATATATATATATATATATATATATATATATATATATATATATATATATATATATATATATATATATATATATATATAATGCTCTTTTATTCAAGGTTGAGCCCTCTTTAAGTGAGGTAACTCATCCATTGTAAGCTTATGCATTGCTTTTCCATAGGAACAGAGCACTCTGGTGGATGGTGAATTTACGCATAATTAGATATATCGCTTAAATTCAGCCTTACTGACCGTACAGTTCCGTAGCTCAGAGGTCTGAAGCGATGGTTTCAATGCCTCGTGGTACTGGATGGGATAATGGACAGATGGACAGTCTATAGCCACACTGAAGAGATGTAATACATCGAAACAGCTGTCCATGGATGACACAATAATATATATATATATATATATATATATATAAATATATATATATATACATATATATATATATATATATATATATATATATATATATATATATATATATATATATATAGCAAAACATAAGATATGATATACATATTGACCATAACATTTATAGAGTACATATTTTTTTTTTGCTTTTTGGAGGAGAAAGGAACTAATGTCAACCATAGCAATTTTTTACGTCAACGCTGGGGAGTGTCAACAACCTTTATCTCCTTCTAGGTGTCTTTCCGGTCCGGAGGACTTGAAAGAAACAACGTATTCACTGCGTTCTCCTTTGCAAGCTAGCAATAGCATAACATTCATTTTTGTTGTTTGTAGTTGAGCCATAAGTTGAGCAATGATGGCTTTTCAAACTCTATATGGGGATATATCTGCGATAGTCGTAAATCGACTTTTGACGGTAGGAGTCAAAGCCTTTGTGAGGAAATACCTAAAGACGCATGTGTGTGCATTTATAGATCTATTTTTATTGTTTTCAAGATACAAATAAGTGAAATTAGAGTCTTTTTTGATATGTCAATTTTTATATTGTGTACCAGGTGTTCACCTAATCAAATGCAGGTAATTGTTTCAAAAAAATTGATTAAAAATATCGTCGATTAATCGAATACAATATGCAGCTGTTTCTTGAGAGAGTAAATATTTGTGGGACTTAATGTTGAGACAGTGGATGATAATGCAATTGTCGAGGCTGATAATTGATCTAGTCCGATGCAATCATGGTCACGATCTAGACATCAATAATAGACCCAAGAGTCTACTATGAGGAAAGGAAAGTTTCGCTGATAAAATCTTCCTCGCCCCTCAAAACTCCAGATGGATACACTAGATGCGAGCCATTTTTAAGATTCCTCCCCACCCCCTCTCTCTCTCTCTCTCTCTCTCTCTCTCTCTCTCTCTCTCTCTCTCTCTCTCTAAGTCAATCTCTCTCTATATATATAGTGTGAGTGTGAGGGATACCACTTGCTTTACAAATAAGTTGTATTTCTTCATTTCTTGGTATATTCAAAATGTCTGGCGAGACAGGGGAAACATCATTACGTTTAGATTTGGGTCATAAACGACACAAAACACATATAAATACACAAAGCACTTATACATGCATAAAGTTCATATATATATATATGTGTGTGTGTGTGTGTGTGTGTGTGTGTGTGTGTGTGTGTGTGTGTAAACGCCGAATTCAAAGTCATAAAAGAAATTGCATCGCTGAATAGATATGGTCAGAATAAATTCTATTAATGACATCAACAGCGCTTTCAACTTGAAAACAGCGAGACATCTAGATTATTGAGAATAAACCCGTCTGAATAACTCCAGGAAAAAAAGCTTCTTCCTAAAAAAGTTTGGAAAAAAAATCCAAAGAGCTGTATTTTGGAAACAAACACGTAAACGCACACACACACACTCACACACACACACACATATAAGTAAAGAGATAGTCGTACATGATCCGACAGAATGATTATGAATTGTGTTATATCATATAAAAAAATATTATTTGAAATAATCTCCTGTCGTTACACAGTTAATGTATCACGGGTGTAGATAACATAAATAGAAAAATCAATTAAAGAGAAAAGAGCTGTCGCAGAAATCGAACCTGCGATCGATAGAGTAGCTGTTTCAATGTAGCGTCGCTCTTACCGTTGGGATAAATAGCGGACGGTAATCATCTTCATCATCATCATCATCATCATCATCATCAGTCTTTCAACATCCGTCGTTGGACATAGACCTACCCCAGGATTCTCCACACTTCTCTTTCATGGGCGTTGCGGCGCCAGTACTTTCTGAATTTGTGTAGCTCGTCTCTCCATCTAATATTCTGCCGGCCTCGGTTCTGCATGTGATCTCAGGGGATCCATATCATCGGCTGTCCGCCATTCATGCAACATGGCCAGCCCACTGCTAGTTGAGCTTTCTAATGGATTATATGATGTCCCTGACTCTTGTCTTTTCCAGGATGTACTGTGCTGTCTTGTTATCTCCCAATGTGAGGCCTAGCATAATTTTCTCATGCGCACGTTGCATGAAATTCTTTATTGCTCATCTCGGTTAACTTGAAACAAACCGAAACAAAGCAGGAAATAGTGATAGTACATAGATGCCCCCCTTGATTCTCCCAACAGAAAGGGTTTTTGAGATAGACTCTTAAGATCAAGCAAATAAAAAAAATAGAAGTCCTCAGACATCCAAGTAAGTTTGAAAAGAGAGCGAGACTCCTCGACAAAGTAATAAATGGTTGAATTCTAAAAACTTCGAACCGTGATTGTCGTATGGAAAATCAGTCAACTTTCAACGCAAAAGCCTAGTCTGACCACAGATAAGTAGCATTTGATCTCGATTTAATTTCAAATTATATTTATTATATTTTGCTAGAATTTTTGAATGTAGATTCCATGCCTAAAAATCTTTTTGTCCCCTACCAGGTGAGGTTTGTGAGGTTGGTGAGGCTTGAACTTAATTTCTCAAAAATCTAACCCTGGGACTGTAAGTAAGTAAAAAAACTTTGGAAAATAAGGGAGAATTATGATGAACATTTTTTTTTTCTTGCATCGCTTCGAACACCCATTCCTTACTTTCAAGAATAAATGGAATAGGTGCTAAGAGCCGGTGGGGCTCTAAGGCTACCGACCCACATCAGCAGTTGACAATCCACCAGATCCCCTGCCAACACGTCATAGGCCAGTGTGGCAGGGTATGGCCCGTAACTCCCCATGGTTCGTACACTGACGGTAATACAGAGAAATTACAAAACTGCCACGTTGGAAGACTGAGAATAAACGAGATGAGAACTCTGAGTGAAAACAGTTTTCTATCTCCTTAACTATCTATATATCTATGTATCTCTATATACGTGTTCATGTGTGCGTATGTGTGTGTGTGAGAGAGATAAAGAGAGTATATATTTGCACTTTAGACGATTCCTGTATTTTCTGTGTATTTATCGAGTATTATTGAACTCACAACTGGGAGAGTTTTACTCCAAGACCGTCCGACTGATAGTTTAGCCCCGATTGTTATCTTCAGTATTTTTAATTTCACAAGCTTGAAGAAGTCACATTTTGCATCTACTGTGTAGAGAGTTCATTTCTCATAGACTTCTGCGAACTTTTAGTGTTGTACAGCGTAGTAAATATATATCCGCTTCATGTGAGCGAGCATACTTGGGCGTCGGTCTTATCCATAGATCCAATATAAACTCTTAATTATTGTCTTTATTTAAATTACCAGGTGGTATGTTACCTCGTGAATGCTGACACTGACGCCGATGATCTCTTGAGAATGATATTGAAAGTAAGTATAACTACTATTATATGCATTATAGATGAAAAATGATTGGTTTATTCATGTTTGGATTATTTGTACATATTTTAGTATGAAGGTATTTATCATGATAATAAAACCACATTCTTTGTAGAGAAACCTGATTTTGTGAGTTATCCTGACTTTTGTTCATCTGTACTTTAAAATATGACCAATGCATTGTTGGAGCTTAATACAGATTGCAATGACTGAAACTGTCATGGGCGGGGCAAACCTAAGGCAAAAATAGGATATTTTTCCTTTTTTTTAATAATACCCAAAATGAAAGTATTTGTGGGGGCAAATCATCATCATCATCATCATCAACAGCCGCCTTTCAACGTCCATCGTTGAATATAAACCTTATCCAAGGGGCGCATGACCTTTCGACCGTGAGCGTCGCATAGCCAATACTTTCAGTGATAAAAAATACTTGATCAGAGTAATTCGTCGCGGCATCTCACTGTCAGTGTTGCAAACTGTAATGTGCAGCTGCAGTCTGCATTCTTGAAACATGAACTGCCCGCTGCATTTTTTTGCATTTTGTACTGGTTTCTATATCTTTCAGTAGCGTTCATTTTATATTGTAATGTTTTGTCTTGTAGTCCATCCATTTTATGATAAGCACGTCAAATGGTTCTCAGTTTGAGAGCAATCCTTTTGCTTAGGTTCAGTGTTTCGAATTCATTGATGACTATCAAGGGCACACAATGGTTGTAGACCATTGTTTTTGAAACTGATGTGATCTTCCAGTACTTGAAGACTGCGCTTGCGTCTGCGAGAAGCTTGCCAACTCTGAGTGATTTTTGGATTGATCCCCTTTTGAGGATTTTATCGAGATTCGTTGCTCCATGTGCAAGTTGCGGTCTATTTGCTTCATCTTTGCAATTTTGATTCTGCATTTCCTAATTGCTTGCATTTCTGGTTAATAACCTGGAATTTTCCTGTTAAGATATTGAATAGGAGTCATTGATAAACAACATTTTTTGGACATAAGGTTTCGGCCAAGTTAAAATTTCGACAAGTGATTATAGGTTGAGACATTCTGGTGAGATCCTTCGCTTATTTTGAGACCTTGCATTATCACCAGCATGGAGGCAATGATTATCATCCATACACATTTAAAGTCAATTGTTTGATACAGGTTCGCTGTGCCTTGTTTCTCTTTTCAAGTGTCACAGAAGCAAAGTATTTCGGATTCGTCCAGATCAATGCGCCATCGTACTTTTGATGGCGACAATATCAATCGTTGTTTCGATTGATCTATGTCATAAGTCGTGTTTGTCTAATATCTTTGTAATATGCCTCACCTGTGACCAAATACGTCCTCTGGTGACCTTTTTGATACCTATTATGTTGACTTCAATATTATCAAAGTGAACATTGAAAAAAAACAGTGACTGTATAAATAAAGATTGTTTTAGGACCTGCCATATGTTTTGATATTGTTAAGAAAATTATCAAATTTCATTTTCTGTTGTTAGAGAGTCGCTCCGTGCAAGATATCAATGCAATGCCCAGGCACAACTGATATCTGCTTCGAACACCAATGCAGAGCTAATGTCCCTTGTAACAAAGACAACGACTGTTTCTTTTATGGTAAGTAAGGATGACACAAATGAAAAAATGAAATGCTTTCCTCTCTGATAGATAGATGTATAGATATGAACAAACCGACAAACACGCACACACACGCATACATGCATGCACGCACACACACACACACACACACACACGCATATATATATATATATATATATATATATATATATATATATATATATATATATATATATATATATATATATATATATATATATAGTAGAATGTGGATTTGCTACACAAACTAGCTCATGTTTCTGCCTTCTCCGGGCCTCATCATTCTACTATTCATTTCCAGCTCTACTCTAAAACAACTTAACTTGATTAGTAAAAATTTGTATGCATCGAGCACTCTATGAAATAAATCCATTACATATCAGAAATGGCTTTATATTATTAATATATTATATTATGTTATACTGCTAGCCTGATTTGTACCACATGTACCATGTGTATATATATATATATATATATATATATATATATATATATATATATATATATATATATATATATAAAGAGAGAGAGCAAGACTGAATAATTACGAAGGTGTGCATTTACTCCAAATGATGATCTTTCGCACATGAAAGTATGGGACATAAGTTTTTGACGTTTCAAGTGTGATAGATACATTCGACATGTATTTTTTCCTTTTGGTTGTATTTGCTTTTTTCATTTTCCTCTTTTTGTATTGCTCATAAGTATTTGATTCTTACTCATATTACCATTAAATGAGTTTTTTCACATTCTGCATTGTTCAGACCTTCTAAGAGTATTTTTTAAAAGTTTTCTCTTTTAAAAAAAATGGATATATAATGAGAAATAATACGAGTTAAGAAAATATGAATGACTCAGACTGCAATCGTACAAACAGCCGAAGGTTCACTTTGCAAAATCATATCACAAATTGAATATTTCACATCAAGCGAAAATATCAACACCTAAAGGAAGACTAAGAAGTGACATTTCATTCAGGGATATCAAAAACACCATTTAAATTAAGATCACTCAACAATACATTTTAATTTACAAACGATAAATACAAAAACAATAAATCAGTGTTCACACATTACTGGGACCTAATGGACAGCAAACTCACACCCACAGTTAAATGAAAAATATTAAATCAAACGCACATATGCTTGAGCATTGAAACCCCATGCTACCTATGTGTAAATGGAAATAAGAGATTCTAACCTTTATTTAGAAAAAACTTACTCACTAAGTGAAATTAATGAAATGGCTTTAAAATGTCGATACCACTCAAAATTTCTATTAAAAACATATTTTAATACCCCACATACAGGTATTCGAAAATCAACCTCCCTAGCTATCTTAATCTTATCGCTGGTTTTAATAATAGCAGTAGCAGCATTACTATCAATATTGTTATTACTATCATTATACCCACAGCCACTTTAGGTAGAACCTAATCATCTCATCACGGTTATTTTGGAAATATAGATGAAAACCCACAAAGAATAAGAAAAGATTTAAGCAGCAACCACTAAAGTCATGTGAAAGTGAACCATAATACTGAAGGGAGGAGAAAAATAATAAAAAGAATACTCCCTGAGAGGAGACGTACCTCAACTCATGAAGGAAATGTCTAAGACATCCCAATCAATTTATAACAATTAGCCACAAAGTTATTTTCCTCATGAAAGAAAAAGAATAAAAAAAGATCAACAACTAAACAGAAAATAAAAGAAAAAAGAAGCCTAGGACAAAGACTTTTCATCAAATAACGACCCTAAACAAGGAACCAATTCAATAAAAGTATTCCCCTGAAGAAGCACAAAAATGGAACAGACGGATAAACGTATTTGTACAGCAAATACACTATTTCAATATATATATATATATATATATATATATATATATATATATATATATATATATATATATCAAATGAAATTTTATATTTATATGACACATGAATACTCTACATATGTTTATATTCATGTACAGAATGAACAAGAACAAATTTCATACTTTACCCATGATTACAATTTTTCCGAAATATGAATTTACAAATATATGCATTGTGTGTGTTTGTGTGCGTGTGTGTGTGTGTGCAAAATGTAATCATATTGCACAATGTAATCTGAGACGTGTACACATATTTGATGGTTCATAAGTAACGTGATTGCCTAATGATGAAAAAGTATTCACATTGCGCAAAAAATATTTTTTCCCTGTATGAAGTCGATCCTTATCGATATATTCAATCTAGGGGTAAATGCTTTCAAGGTAGCTAGTGAAATGAGAATCTATATAATGTACAGTTGCTCACATGTATGGGGCACATAGATAGGATCGAACTCAATACCTATTATCAGCACGTCATCTATAACACTACCACGGGAAACTGTCTATGCATCACCTTCCCTTACTTTCCCTCTTTATTTATATGTACATTTCTCCATCCCTCTTTCGATACACATACATATATATATATATGTGTGTGAGTGTGTGTGTTTGTGTGTGTGTGTGTTTGTGTGTGTGTGTGTGTGTGTATGTTTGTTGGTGTGTATGTATGTTTGTGTGTGTGTGTGTGTTTGTGTGTGTGTGTGTGTGTGAGTGAGTATGATGATGTATGAAATATAGTCCAGTATGCTTATATACCCATTCTAAATTGATGCTTCTGCTTTGTTGACATTTTGAAGCTGCTGCCGATGTTGCCAACAGAGCTCCCCATCCGAAATGTTACAGACGAAAAGGAGAGACCAACATCCCTATCGATTATGGTTTTTGTATGTTGGCGGAGAGAGTTGGAAATGGTAAGTACATTAATATTCTGCCTTGTTTCAGGTATAACTTCGTATGTATCAGTGTCATCCAATGTAGAACAATCATTTTTCCTCTAAATTATTGACGTCGACTTATTCCTAACTAAAAATGTCCAATTAGAGATACGTCGTCATGAAAGCTTCAAACCGATAAACTCTGGACGCTGGAAATTCCAGTCATTGTAGCTCTATGGCTGTACTACAATCGTCGAAAATGATCACCGTATCATTCTTAGCTCACTAAAGGGAATGCAGTGTACTTAGATGTTCTCCACACAAGGATAGCGACACAAAGATGCTAAAAGAGCAGATGTCTTGCTTGGTTGGGATACTGACTGGATAAAAAAAGGTAATGGATGACATTTGTCCCTTTATCTTCGGAAAAGGACAGAAGCTATTTGTATAATATAGACGTATATATATAGATAGCTAAATAGATTGTTCTGGAAATTCAGGCCCTTTTTAGTGATCATAGCCAAACAAAAGGAAAATTAAATAATTCAAAAATCATCTTTTTTTTTCTTTCAAACTTAATGCTTGACAGGGTCACGGTTGCCAATTAGTTTGTATTTTCCAAAATCTATAATTGAGGTCAAAAAGATTAAAAGAAACAAACTTTGAAAATTCAAATTATCCAACAAATAACCTAAAATAAAAGAAAAAATTGTACAACATATATCTAAATTGGAACCATGTAATTTCTTGAACGCCTAGGAATACTGAGACTGTGAATTTTGGATTAGTTAAACCGAATATCAACGATTTTAAATACAATAATAGTTAAATATACGTCGCAAACAGCTCCGTACAGAGCCGGAGCGTAAATCTATCTTCAACGTCCGTGTTCTTGAGAAACTGAAAGAACCTTTCGGACAAATTTCTTTTTCTTCTTTTTTCACTTCTTGTAGAGCATGAAGTTGCATTGCAGTTTTAGTAACAAGTTGGTTTTATTGATCGGAGTATATATCTTTACGCCAAAGATGGACTCACCCTTCAACCCTCTGTTATTTACTTCTAGCTGGGGTGGCAGGGAGAAGATTCCCGCCTTTCCCAAAGGCATAACTTAAGTAGCATCGGCCGAGAATCGAACTAAGTTCACTGATCCCGTTTTCAACGCCACTGTGGAAATTACTTCCGAACAAAGTACTATACCTATATAATGCAGTAAATCACAATCATACCAAACTGTATTTTTCTCTTTTTTTCAGATCCCAATTTGATTCGAATCAAAGGAGATGATGTAGACAGTTTGGATGAACATCCGATCCCAATTAAAAAATAAGACACACCGAATCTCAAGTTCAGAAACGAGGTTCCTTCAATATTTGATATATTATTCCGACTAATTGTTATCACAACGTTTCGAGCGATATCCCTCCGGCCTTCTTCAGGTTTCTGTTGTATCTGCTGTAACCATATAGTGAAAGAAGAGAGATCGAAGTGTTGGTTAATAAATCTTCGAACGGTTAACGTACTCTTAATACTATTTGAAAAACAATCTAAAGTTGAAATGATTTGTGGTCGGTAAGAGTTTCCACATAATGGGTGAAAGTAGAGAAGGTAGTTTATTAAAAATAATAGAGAGGCTTATTAAAACCCGAGACATTTTATTTTTATCAAGCCGTTGATGATATATAAGCCTAGGTGATGTTAGGACCCTGTGTTATATCATTTCCAAAGGGGTTATGACATGTCTTGAGAATTAGAATAGGAATGCTAGTCACGTTCTTTATAACTGTTACGCTGTGCGCTTTTTATTGAAGAGATTATATTAAGAAATATTCTGCGGAAAATAAAACACCGTATCATTGAAAAATATATCTGAAGAAGACCGAAGAGCTTCTCCACTAGAATATTGTGAAAAAAAATTGTATGAATATATTCTGGAACTCTCTCGCTTTGATCTCGATTCTTGCACTAAAATCATTGGATCTTGCTATATACTATTCAAACTATTTTCATTTTTCCCATTGATCATTTATGAATAAAAGAATGTTATTAAAAAGTGTCTTTTATTTAAATTTCTTAATGTCCGAAGAACGATGAAGTATTCAAAACTTCATTAGTATGAATGTATTATCTGAAAATATTTCTTCCCTTTAGCTATCTCGCTGAATACTTCACGCAGATATAGTATTCAAAATTTCAATACTATATATATATATATATATATCCTTTGAAGAAACCTAAAACCATAAAACTAGTATACTATATCAGAATATCTAAAAGGACCTTTAGACCTGGACTAGTCAAAAAAATATAAAAATATTCCATCATTATTTACATATTACAGGAGAATGTACAAAATGAATTACAAACCAACTGTAAAATGGAAGCTATTTAATCAAACCTACATAAACGTTGAAATATTGAAAATCCATGTTACTTCCGTTTAAATAAAAAATTTCGAAATATTTAGTTTTGCTAGAAAACAAAAGAAACTAAAATAGATTTATCAAACAGGAAAAATGATATAGCATTAAAATGCCCTCGTCGCTCAGAATTTTTATAAACAAATATAACTCAATAACCCACACATCAGTACAATAAAAGTAATGTAGACAGTTTACCTGCGGTTATCTCAAAGAACCCCCATTCAACATTGTCTACTTCCCCCAGTGTAAGTAAATTAGAAACAATACAATCCACCATGGTCATAAAAAAATTCAACACATTTAATAAATCTAATGATTCTAAGCGAAAAAATAAGATATCCCCACGGAACCACCCAGCCCCGTAGCCACTTACAGATAAATCCAACTCAAAGACCATATCCCTTGACATGTAACTTATAACCACCAGCAAAATGCACTCGCACACTACAAACTTGAACACAATAATAATAAGACAGAACAAAAACTTCCCCCACCATTGCAACATCCGCAAAATTTTCCCCAAATTCTCCAAACAAGAACCTAAAATATACCTTATCATTTGCCTGAAGAGGCCCAAACAGGACAAAAATATAAATGTGTTTGTGTAGCGAATCCAGTCTCTACTATATATATATATATATATATATATATATATATATATATATATATATATATATATATATATGTATATATATACCAACGCCCAAAACATGCAACATTCGGTTTTTTATCATATATATATATATATATATATATATATATATATATATATACCAGAGGTGAACTCTAAACGTATCCCATGGTAGAAACTTTTTGAAGGAGTCTTGAAAAAATGTTTTTTAGCATGAAACATGAGTTAAGAACAACCCTATGTTTATATATGATTATATTAATCTTGAGCACTTTTCAAGTAAGTAGAAAATCATAAAATTTCAACCACGCTACTTTTATCCTGTGAATGATTTTTCAAAAAATGAGTATCATTGATATAAATCACGTCTGTTGTTATACTTACTGATTCTTGGTTGTTAAATATGCTTTTCGGGGTAACCTACCTAAGTGAGCCCTGCTTCAAAAAGTAAATAATGTGTAGAATACGCAATATATTATGATAATACCCTATATGAAATCACAAACTAATTGTATGACAAAAACGATTTATTGATATCATAGCTGAAAAGGGAAAAGGCGTTTGATCAGTATTGCTGGGGTTGATATAATGCTGATATAACTATTTTGGTTTTTAAATCTCCAGAATGGGTACATGGTAAGCAACTGATTGTACGAATGGAAGAAAATGTACGTGTAATAGCATAATAACAAAGTAAATTTAAAACAGAAAATAACACTGAAAAAAATTACATAAATTGCATTGACGGACATTGGGGAATGAGTGACTGAAGTGACACAAAAACATTTTGAAAACGGTTTTTTAATGTTTAGTGTTTAATGTTGTAAAGCTTTTTTGACTATCTCCCTCTCCCTCTCCCTCTCTCTCCCTCTCTCTCTCTCTCTCTCTCTCTCTCTCACTATATATATATATATGTATATGTATATATATATATATACACACACACACATATATATGTGTGTGTGTGTGTGTGTGTGTACTGTTTTTCGAGGTTTCCTCCGTATGTAGAAATAGAGATAAATGATCAAATTACTGAATAGAGCATATATCCCTGTGCCAGTGCCACTGTGTGTGCCTATGTGTTCTTGTGAATATATGTATATATGTGTGTGTGTGTGTGTATGTGTGTGTGTGTGTGTTAACGCAATAATATGTCAGCAGTCACAGACGTAATTCGTAAGTGAATTTCGATCAGCAATTTTCAATGAAAGTTTGATCTATGTGATATGAGTGTACTGACAAGGAAAGATAATAAGATAGAACAAGCTTATCTGCACGAGGATCAAACTCCTGTGCTTCATCAAAATCTGAAAGATAAACAAAACAGGATTTATTTCTCCATAAAATAATATCTCAGAGTTACGTGTCCAATGTCAGCTTCTCCATTAGTGGCTTCTGTGAATGCAAATTGCAAACTTTGGCGAAACAAGGGAGCAAATCCGTCATTAGTTTACGCATACGTCACTGTTATTCATACATGACGTGGTTACATATGAAAATAGTCAACCCAATAGTAGGAGTTTGACAATATGAATATTATGACTTTATTATCATTGGGCTATAGACTTATTGACTTACCTATAAATATACACCTGCGTGCACACACATATGAATGCATTGATGATAGAAATGTAATTCTAGAATATATCAATACATCAAGTCGTGAGCCATTAAAGTAAGTAGCTGTTTTGAAACATCGCCTGTCCGTTGACAATTGAGTTTTCTAGTGTATTCTATAATCTCTCTGTTTTTGCATTTACTCCCATGCACTGTGCTGTCTTGCAATCTCTCCATTTGGAGTTTAACATAGTCCGCAATCGTGAGAGTTCAAAAGTGTAGAGCCATACCTTTGGTTATGTCCGATGAGTGAATATTAGGAGAATGCATTTACAGCAGGCCCTTCTGATTGGATCTTTTTTTTCTCTTGATTGCTGAGGCTGAGCAGCAAATCTTTCCAACGTAAGTTCATTCTTAGTTTCTTTTCTTTTTTTTTTTTTTTTTGGCATTCCATGAAGGTATCAAACCAAACATAGACACATATGTGATAGATACTTGGATTTAAGTAATAAAACATTCGGTACTCAAAGAACCAGCTATATACGAATTAATACCAATGGAGAAAAAATCACGTATATATTTGAATTTCTATGCAACTATCCCTTAAGGAAACGGTAAATTCGTTAGAACCGAAAAAGACCATGATTTCAAATATTAGGTTGGAGGCTTTTTCATCAGCAATACACTTGTCCTTTGTTAAACAGTACAGTGTTACGGACAGAAATAAAAACAAAGATCACAATGAGGACAAGTAAAAGATACCCACTCAAAACATCTATATTTTATACTTTTTTAGGCAAAAAGTTGAAAAATTCAAAATCCTGTTATAACATTATCATGCTAACTTTTTTCCGTAGAATCCCAATTTAATAAATGCTACTTCATTTTGAGAAATTTTTTATCTTAGCATATGGATTTTTCTGTCAATAGAAATAAATCACGGTATATTCTGTTTGATTTCAAATTGCAAAATTGAAAACGACTAAATATTGAACTAAAAGAGTTGAAAACTTGATTTATTAACGTAAAATATTTTTTACAACAAACTTTCTGGTATTTTCTGGTATCTATAACGAGAATCTAGACGGTATTTCAATATTAGAGTATACTTTTAAATTATAGATAATATTCCTCTCTCATTTCTGTCCCTCACTGTTTGACTTCCCCATAAAAAACACGTACACTTAATCGGACTTTCATCACTTATGGGTAATTCAAATTGAATGAGCTACCTCAGGGAAATGCCGTCGAAGTTAAAAGGTAGGACTGGTGATTTGCGTTTCCATAGTAAAGGCAAAAGGTACCATAGATGGGAAGAACAAAACATGTGGTTACAATTTAGCTTCTTGTTTTGTTTTTGTTTTTGTTTTTTAAACTTCGGTATTTACAGTTTCTGAATGATGTTGGAAAATGTGACCCGATAGATGCAAGATACAGGGCAAGGAAAACGAACGATGGGCGAAAAAATTGACTAGGCTGTGAAAGAAAACGGGACGACCGTTCCTCTCCACGTAAAAGTGTTTGCAGCTCCCTCACTTCTCAGCGTACTCCGTTGACCACTGGCTTCGAATGGCCTCCATGGTGAAAAGTCCTTGTATCTGGATGTAGATAACATCCATCGCGTGCCTAAGAAAGAGCTCAGCCTTGATTAAAGCATGAAATCAAACAACTGTTGTTTCCGGTGACAAGCACCACCTGAGGATTATCAAAAGAAATATGAAAGTTTATTCCTTGAATAGAAAAACTGAAACCAGAAAGGTAGAAATTGGAACACATTCAAGGGCGAAAGTCTTTGAAAATGTCTGTATACTCAAAATCAGTATACAAGAGGCTGGAACCACATTTTCTGTCGTGGGACAGATTCACACTTCTTCCGAAGAGAAATTCGAAAAGTGTAAAAAAATTTGTTTATCTTTCTTTAATTCTCGATTTAATTTATGTTCATCCATGGTAAAGTCTACGAGAATGTATGTGTGCTAAAAAAAATCCACAAAATAATTCTATAGAAAGAGGCATGGATTATACATGCCCTGTTCCGGGGGGAGGGGCAAAATCTGCCCATCCTCCGACAATCGAGTGCGAAGTAAATTTTTCTTTCTTTCTCCAGGCTGCCAATTACGGCTGTTTAGTTGACACCTTTGATCGACAACACAAGTGTACAATTATTTTCATTGAGATTCTCTCACATTTTCGCATCATGGGCCCATCCCGAGTTTAAAGATTATCACCGACAAGCCTATATTTCGGAAAATCGATAAAACTGTTGGACAGACTTTTTGTCGACATGTACATTTGCAAACATGTTCGTGCCTAAGGTTTAGTTAATGTTTTGAACTCACAAACAGACTATCCCTATTCTCTATTTACCATTCGACCGTCTAGGATGAATGACTGAGAGATGCACAGAAACTCACGGGTTATACTGTCCATTATAATGTATTTAAAATTTCTTTTTTTCTTTTCATGTTTCTCGTAACTTATACTTATTTTATATTAGGCTTTTGATTTTTTTGGATTTGTCAATGCTTGAGTCGATGCCGAGCGTTAACAGGAGGCAGGTAATTACCCTAGTTTACTAAAGATCCCATCGAAATTTCGCGTCTGATGGACTTGAAAGGTTTTAAACAAAAAATCAGAGTACATAGATTATAGATAATGAATAGGAAAACTAAATAATCGAAACTTATTTTCCTCTCACAGTCATTTTCCAATCACTTTTTCTATCCGAAGCCGATAAGTGACCATACTGATCACAGTCATTATCAGTAGCGTCGATGCAATTTATTGAATTATCATGAATCGGAAATCCTTTGAGTTACCGCTCTTTCCAAAAATGATACCGTTTATCTTCATCAGCATTTCCTTTTGGCTTCCTGCACCGATCACAGTGATCTTGCAGCGGATCATTATGTATTTCCATATCATAAGAGCTACATGTCGGTCGATGACAATTATTTGAACTATTCCATTCGTAGATTTTGGCACCGCAGAGATAGGCAGCGTGCATTTTTGTAAATGCCCACATAAGCTGATTTCTGATTTTGCGTAAAACTTGAGCCTAACGTTATAGTGTGGATTCTGTTGTTTATCCAATTTGTTTCTTTTTCTATAACTTTTACGATAAATCGCTTCCCTCATGCGAAAGTTGACCTGTGTAATCTTATTATCAGTGCACACTTGTTTTTTCTAGCCTTGGAAACGCTTTCTCTCAATCTGACAAAAAACTTATATTGTTCCTGGAATGCTATCTGATAATGTTTATTGCTATAGTACAATCATATAGATTTCAAAATAATACCCACAGGTAACACTACAACTTTATCGTGAACAAATTTAAATTGAGTAAACTTGGTTGCGTCAGTTTCATTCAATCTAATGGCTGCTTGAATTTGGTTTAATGAATATCAAACGGTCGGTCATTTTCAGCTAAGCATTTAGCTAAAATATTGTTCATCGTTCAATGGAGCCTCTCCATTCTGCTGTTACTCTGAGGGTGGCAATTCTAAGAGGTAATATGTGTAATCTGAAGTTTAGTCAGTGATTTTTCCTCATAATCTTATTTATATTATATTTGTTTTCTTTGTAAGCACTTCGAAGCATTCTGGCCACCCACTATATAAATCAATGAAGCTAACTATGTATCGATTATTGGATGATAAACACGGGTAGGGACCTGAAATATCTATGGCAATTTTTGCGAACAGATATTATGGTAGGTCGCTTTCTTGCATTTTAAGGGGACAGGCTGTCATAGGATTCATTTTCCGAAAGAAAGAGAACATACATAAGACATGGTTCATTACATAACAAAAAAATATCACTGATCGCTCAGTGGGTTTAGTCAATTCCCATATGTTCATTCGCGTCATGATATTGTAGCAAAACTTCCTTACGTAGCTGATTAGGTACATATAATCTAATTGTTGCTTCATCTTCTGGATGAGATGAATAATAAAGAGTGTTATCTGATATAATATGTTCATTTTCTACTTTAGCAATAACCTTTCCCATCCTTTAGCGCTTTTCAAGTTCATAAGTTACCTCATCGGCATTTTGTTCTACGTCTTTCCAATGTTGCCTAATCTGTTCAATAGGCAAGGCCTTTTTTAGGTGATACGGTGCAATGTTCCGTGGTTCGAAGTCATTCGAGTTAATTACGGCCGCTTCATACGTCCGGACATATAGGTAAAATGGTTTAATACTACTATCTTCTGGTGCATTCGGTGATTTAGATAAAAGGCCTGCACAAACCTTGTATTTCCCTGCTAAATATTTGATTTTGCAATCATAGGCTCCGATACGAAAGGCCCATAATCGAATCTTTTTATTTAGAATTGGGGATTTGGAGAAATGCTCCAAACGAGTAATGTTCACAGAAAATGACAAATTTAGAATGATGTAGATAATGATCTGGTTTTTGTAGAGAATTCAATATGGTAAAGGCCATTTTCTCGATGTTGGACCAGCGAGACTGCATATCACTTCATCTATGTGAGAGGAAATTGATTGTTTTTTCCATGTCTTTTCCTTTGGCCTGGTCAAATTGAATTGGCCTTGGACATGTACCGACTGCGAAATTCAATGCATCAGTATAAAGGTTGTAGGGTCTATTTATGCCCGGGTAAAGGTCATGTGCAACAATAACGTCGGAAAAGAGAACACAAAGATCAAAGTCGAAGACGCAAAACTGGAGAAAGTAGACCATTACATCTACCAAGGACGACGAATTTCCATTAAACCCTCAAAAGAGGAAGAAATCAAGCGAAGAATCACCCTAGGAAGGCAAGCTCAACTTTTAAAGACAATAATATCCTATCAATCCTAAAAAGGAGGGTATACAACCAATGCATCCTACCGATAGTCACCTATTGAGCTGGAACATGGAATCTAACCAAGAGACCTACAAACTGAGAAACATGCAAAGTGTACATGAAAGGATCATGCTCAACCTCACATGGAGTGACAACAAGACAGCACAATATATCAGTGAGAAAACAGAGACATCATAGAATCTACCAGAAAACCAAAATGGGCAGTGGGCAGGTAATGTAGCAAGAATGGAAGACAACCGATGGGCATCACAACTCATAACATAGATCCCCAGAGGTCAAATTAAAAACTGAAGCTGGCAGAATACAAGATTGAGAAACGAACTGTACAAATTCAGAAAGTATTGGCTCGGTGACAACCACAATAGAGAGGTGTGGCGAATTCCGAGGAAGTTCTATATCCAATAACGGACAATAAAAGACTGATGATGATGATGATGATGATGATGATGATGATGATGATGATGATGATGATGATGATGAAGAAGAAGAAGAAGAAGAAGAAGAAGAAGAAGAAGAAGAAGAAGAAGAAGAAGAAGAAGAAGAAGGAGAAGCTAGCAAGATAAAAAAAATCACAGGTTAGTTGTCAACTTTCTGTCAATTTTCATCTAGTGTATTTTTTGTTATTTCTATAAGGGGTTCAGCTATCGAAGAAAAATTGGGATTTGTTGGCTATGATAAGAGCACATTCCGATAAAACTACAACAGTTTCAGGCGTTGCAAGTGAAATAATAGTTTCTATCATGTCTTCATCCGGAATGATGCCTTCACTGTTGATGGTAAATCCTAGTTAATGCTCCTGTTCAATGAAAAAAAATCACACTTAATAATTTTAGCTTAAGACAGTGCTTACGGAGGTGGCTAAATTATCTATGCGTCGTAAATGGTATCCTTTTGTCAAAGAGAAAATTGAAATGTCATCTAAGCAAGTCAATGCAAACTAATACATCACCTCGATACTTCGGATATTACCTCTTGAAAATATTTGGTGGATTAGTTAATTGAAATAGAATAGTCCTTTATGACAAATGAACTCGATCCTTTCATAATCATTTTCGTCAAGTTCCAGCTGCCAGAGCAAGGTTTTCTAGTCTAATTTAGGAAAATTGATAGGTTCACACAGAGTTGTCAGTATAGCCAGTATATGGGGCTCCTAATTTGAATCGGTCCTCTCATACAAATAAAAATTACTCTGTATTCTAATTCGTCCACTTTTCTACCTATGTTGTTGTACGTTTGATAATCAACGCGTCACATCTATTAGATTCGTTGCTGCCGAATAGTTCCCACCCAATAACCCCTACAACGTGCTCCAAGTGGCATCTGGTACCACCACGAGGAATATCTGATGATGTCTTCAGCCTTCCAAGTCGCTAACTGATGAGTTACCCGTGTCCCTTTTCCTCTCCTACTCTTGCTACCATGAAATATTCCTCCACATCTTTCTTCCAGATAATTCTTTTTTACCCATCAAATATTGTGATATGTGTAAGAAAGACGCCAGTAATGCTGGATGTACCGTCACCTATGTTCACATCTCATCAATAAGATGTACCATCATATTGTTAAAAATATTTGGATACATGGTCACAGGAAAGGTGAGGAAACCTGAAAAAGAATGCTCCTCCCTGTGATGTTATTTCGTCTCAATCTTCTGGTATTGAGACTCGTTGTCTCTTGTTCCCTTAACGGTATGGTTGGACGTCACATTGAGTTTCCCGTGGTATCTCCAAGGTTCAAGACTCGAAGATCAAATACTGGTGACGATCATCAATTTACACACCTGTTTAGTAAAGAGCCGCTGAGTGAAATGAAGCCTTCAGCTGAAAGGTAGTGACTCGTGATTTGCGAGTCTGTAGTAAAAATGAAAAGTAGCAGAGATGAAAAAAACGAAAAATGCCGTAGTTACAATTTAGTGTCTCGTTTATTACTCCTTCTCTCAACTTCGGGGTTCAGTAGCTTATGAATGATGTCCGAAAATACAACACGGTAGATGCAAGGCGAGGAAAATAAATGGAAGACGTGAAGGTTGGTTGTAATGCAAAAAGAAATGGATGACCTTTCCTCTCCGGATAAAAGTGACGACTGCTCCCTCACCTTCCGACACACTCTGTTGATCACAGGTTGTTAACGGCTTTTTATGGGAAAGGGTATTCGATTAGGATGTCGATATCATACGATGCATGCCTAGGAAAGAACTCAACCTTAATTAAACTATGAAAATAAACAAATGTTGTCTCCAGCGACAAACATGACTTCAGGACAATTGTTCTGTCAGAAAAGATTTGCTAGTCAGCAAAAACGTTTATCATTTTCTGTGGTAGCCGTCTCCGTTGATATTTGTTGATATGTGTTCTCAGTTGACAAACATCACTGGAGTTGTCTGATATTCTGAAACATTCATCATTCCATAAGGATAAGACATCGTTAACCACTTTGAATTCACGTTGTACACAACCGCATTTTCGGCCTCTTAAACCATGGCTGGTTTAGCTTAAAGCTTTCCTGTTACATGGTAACACTCAATATATGTTCATATATATGCTTGTATGCCAAGTACTCCTCTCATATTTTGCATTGATATCCCTAAAATATGTTCAGATACATTAGTTTAAACAAGCTGACTATAAACCTTAAATTATATCTGAATAATAAGACACGCGAATTGAGATATTTTTTGAGTACCAACATTAAATTAATCCACCATTAACTTCATCATAAACTAACAGTTCCATTGTAATCAAAACGTTGGGGTCTTGTGATTCATATAAACTTAATTTCTGTCACCTATGATACATTTTAAGGAAAGTTCATTTTATAATCAAATTCTAACTTATTTAAATCAGATTTTAAACTATTTTAGAGTCTGTATACTTGACGTGGCTGAAAAATATCTTAGAGAGTTCGGTTTTTTCGTGTTATTGTGTAATACTGTTCGAAGGAAATTCATATAGATACGTTTTACATCCAAGTATATCTTATGTACTTGGAGCTAGTTTTGAATTATTTTTGAGTCTGAATATATGAAATTCAAAAATTCTGATTCACCAAACCTGATTTGTTGTGCTTTTTCACTTGAATGTAATGTGTGAAATATGCAAGACACCAATTGGCCAATTACGGTTACTTTATCTTGGGTGTTCAGAGTCCTGCACAAGATATACTAGTGCGGTGTAGCCTACCCATACTTAGACACCACAGAATTAACGTATTGTTTGGTGAATTGGAAGCAGTGGGGGGGAGGGGGTAATCTATGGGCAAATTGGTAACAGATTCATTCACTGGACATAATTCAGGTGAAGGATCCGATATCTTAATCACTGATATTTACTTTGTGTTTTAGTTTTAACGGTTATTTTGTTTGCAAATAAAAGACAAAAAGACTAAAATGCAAGATTTTTCGCCTTCTATGCTGAATTCCTTGCAAATAGGGCGTTGAAGTATTTATTGCCGAAAGGATTTCAATCTAATGCATTTCAGCAGTGTTCCTATAATCAGTTCTCTTGGTTTTCTTTTTACATTTTAATATCTTCATTTCCCTTTATCATTTTCCCTTCTAGTCTTTGAATAGTTTTTTTCTCTTCCCTCTTGCAGTTCAAGATGCATTCATATCATATTGTTGCTTGTATTACAACTTGTGTGTTTTCTCCGTTTTTAGAATTGTCTGTGTTCCATTGATAAGAATATAAAAGAAACAAGAGAAAACACAAGAAAGCAAAAACTTTGAGCATTATCTAGTTCCGAATTTTCCATTCCTATTATTTAATGTCCTCTAGGCTCTAGCATTCCCATACATACCTTCCTGAAATTGGCTACGCGCCACTTTTCCATGTTTACAAAAAAGGCGAAAAATGGCCACACGCCACTTTCTTATCCTTACAAAAAAGGCCAAAAAGTGAGTTTTCTTTAGTGTTTTTTTGCAAAATGCCATTATTAAGATGGTGCGTCCCCCCCAATCTCCTGTATAACTCCAACCTCCTCTGACTCAGCATAAGATACCATTACAACAATTTTGAAAACTGTTTCCCATATGAATTAATGTTAAATGCTATTTCACTCTTCACCATTTCGGCTTGCGAGAGGTTTTATGAATTACCAACTCTCCGATATCGGGGGGAAAATAGTATTTCACTCTTTTCCCTTTCCAACTTGCAATCACACTTCCTGACTCGTACAAATCTGGGAATAGGCCCCCCGCAAGATGGGAAATGTGGGCCCGATGGTTATTTTTGTAATCAGTACTAAATACATATTATCTATACATGGGTGAATATGTCTGACCATATAAAAAGTTTATATTCATTCTCTCTGTTTATTGGTCTGTCGCAGATGGATCTCATTGATTAATTGACTTTTCATTATGACAAAACACTTACGTCATAATGGACGCCATAGAAATTCTACAGTCTTAAATTACGCATAAGAATAGCATGAGTTGAATTGAGATTTTAAAATAATTTAAAAGTAGGTTACTTCAATTACAAAAAAAAGAAATCACTTAATAGCTTTAGGCTTCTTAGTACTGATCCATACACAAATAACCACCCCATTTTGGACGGGGATATCCTGGTATAAATATAGTTTGCATGGTGTACTTAAAAGTAGCAAAACAGAGTAAAATAAGTCATCATCATCATCATCATCATCATCATCATCATCATCATAATCAGTCTTTTAACGTCCATCGTTGGACATAGACCTTCCGCAAGATTCGCAACACTTCTTCACCGTGGGCACCACAGAACCAGTATTTCCTGAATCTGTCCAGTTCATCCATCTTGTGTTCTGTCGGCCTTGGTTTCTTATGTGATCTCTGGGTATCTATGTCGCGAGACGTGATGTCTATCGGTTGTCTTTCATTCTTGCAACATGGCCTGCCCATTGCCATTTGAGTTTTTTAATTGTTTCTATGATGTCACAGACACCCGTTTCCTTCCTTATGTACTGTACTGTCTTTTGATCTCTCCATGTAAGGTCGAGCATGATTCTCACATAGGCTCGTCACCTATACCGATCTATTCTGTGCCATGTTTATTATAAACTGTTCTTTATCGGGAATCCTATTCTATTTCATCTACATTTATTTCAGATGAAGATTGTTATCCTTTACTTTGGATTTTTGAACCCGTCCAGTTCGTCTCACCATCTCATATTCTGCAAGCCTCGGTTCTGCATTTAATCTCTGGGAATCCACGTTGTAAGTTGTGATGTCCATCGGTTGTATGCCATTCTTGCAACATGACCAGACTAATGCCAGTTGAGTTTCCAAACAGTTTCTATTATGTCTCAGAATCCGCTCAGTTAATGTATTTCCTCCCTGCTGGAAGGGACCCTGACAGTGTTTTTGTTTATTGACAAAAAGCAACTACAATTAAGATGAAAGTAAATAGCAAAAAAAATCATAATGAGAAATAAGCTGCTTTTACTTGGAAACTGCACACAATTGAATGTTTCATTTGATTGGGGTTCGTTCATTTTTCTTGTCTGGGAGTTGGGGAACAAGGAAAATTGAGGCTTTTGCTTGTGTTATTAAGCATTGTGTAGAAATCGATTTCCTCCTTAAGGAGAATAACGTGGACGCCACTGATGGCTCTTTATATGATCCCCAGCTGCTTAAGGCACCTGGTATTCCCAGATAGTCATTTGGCTGTAGACCAGGCTCGTCAGTTCTAAACTTCAGTGATCCTATGAAAACTGATCAAACACGTTTCGGCCGTATAGTCCTCTAAAGTGATTGCGTATGAGTAGAGAGCAAATGTAAGAATGCAACTCTTATCTGAGAAGCGAAGACAATTGAACTTTTCATTTACTTGAGGTGAAATGCAATTCAACCCACTTAAATGTAATGTAATAGAATGGATGTATAACGTCATATTCAACGTCGTGATAGGTGTCCAAAGGCCAAAAGGTACAGTGGCCTTTGCAAGAAAATGTCAGGTATTTAATCATACATTAGAGACGTGCAGGGATAAATAATAGATGGTAATTGAAATAAATCGATAGATACAAAAGATTCAGATGATTGGTTCTATGCAAAATACACACTTGCACGTACTCACACATACGTGCTCTCACACAAAAACACACATACACACACAACCACAGACATATATATATATATATATATATATATATATATATATATATATATATATATATACAATACCTGTCATAAGTATTTGGAAAAACAAACATTTTCTAATTACTCGGTTTTACAAGCTAGAACATTCCGGATGGATAATCATTTTTTTAGCAATCAAAATGTTTTCCCAATAGGATCTAGTCGTTTGATAAGAAAAGAAGCATTTTTCCCAATACTTCTGAACTCATGTTGAAAAGCAAGCAAGTGGATTGGGAAAAAATATCACATTACTATATAGATCAAGGTTCATCAATTTCTCTGTGCAAGTCAACCTTTCACCACCAACTGAACGCAGACTCCTTAGCACATACTTCAGGGCGCTAAGATAACTCCCAACAACTATGGAATTCGTTGAAATGCAATGATTCATAGTTTGCAAGAACAAACCCCGGAACTGAAATTATTTATCACAAAAATTGAAATTATTTCAAGTCGACAGTATGGCTAGCTTCTGATGGCAGAGTGCACAGATACCGTTGAGGAATTATCTTCACGTGATTTCAAGAAATATTTTGAGAAAGACGTTGGTGGCGGTTGATTCTGGATTAGGCCTTTTAATTTCTGCTCGAATTAGTCTTGTTTGTCTTTGTTTTGCTTGTCCCCTTCCCTGAATAGGGTCACGGTCAAGATAAAGGGTTCAGCACACGGTAGAGAACACCGAAAATCTTTCTCTTTTAGACTTAGTTCGTGTTTTAATTTTGTCAATTGATTTAGTAGCTTTTACAAACAAATTCGTTACAATTGATGAACTGAGCGCAAAATGTGGTTTATAATTAATAATTTTCTTTGGAATGTTCTATACACAATGGGTGAGTCTCTATTCAGAAATGTTCCGGTTGCTAACGTTAGCATTGTGGTGGGTCTTTGAAGGCAATAGACAGGAACTTCCCTCGGTCACATCTCGTTTGTGATGTGAGTTTTGGTAGCAGGGTTGACAGGGTCAGTCCAGGTAGGTTAGATGCTAATTCAAGCGGGATAATTGTGAAAAAACACAACTAACAAAGTTGAATTTTCTCATGGAGAGGTAGAAAATCTTTCGAAGGAAAGTAATCGGGAGAGCAAGCTCAACTTTCAAAAACCAGATGATCCCAATAATCCTGAAAAGAAGAGTATACAACCAATGCATTCACCCGATAGTCACTTATGGAGATGAAACATAGAACCTAACCAAGAGACAGACCTACAAACAAAGAAGCATGCAGCGTGCACATGAGGGAATCATGCTCAACCTTACATGGAGAGATCACAAGACAGCACAGTACGTAAGGGAGAAAACGGGGGTTTGAGACATCAAAGAAACTATTAAAAAACTCAAATGGCAATGGGCAGGCCATGTTGCAAGAATGAAAGACAACTGATAGACATCAAAACTCACAACATGGATCCCCAGAGATCACATAAGAAATTGAGACCGACAGAACACGAGATGGAGAGATGAAGTAGACAAATTCAGGAAATACTGGCTCTGCAATGCCCATGATAGAGAATTGTGGTAAATCCTGGGGAAGGTCTATGTCCAACGACGGACATCAAAAGACTGATGATGATGATGATAATAATGATTAGGTAATTTATCAGAATAACAACCCCCACAAAGCTAGGGTCATGAAGATGATTGTGCATAATCTGTTGATAAGGTGTTTGATAAACGAACGAAAGCTAACAATATTTTAGATGTGGTTTTCATTATTGACCCTTCTATATTGAACCATGTCTTAATTGATCATGCTTTCGGTTCCAGCGACCACAAAATGGTACATATTTCTGAACATTGCTTAGTTGCCAGAATAAACAATCGAGAAAAATGTACTTATATAGTGAATGCGATTATGGGAATCGAAACAAAGAAATTGATGATGCAAACTGAAAAGCTTTGTTGGACAGAATATGTATTGAAACTAATTGGAGCATATACAAGAGAATATAAAACGTTCGATTGATAACTTTATTCCCATCGAGTATTTGGAGCCTAATAAAAGGCACAAACATCCTTGGGTTTAGATATAAGTCAACAGCAAAAGTGAATTCAAAAGAAGGTGAAATGAAATATAAACAGAAATAAGGAATAAAGATGATAGAATTCTTTACAAACGATCTCTACAAAAAGAGAATCAAGTAATTATAGATGTGATGTATCACTTCGGAAACGAGTTTGGTGATAACCCCAAGAGTTTTTGGATCTACGTAAGACATAGAACAAAAATTGAGTTTTCTCATAGAAGATAGTATAGAGTAACAAAAAAAGCGCTAAAACTGAAATAATGAACTCCTTCTTTGTATCAGTTTTAAGAGATGTATCTCCGATCAAAAATTATCAATCACCTCGCCGGAATGAGAATGCTAAGGACAAACTATGGGATGTCACATTAAAACCATCAACTAAACACCGGCACCCTATTAAACGAAAGGCTAATAATGCCTCAGGTGGAGGGATGCAAACGTGTCACTGCTACACAAAAGGTTTGTCAAGCTCAATAAAAGATAACTACGGATAGGTATCACAGAGAGATCAAATGATTGGGTCGCTTTAGTGAGTTAACTGGGCCAATATCTTTACCAGGTGTTACAAGAATATTTGAATCGACGATCGATATCGAGCTGTACATTGTTATAAAAATTCAACATCATTCATATTTAGTGCAGGTAAAAGTGTAATTTCGTAGATTAGGAATCATTTCAACTATACTTATACTCTTGATGGTACGTCTTTGGATCAAATGTGTGGACAGAAAGACATAGGTTTTTTTTCTCAAATGATTTGTCATTGGCGGGTCCATATCACTGTTAAAATGGCTAAGCAGACAGTAAGTGTGATCAAGCGCAGTTCTACAAATTCAGCATCTAAAAAAGTACGAATATTATATGAAGCTTTAAACCAGCTCTTGAATTTTACGCTCCTTACGGCAAAAGAAATATTGACATTCTAAAATCTATCCAGAACTTTTGTTTAGGCGTAGCTTCAGACAAAATTGATTTTCCATCACTCAACGTTGACGTAAGTTTGCTGATTCGAATTAAGTATATGAAAATCTTAATGTTTATTTCAAACTTAATGTTGGAAATCTCTTGACGATTGCGTGTAAGAAGATGAGAGGAATTTCCCATTCTCTACAAGAAAGATATGTGAGATCAATCTTTTTCCTCATTGAGAGCGATTGATAGTTGGTTCAAGCTTCCTTGTAAAATTGTTTGAGCAGCAACACTGGTTATATTCCGAAGGAACTTGAGGATCCCACTCGAGAGAGAATAACGAAAATAATATAACTAAGTAATGAGTTTGCAAACATATTATAAACTATTAATAAATATTTGCATCATCTTTCACTTCACAGAAATGCAGTTTATGGGTTGAAGATATTTCAAACACGCTATAAAATGATTTATAAAAAAATTATTTTCCATTCTTAGTGAAGAGTTTATAGTGGAAACAATTCATTGCAAACAATAAAGCAATTTTTTGTCTTTTAAAAAATTGTTTCTTAGTTTTAAATACAAAAGTGATATAATTCACTAGAATGATTCTAATCAAAAAACAATTTTAGTCTTCGTATATCAATAAGTGGTTTCAATTCGATTTGTTCTTGTAGGTTTTTGCACCGAGATACCTTAACTGGCGTCAAACTATCCTTGCGCTTCTTATGACATGATATTCAGTTCAGTTCTACGAATTCAGCGTTCATGACTAAATGAATGCACTCTTACGTTTATTGCAGGAAAAATTGATTATTCTCTTTTATTTCTGTTTTCAAATCTCAGAAACAAGCAATTAGATGGAAAATGTCCTTTGTTTAAAAGGCTTATGACAAATACTATATATTTACCTACACATATATATATATATATGCATATATATATATATATATATATATATATATATATGTGTGTGTATGTATATATACGTGTGTGTGTGCGTGCGTGTGTGTGTGTGTGTGTTTGTGTGTATTTGTGTTCCTGTGACAATGGTATACCCTCGATTTGCTGATGTATGCTTGTGTGTTCACACGTATGTGCATACATATTTGTAATAGTAGTTTTGGGAGATGGAAATTATTTGAATGAAAATGATACCCTTCTTTTTCTATTTCTATTTCGGAACACACACATACAATACCATGTATGGACCAATGTACCCGAACACTGAAAAATAATCAGACATCCCTGAATGTTTCAGTAGCCAGGCAATAAGTAGATTTTAACTCTATTTCACAGTGTTTACTCCTACATATACAGGAACAAAATGAGATAGATATATACAAACAGAATGTCATATATACATATATATATATATATATATATATATATATATAGAGAGAGAGAGAGAGAGAGAATGAGAGAGGTGGATAGACAGGTAAGATAGATACATACATATGGAGTATGCTAGTGCAGCCTCTTAAGTCATCAGCTGCAGTAAAGTGTAGCTTGGAGGGCCGTTATAGAATAATATTAAAAGCATAGTTTAAGTGTGTTCAGCATCGCTTGATGGATCCCCAACGGGCAAAGAAATACATTGGGAAGCTAAAAAAACTATTCAAGTACAAACCATATGGGAACAAATTTCATGCAGGGAAACATAATGATATCTTACGAAAATTAATCAATAAAATACAGATAAGCCTGGAAGGAATTAAGTCGTGAAGCAAATCTACCGGAAAAAACTCCGAGAGAAAATATGGTAGAATTAACTTGTTACCATGATTCTCCTAGAATGTGCATTCCACGAAGAATTTGTATTTTCTGTTTGTTTTGGGTTTGTTCTTTTTTCAATTCAAATGTACTTTATATTTTACGCATGATTTCATCAACATTGTTGTGTATCTGAGCAAACTACTGAGATTAACAAAAACATTTTTTACCTGTGTAGTGAAAGTTTTTCCTGGTTGTTAACGTGTAAGACGTACAGAAAATGACTATTATTGCCCCAAAACTTTTATGACCAGGGAAAGCGATATTTTGGAATTTATCAGCATGCATTTTACAAGAGGGGGATCTGAATATCTTCATTCACATGAAATATCACATTTTAAACAAAGGACAAAACAACAGCATACAAATTTACGTTACCATTTACTTACACTCATAAAAAACTTTAGGTAATTAAGATTGATAACCTGTCCTAGGGATAACATCTTATTAAATTGAACTCTTCAATAAAAGTTCTCAATGTTTTCTTTTTTAACGACAAATTTGCTTCCGACATTGTCTTTCCATTACCATGCTGTCAGTTGAATTAAATCATATACAAACACCGATCGTTTACACTGATGTTAAACAAAAGATTTATAAGGGAGTATTTTTACTCGAGAAAACAAGACGAAGTCATTATATGTCAGGAAAATATACGAATGGTTATCAAAAATAAGACACAATGTAACGTAAGTCGACAAGGGATAAGATGACACAACTTGTTCTGATATGACTTTGTGAATTAAGATAGCATAACATGGAATAAAATGACATCACATGGCATAACATGGCAAAACATGGAAGAAAATGATATGACATGGCATAACATGGATCAAGAGGACATAAGATGGAATAGCATAGATTGAGTTGATATAACATGGATTAAAATGGTTTGCTATTACATAACATGACATGACGTAACATGAAATGGCGTAGTATTGATCATTATGGTATAACATCGATAAAGATGACCTATCATGATATAAATTGACGTAGATTAAAATAACATAGCATTGATTACGATGACATAACTTGGAATAAGATGACATCACATGGCATTAGTTGACATGATGTGATATAAGATGACACAAAATTGAATGATTTGACATAACATAGATTAAGATGACATTCCATGGAAAAAGGTGACATGACAGGGTATCGGATGATATGATATGTTATAAGATAATTACATGAAGATGAGAAAAATCGTTCGCAATAACACCACACAATGCCATTCCTGTTCCTTGGAAGGAATGTCAAGAATATGGGCATCCAAACTGGATTAATCAAGCCGCCATCTATGCCTCTGATGCTTCATTCACAAAGGCAAAATGTGGAGGGATTAAAAGCCATTTCCTTTTCTTATAATACAGGATTTCCGTGGATATAATCGATCAGAAACTAACAATCATCATCCATGAAGATAAGTAAAAGAAATTTGTTGCACAGTGTATCGTTCCTGTATATATTTTATAAGACCTTTGACGCTATCCATCTTTTTCAAAAAAATTTCTGTGCGAGGGTGATAAATGCTTTAGATTTTTTTTTCCAATTAATTATGCGAAAAAAAGTACTTTGAAATGGTGATTAATCCCTTCAAGCATTGCTTTTATGATCAGAACATTGCCACTCTGTAATTTGCCTTTTTCACTTCAGAGGCTTAGGGGAGATATTTGAGAGTTGCAATCTCTATACCTTGATCTGCGAAAAATTGTTACATGGCATAATATTAAGCGCAGTAGAGGGATCAACGTAATGGTTTTTTTTTTATATCCCTACCTGAATATGTTATTTGTGATATGTTGATTGAAGCATTCGAAGTCCAATATGCCCTGGTGGAAGCATGATTTTGTCATGATCCCCAGTTATCAGAGAACTCTCTGGGGCGAAGGTTAAAGCCGCTGTCTTTGTCAGGTCACGGATACGAAAATTCCTAAATTGCTAGGAATCCGCCAGCCAGCTAAGAAGAAAGAAGAAGCTTATTGCATCTCTTTCAAAGTGTTTTGGGGCTTCCAGGGCAATTGAAAGGCCGAAAACTTGCGGAAATGATTGAGACTAGGCAAAGGTAAAATGGCCTGGAAGCCATCCGTATGATCGATATTCATTGTGATAATTTTAAGGAGAGCATCTGTGCATAGTCAAGAGAAGCGAGTCGAGCGCTACCACCTGCTCTGAACGCTGTTATCAACATATAACATATAACGAGAACATTATGGGATATCATATTTTTGGGTCTGGTTCGTGTTCGTGTATTACAATAAACTTGTAAATCTCGAAAAAGGAACTCACTTTTTTTATGATCACTTTTGTGTAATGTGCAAATTAATTTAAATTCATATCATGCTGTTTTATCCATGGATAGAGATATGCAAATTCACCCGTTGTACAATTAAAGTTATGTAAATTTCAAAATATTGCCCTTGAATTTTGAGGGAATAAAAATTACGTTCATAGAACATAATACAATGAAACACTCTGCTAATGAATGAACAGTCAGCTAATAATCACATGTGAGGCAATAAATTCACTGTTTTACACTCGTGTATATGTACATGTGTGTGTGTGTGTGTGTATACATAATAGTATAATTATATATATATATAAACTTACATATGTATACGTATAAATATAAAATCTTACGTATGTATATTTATATTCATTTATATTCATGTTTTATAAATTATATATATATATACATATATATATATATATATATATATATATATATATATATATATATACATATATATATATACATATATATATATACACTCAAAAGAAACCAACTGTTTAAAAGATTATTAAAGTAAAACTGTTTAAGATACTGTCATTCAAAACAAACACTTTTTATTGTTTGATAAGTGTCCTTAAATATCCTCTACCCAACAAAAAAATGTTATTAAAAGATGCATTTTGGAATACTCATGCAAAATCTCCGAGATTATAAGACAAATATCGTGCCTGGTGCTCTGACAAAAATATGTAGAGGGTATATTTCCAAAAACTAACGAGAACGCTTTTGGAAAATGTTCCGTGGAGTATTCATGCGAATGTTCAGGATTTTAGCCAAATTGCATGTTCGATAGCATCGACACAAGATAATACGATTAAAAAAAACTAACAACAAAAACAAACAGATCTTGTTATAAGAATAGAAAATGTTTCTCAAAAATAAGCGTGCATAATAGGTGTCAATATACTAAATTGTTTAATACATTACATTTTTGAAACTATCTTTTGTTGTAAATTTCCTAGCATCATATAATTAATTGTTGTTGTTGAATATTTTCCTTTCCTAGTGTTCCATAAGTCATTTCACTAGATAGCCTAGTCGAGAAAACTTAGAGGTTATTTACAATACTAGCAAGTATGTGGAGGTTAAGCGAATTTTTTTTTTGATCATAAGGAGTAGCTAAAAACCCCACCCGATTCCCAAGTATACTTAAGGTAAAATGTACTGTTTCTGCTACTTAAATGTCATATACAGATCAATAAAATGTTGGTATTTGATAGATAGATAGATAGATAGATAGATAGATGGAAATTATATTATTACTGAGATGAATGCGAATGCAGACCCCATGCTATTTTTATTCAGTCGTCAATCATATAAAAAAACTTTTGTATTCTTCAAGTTAAAAATTTCAAGTTAGTATATTTTAGCGGTATTTTGATTCACTACCTCGTCACTATGCGTAAGTTCGTCTACTTGGACGTCACATACTGATAAACAGAATCAAACTCTGTATATCCTATAAATATATAGATGGCTTATCAATACGATCGGAGTGAATACATACAGAGACCCAAAACTATTTATTTCGAATTTCTAAAAACTTATATAGTGAAAATATGCTCTAGCATTGTTGTGCTAACAATGACTGATGAACAGACATTTAGTGAAAAATAGTAAGATAGATGGGAGTCATGAACAAGACAGATTCAGGAAATACTGGCTCCACGACGCCCATGATAGAGAATTGTGGAGAACCCTGGGGAAAATCTATGCCCAATGACGGACGTTAAAAGAATGATGATGATGATGATGATGATGGGAGTCAGATGATTATCATTGGGTGGTGATCGATTGCAGAACGTACACTATTAACTTTTTGCGATTTTCAAAAAACTGATACGTCAAAACATGCCCCAGTATCTGAATAAGTAACCATAAGAAACTTGATGTCCATAGAAGTGGCCATCGTTGATTTATAATAATATTGGTCAGACGGAGAGGCATTTCGTGAATTTTAGTTGGATGATAAATGCTCAAGTGCTGCAGAAGATTTCCCAATTTGCAGTAGCCCACCCTCAATTCCTGACGACCTGCAAAAAAAAAGATTTATGGATCACTTCGTTAATAGTAAGCAGTGATAAAAGGTGGTTAATTTGTCATGCAATTAATAGGAAGTTGATTCCTGGATATTAATTTGAGTTACGTAATTGATATCATAATGGTGGTAATTCAAACCGTATCTTACTTTAAAGTGGTTATTTTCCTAGCAAAAAATGCAAAGTGGGTATGATTTAAAATGCCATTGGTCAATTGTTTGGATGCAGGGTGAGTAGTTGTAGAACAAGCCTGGCTGTCGTAGGGTTAATCTTCACTCCTACTTCTTTTCCGATTGATGATGATTACTGCATCTTCTGTATCGTATATATAATTAAGAATAGGTCTCCATCGAGCAACAATGAAACAGTGGTATTCGCCCCGGCCTCGAAAATGCTACCCCAATTTCATTTGAAACTTGAATCCGATGCAATCAGTGGCAACTTACATCATTCATCTCATTAAGCATTTTTTCATTGGAGAAAATAAGATGACCTACACGAATAAAGGTACAGTGAACTAAACAAATTTTGGAATATCTAGCAAGCACCATGAATTAAAAGAAGAATTATTGACAAATATGATCAAATATATGAAAAGAAAAAAGGGTAGTAGAAATATGTTCTGGGAAAGTGAAAGTAGAGACAATCGACCAGAGGGGCTAATTCCAGGACCAAAAGAGTTTTGAATAGATCCTAAAACATAACGTTATATGCCAAACCAATGACATATTTGACACCTTTGCGCCGAAGGTCACATCAAAATACGCCATGGACGTCGACAAATATACAAAAGACCAGTGCCCAAATGCAGAAACAACACTTGAGATCCACGACCCCTGAGGTCATTATGATAAACCACATAAGTAAAGAAATTAGGGGTCGGGTTTTCATCAGATGCACATTGTAAATTGGACCTTAATCTCAACCTCACTTGCACACAGAAAAAGGAAAAAAATTAACCCTTTAAGCTATAGGGAGGGTACATTTTCTTTTGGGATGAAATTAACTGAAATTCAAAACCCTGAAACATTTTCTAAATTAGGCTCCATCTATTCCACCTGTTTTTTGAAAGTACAATCCTTCCTGGTAACCCGAAGCTCATCAACCACCAAGTTATACTTTCATATGCCATGCTCTTTTTGAAATATTATTATTTCCTACACCTGAATCATTCATGAATATCTGCAAGTTTGTTATTCAAAAGACACACATAATGCAATCATGTATTTTTTTCTCCACTGATAAAATATAAGGTAAGCAAAATTGCTTGTCATCTGTTTAAGATGTTTTAGAGGTTTCTATATTGAAATTGAAAATTTGGTACGTTTTTTTGGTGTTTTTGTACCTTTCTATGCAAGCTTCGGTACTCTTTCAAAATAATTTTTTGCAGCCCTGGTCAGAACATGCCACTGTTTCTGTTCTTTTTTTTTTTCTTTTTTTCCTCATTTTTGCTTCTATTCCTTTTTCTTTCAGTTTTATCAATATTCATCAAAATACATCACAATCTGTCCCCGTTTCCAGTCTATCTTCAATATCTTTTCTGTGAATTCCAATTTATTGTGCATTTCGAAGCTGATTTGAACTTTTCTGTCCAAAGTTTAAACAGATTCCTGAAGTTTTATTCTCTAAAATCTTTCTAGTTCTGATTTAATTCAGAAAGAAAAATTGATATTTCCTTAAAAAATGCTAATAAAATTTTACGAAATGTCGATATTTTAACTCAATGGAACCTTAGTATCTTGTAGACTCTTATTTCGCAAACAAAATAGATGAAGACCTTAAAGTTTGTATGCTTATACCGAATCAAGATACGAATTGCGAATTGAGAAGAAAATGATCTAATTAGTTATCACGTCAAAACTCATTATGACGGCCAATTTTCATGTGATTGACGACTTTTGTTGATTTTCTGTTTATTTTTCTTATGACAACACAACTCTTGGTAACTTGATATTTTTGTTGATGTGCTTATAAAAACAGATATAAATGGGAGGAAAAGTAAAACATAAGTAAAATGAATGAGAATCGATTACATTGAGAAGTCAAGATTTCCAGTCTAAACGCCCAGAAAATTGTAATGCTCCGGCAGAAAGGGTGAAACCTTTATCAAACAAGTGGAAGAGAATAAGATTTATGTTGAAAATGTCTCCAGGTCTTAAGATTTCTGAAAATAGTTTTTCTTTCCTATTCTTGTTGGCAGGCTGGAGTGAGTAGGTTGGTTTTGAAGAGAGGATTTAATTTACAGTGGGCGTCTGATGCAAAACGAGACCCCCTGATTTCTTTTGTTAATAAAAATGACTTCATTGCATTTTATTTACATTTTGAATAGGATCATCCTACAAATCATTTTTAAAATGGTTTTCTCAAACGAAACCTTTTGATTTGGAACGTCCTCCCTGTGTTCAGTGTGTGTGTGCATGCCACACTTTGTTGGACTACATCCAAGTTTAGTTGCTTATGATGCACACACGTGAACACACTCAGACGGCGTCATCATCATCATTATTACCAGCGTCATCAGCGTTTGAGCATCTGTCGTTGAACATGACCCCCAAGATTCACCAGACCTCTCCATCATAGGCGTCCAGAAGCCAATACTCTCTAAACTTGTCTAGTTCGACATGGCATCTTATATTTTTGTCAACCACACTTTCGCATATGATTCCCAGGGATTCGTTGTGTTAGTCGTTTAGTTCAGTGGTTGTCTGACATCTTTGCAATATAACCAGGCCACTGCTATTTAAGTTTCCTAATTGATTTTATAGCTCCTGTTTTCTCTGTGTAACGCTGCGCTTTTTTGTGGTGTAGAGCATGATTCTCTCGTGTGTACCTTGCAAATATCACAGTTTGAGGATCAATCTTTTGGTTAGGTTCCATGTTTCAGCTCCGTAGGTGACTATCTGGGGGTGTATTGGTTGTAGCCCTCTTTTATCAAGACTAATGGTATTGTTTTGTTCTTTTATTCTTTTCGTGTGATGTCTCTTTCATTTGAGACTCGTTGTCCTAAGTATATGTAGTAGACTTTTTCCTTTTTTTTTTTTTGGCGTTTGTTTGATGTTTGTGTCTTTTTCCTCAACATATTTGTTGTACATAGTGTGATTCTTCTACTAGAGGGTACGGTTTGGGATCTCAAGTGTTACACCAAGAGCTGGTAAGTGGTCTAGTGCCTTGCGTATTTGCCAATGCCAATAGATACATCAAATCCTAATGAGATCATGGGCTTTCCTCCTGAGGCCACGTGTCAAAAAGGTCTTGGGTTAAGATTTCAGGTTAGGTGTCAAGTTCTCTTTAACACCCTGTCAGGGTTGGTTCTGGAATGGGGGCCTTTACCTCTACATTTATAGATCATAAACTGCTACCTTTTCGTAATTTTCTTTTTTTTTCTATCATCTATGATGGTAATAATTAAATGTCCATCTATGATGTCAAACATATATCTCATATTTCTTCTTTAATTTTGTTCATTATGACTTTACTACCTACTTGTGTAGGTCATAGTATTTTCTTTTATGAAGAGTTGGTTAGTGAGATGCATAATATGTGATGTTTCACATGAGAACTATTTGGCATTTTTGAGTCTGGGGTGAATGCAATTGTTTTATAATTGTACTATGGTTGATAATTGCAACATTTACCCAATTCCAGGTGTAGTACCAAGCTTACATTAGAAAGCAAATAGTAAAGATTAGGAATCTCCCTCATTAGAATTAGTTACTCAATCGAAACCGCTTCATGACCAGCGTTTTTTGACACCATGCCTTGTTGGGAGTGATCAATCCAAAAATTGGATCAAAGGGCTGATCAACAGCAAAATTTGATCACTTTTTGTTGGATCACTGATGAGTTTGAATTTCTAAAAATAAAAAAAAATGGGCAAGAACTAAAAATCAATTCAGTATGAAACTTCACCCTAAATAGAACCCCCACCAAAACGAGTAAATGTTGATAATATGAGCCCTCTAGCTCTATTGGTATAGCCTGTACGCATGATACATACATGAATAGTCAGTCAGCCGGACCAACTTGAAAAATGAAGAAAATCATTTTGACAGTTCGTTGACAGTTTCGAGATGTATTTTTTCATCAAAATGAAATAAACACTTGCATATTTGCAACATACATTTTTGTAGATATGTAAGACTGGTCAGTTTGGCTCAGTCAGTAAGAGAGCTACCCACTAATTGCTTGATGATGATTTCAAATCATGTTAAGGGAATATAAATACATACATATATATATATATATATATATATATATATATATATATATATACATATATATATATATATATATATATATACTTGAATTTGACAATTTCAATTTTTCCGCCCAAAAGTTCAAACTTTAGGAGTAGATACACTGAAAAGTGTACCGTACTGCTTATTGTGGTACTATTTTCCGCTTTAAAAGGCCCAAAAGTGGGGGGCTTATCACTTTTAAAGTTCAAAATCTATGGGGAGTTATTTTTTTTTATTTCCTATTCAAGGGTCAAAATGGGATGGAGATTCATTTCCCTGCCTATCAAAATAGAAGCGGAATACTTTTTTCCCTCTACACGGGCAAAATGTAGGAGTAAATTACGCAGATAAAGAATGTTCTTCCCATCTATGAGTTCAAAAATACAACGGGAATGTTTTTCATTTTTTCCACAAATATATGAATATAAAGCAGCTTTCAAATCTTTAGCCAAAGTACAACTACAACTGCCAACATATATATATATATATATATATATATATATATATATATATATATATATATATATATATATATATATATATATATATATATATAAAAACTAAGTCTTGAGTCAATATACTAAAAAACACCTGCCATAAAACTTTTGATAATTCAAATAATAATAGAAATGAAATTTCATATCAATTTTCTGTGGGCCCTACTTTAGCTGATTCGACTGCATCGACACAATTTTATAGATTCGAAAAGATTATCGATAACAAATTGATCCATGCTTTCCATCCTTTTAAAAAAGATTTTTTAGGTTGGAATCGATGTAATCTTTGCCGCTCTAGCTTTCAAAAATCACAAGCCTGGAAATATAGTTAGGAAGATGGATAACATTTATCAACTAGTGACCTTTTTTTTCAAATCCATGCAAAATTGTGTCAAAGCTGTCAAATTAGATAATGGAGGACCTACGTAATATTGTAAAAGGTTTTCACGAAATTTGCTCAGTTATTGTTGGATTTGTTTGGAAAAGAAATGTTTTCTTTATCCTGGATAAAAAGTAACCATAGGTCACTGTTTTTATAGATCTATTGAAACGTGTTGGGTTTTACACATGCGTATTTCTGATGCTGTTACAAGTTGCACAAATTCGACACAAAAGATGCCCTACTTTCTGCTGCTTCCATTTGTTGAAATCGATTGGACAACATCGATTTGATAACAAATGTCATTGTAGCTGTAGCTCTTAAGTTATTTTAACATGTCAAGCAGATGTCTATCAGGATCGTGATGGGTAAATATTGAAACTCCTTTCTTCAATCACGTTTTCGCACACACACGAGAAAGAGGGTCTATTTATTTTTATTTACATTGATATCATTATCAGCTGCAGCCACTATACGTTGACGAAAGCCTCTTTCATCTACTTCCATGACGAACACGATTGCACTGATACTCCCGTGTCTTACAATATTACTCTTCTATCCTGTGTCTCTACAATCCCATGGGCACTAGCCAGTTAGTCTTTTACTTCATCTATCATCATCCCTTCTTGCTTAGTGTTCAGCCCATAGCCGTATTGTTGCCTACCTTATTGTCATTGGAAGTGATATCATTGATAATAAACATTCACTAAGCGTAGTTTAGTTTTGACACGTCAACAAGTATCAGGTATACAGTGAGGTTTTTATATCTCTGCTCATTTGCATTGATCAACAAAACCATGTTATTGATGATATTTGAAGATATTCAAATATCAAATATATCATTGATTGATATTACTAGATAATTTTATGCTAAATTGGCCTTTAGTTTGTGCCTAGTAACGTCCTTGCTTACTCATGGAAAATTTGGACTTTTATTTGATTATTCCTCCCCAATCAAAAAGGGTAACATTAACTTTTTCATCGATTGTTCCATTTTTTATTTATCCACCCCAACACGTCATGCTGCCAATAGACGTTGGTTACGTGAGAGTTTCTATTGAATAACTAACCAAAACTAACTAGTGCAATATTTCCTGAATATCAAACTAATCTAAAGATAGAATTAAATTTTAAAAAAACAATTTATTTAAGTTTAATGTAAATCAAATTATATTTCTACAAAGATACGTCATCATACGTCTCTGATGACATAAGCGTGACAAACGACAAATGCAAATAATCTGTGTGGAGTATTTATAGTACAAATTGATTGCTGTATTGAGACGACTGAAATTAGGTAAAAGCAGGGGAAATCAATTAATAAAAAAAAAATTCCGATACAATTGAAGATAACATAGTGAAATGACATGAAACATAGTTGATAAGTAAATGTTTCACTAATCACCACCAAGATGTTTTATACAATTCTAGAAGACAAAAAAAATCTTTGCAAAACTGTACGGATATATATATTTCCAAAGTTTGCTGTGACTCCTGAATCTGAGTTCAAATCTCGTCGGAGGCAACAGCTTCACGTTCGAAGTGCTTTCCTTTCATAGGGTTCATAGAATAAAAAACAAAGTGAATGCTGGAATTAAATTTAAAAAAAGTCTGAAAGAAATACCATAGAAGAATTCATGACAACAATGCTTTATTAGAAATTTGAATGGCTATTTTGCTGTTGACAAGTTTTATTTCCTAATTCCACTAACACGAAAAATACAAAGAATTTCTGTATCGACCCCTGATTTCAATGAAATATGTAAAAAGTCTCAATGGGGTATGTTTTCCTCGCCACATTTACACGTTATGCCGGATAGCTTTCGCAAAGAAAATTGTGCATCAATTAAATTGATTACGAGTAATTATATTATCCTTTTTTGCAAATAGGGAAACTCTATACATCGCCCAATTTTGCCTACCCTAGCAATGACACTAACTAATATATAATCAGTCGTAATTATGTGTAATTCGTTGTTAATCAATATATGAAAATAAGTAAGTAAATGTTAGTAAGTGCAGGCAATTATCAACTGAACATTCTCATTCCCTAATATGTTCAATTACAAAATAAGCGTTATGCCAGGCTGCAGAAAGGAGAAATTTTGCTATACAAAAATTTCTATCTTATGCATGTCAAAGGGAACGAAGCGCAGTGAGTGAAGATAAGGTCGCTTGTCTTCCCGTTAGCGTACTGAGCTTGGTCCTTAATGGTTATCAACTACGATAACTTTTTGCTCAAATGCTCAAAGCTCATAAATTAGCATATGCTTTTATATATATATATATATATATATATATATATATATATATATATATATATATATATATATATATATATATATATATACATATATATATATATAAAGTACAAAGCCATCTGATATTAAGGGAAAAATGGTGCTTTACTTCCTTCGAATTCATATCCTTGGGATCTATCACACATATTTCAGCGTTCTTTTTACTTCTTAAAAACGGTCTTCAAAGTCGTCTGTCGGTATCGCTATCAGCTCCAAAATCTCGACTGGAATGTCCCTGGGAAATTCTAGAACCATTTCTGGATGTTACTATGATTAGCAAAAAAGACCAGCACGGGACGTGAAAAATGATTAGCTTAAACACTTAGGCTCAATTGAGAGCATCTCACTGCCAACCGTGTGAACCCATTGGAGAGTCTTTTGTTTTGGGTTTGTTTCTGCATGCAGAGGACTGTCCCCCTCTGCATGGTTGTCAATTTACAACAAAGCCTCGCAAACGTTCTCGATATATTTTAAATGGCTTTTTTAATTCCGGAAAAAATGTTGTGTTTTGCGTATGTCGTGGTGTGATCATCAACGAGCTTGTGTGCTAAACCATTTCATATGTCTTGAATTTGATTCTCACTGGATGCGTCACTCTAAAGATATCATGTCACGCGGTACTGAGATTATTAAATGTCTTCATTCTAGTGATGCAACCCGTTAAATTAAAGTGTACCGTATAATATTCTCATATTGTGTCTCTCGACGTTAAGATTATTGAATGCTTCCACGCTAGTAATCATTATCAACATCATCATCATCATCAGTCTTTTAACGTCCGTCATTGGACTTAGACCTTCCTTAGGATCCACCACGATTATCCATCATGGGCGTTGCGGAGTCAGTGTTTCCTGAATTTGTCTAGTTTGTCTCTCTATCGTGTATGCTGTTGGCCTCAGTTTTGCATGTGATCTCTAAGTCGCGATGTCCATCAGATGTCTGTTATTCTAGCCACATGGCCTCCCCGTTGCCATTAAAGTTTCTTGATAGATTATATGATGTCTTGGACTCCTGTATTCTTCTTGCTATACTGAGCTGTCTTGTGATCTCTCCCTGTAAGGTTGAGCATGATTCTCTCATGCGTGTGTTGCATGCTTCTCAGTGTGCAGGTCTGTCTCTTGGTTAGATCCCATGTTTAAGCTCCATAAGTGACTATGCAACTCGTTAAATTATGTGCAGTCTTATCTTCTGGTATCGAATCCAAGAACGAAGCTAAGATCATCAAATGACTCCGGGCTAGTAATACAACTTGTTAAATTATGAGCAGTGTTATCTTCTGATATCGTGTCCAACGGTGCTAAGATCATTAAATGTCTCTGGGCTAGTAAAGAGACTCGTTAAATTATGTGCAGTGCTATCTTCTGATATCGTGTCCAACGGCGCTAAGATCATTAAATGTCTCCAGGCTAGTAAAGCGACTCGTTAAATTGTGCGCAGAGCTATCTTCTGATATCGTGTCCAACGGCGCTGAGATCATTAAATGTCTCCGGGCCAGTGATACAACTTGTTAAATTATGTGCAATTCTATCTTCTGATATCGTGTTCAACGGTGCCAAGATTACAAGAAAACATAAGAAACACTACAAGAACGAATTACTTTTAGTATAGTAGTTGAAAACGGTCTGCCATCTGAAAATGTTGCTGTAGTTTATTTCCGTTCAGAAAAATAATTACACACACAATGACACAAGGGTTGCGAAACTTTAATTTGTTAAATAAACGTAACTTGAATGAGAGTAATCAGAAAATGAATGAACAAGTTTTCCCTGCTTCATCGAAATCTAAAAGATAAACAAAACAGAATTCATTTCACTATACAGTTCTATTTCAAAACTATGACTCTAATTTCTTTTCCTTCATTAATTGTTCTTGAAAATTGGACATGCATAGCAAATTGACCAGCGGTTGGTTTTAGAAGAAGGAGATAATTTGCCATCAGTTTTTGCGTACATTTCTGTGTCCACGTTATTCGTGCATGAAGTCACTGTTTTATCTTCTAGTCATTGTCATCTATTATAGACAAAACTCAATGGTAGGAATTCGACGTTAATCTTGAGTTCTTCAATTCAGGGATAGTTTTAAACTATTTGGAATATCTTCAAACATTGTCAAGTAATTACCTTGCTAATAACATGAAAGTATCACAGAAAGCGCTAGTGTCTTAATTTCCTGGTCATACGATGTTGGCAACAGTATTTCGGCTGCTGGTGTAGCGGCTGCTTGTGTAGCGACTGCCAACACATCCCCTCATCATGAATATTCATTTATTTATATCGTACTGTTTTCACAGGGATTCATTTGTTTACATGCATTAAACAAAGGTGGATGACGTCGTGTCAGGAATATCTTATTGTGTATTGAAACATGCGAGTCGGGAGTTGGAAGACTGTCAGAGCTTCATCCCAGCTGTTCTATTTCTCAAAGTTTCCGACTATTTTGTCTTTTTCTCAACATATTCTACAGTAACAATGGGAAACTACTGATTCCGTGGAAACCTTAAAGACTTCGTGAAATCAATGAACACTCCAGTATTTTCATGATATCCATAGTTTTACATTCAGTGTTGTAATCGTTAACAATTCGCTGGTGCTCTCCATTGCGGCTGTCAATTCAGTTCGTTTATATGTACTTACGTATAAATGTACAGGTATCGAAGGCACTCTTCATATACATTCGCATTGGCAGTAATTATATAGCAGATTTAGCATGATAGGGAGAATATATCTTCTACATTAGATTATGATGTAATCATAACTGTTAACGCATATATGGTAAATCCTTCCTTACATTGGTTTTGCATTGTGGGTAAATGAATGATAATTACTTTGTTGACAAGATCCGGTTGATTCACTCGAGTAACAACGGATTTAAGATTAAAGAAATACTGTACAGTAATCGAATCCATGAAAATTATGTTTAATCTTGATATTCTTTAAAAGTGTATTTAAGTATTTCTTTTGACCAGCTTGTTCCCTTCAGCCTGACTTTCAATTGCTTTTAATCACAATTGAAATCACACCATAGGCTTGCCCTTTTTCCGATTGGGGGTTTATCGAGGCCCAGAAATACTACCTGCAATGGTTCAGGATTCGTCCTGCAGCCTTAGAAATTTACGGTAAGTTAGAGACCATCATTTTCTCTGATGCACTAAAATTTGAAGTCCAGACTCACCCTAAAGCCTTAGCAACAATTGTTTCTGAGGACTAAAGAGATTTTTTATCCCACGTTAAACCGACCCTGTGTGACATCTTTGCGTGGGTGCTTTAGCAAAGCCGGTGCAGAATTCTTTAGTCTTAGTATTATCATGCACCCAGTATTTGTCCAATGGCCTAAAAGAAAAAAGGGATCAGTAAGCCCATGAACTGCACTTTCCCATTGCACTGAAAGTTGCAGGGTTTAAAGAGAGTTTTTTAATCGTCTGTTTAGGTAAATTACAGTAATCAACCATGTTTCTGGGGTTAAATATTAATATATTCAATGTACATGAACGGTGTTCGAAATTGAATTAAACGAGGATTTTCAATGTATTTCACCCAAGACAAGCAGGTCCTTCCCAACTTACCAAGACACAATCTTCCTCAAACTACTCCATATAGCAATCCATGAAACTATTATGTTTTTACTTAATTTAGAATACCGTTTTTCAATCTTGAAATAAGTTAGTGGATATATAGATTTAAATTATCAGGACCACAGGTATCAATTGGATTTCTGCAAGGACTTGCTGAAAAACCTAACAGTATAGCAGGCTTTCACCCAGTCTTTTTTTTGGGGGGGGGGGGGTAAGAGAAGAAAAAATTATTGGAACTCCATTGGTCATCTAAAAGTTGTGAATAAAAATCAGAAATCAAATAATTGTTTTGAAATGAATCACATACTTTTTGCACCCTTTCATATATATATGTACACACATATATATAAATAAATAAATATATATATATATATATATATATATATATATATATATATATATATATATATATATATATATATATATATATATATATATGGGGGTATGTGTTGGGAGTGTCAACGATAATTGGTTGTTTTGTTATGAGGACATTACGTTTTAGGCGCTCTTGGTGAAAAGAATCGTTTAAAATATACAGAATGCAATTTCCTCAACCGGATGTGATTGAATAATAAAACGTTGCCAGAATAATATCTGCAGATTGATCAATTTCCATTATGTCAACAGGGAAGGGAAGTGTTTATTCGGCAGTTCGATGTTCTTTTCTTCCAATCAAGATGAGAAAAAAAGATGTTTTCTGCGAAAGATAAGCAAGGGACGAATGCAGCGAAAGTGAAAACACATTAGCCAGAGAAAACTGAACAAAAAAACAAAACAAAACAGATTTTGCCAGCCATTAAGAAATCGAAAAAAAAAAAGATTTTCACGGGAAATAATTATTATATACTCACTCTTTAAATACTCATGAATACATACAGATATGCAAAGGGATAGATAGATTGATTCGCATCTTATACACCATAGTATTCGTGCAAATACACTAACACATGAATATATGCGTGCGTAGTACACACACACACACACATATATATATATATATATATATATATATGTGTGTGTGTGTGTGTGTGTGTGTGTGTGTTTGTGTGTGTGTGTGTGTGTATGTATCACTGTTCCTGCATTTCTCTATCCATTTGTAGAAAAAAAGAGCCAACAAACTTTCAATGACCTGTAAGGATAATACATATGAAGATCCTTGACCTCATCACCCGACCATTTATACTATCCCCAACCTATCCACACAATCCAATACTAAACCACTACCCTTCAACCCTGACACTGTATTGCCTCTCGAAGACCCACTACTACTGCTTCCACCACATCTCAAACAGTCAAGAACTGACTTCATCACAGATTGGACTGAGTCCTACACATCAGGATGACCCTAAAGGATTGGATTCCAAGTTTGTTTGTTTTGGGGGGATGGGGGAGCAAAGCACCAGATGATAAATTTATTTTTCACAGTAAACTTCTAACCACTGAATGGTACGCACACAGCAACGGTACTGAAGGTGGGAATACCCGCCCCCGAAACATGTTCAACTCACCAATTAATTTATTTATGGAATAACTAATGAATAAATGAAGATTCCATAACCTTTTACTCCTGAGTCTGTCCTACCTCCTATTCTTCACATATATATATATATATATATATATATATATATATATATATATATATCTGTGTGTGTGTGTGTGTGTGTGTGTGTGTCTGTGTGTCTGTGTAGTTTCTTAATGTGTTCAGTATTTGAAGCTGTAATGCTTTGAAGACTATAAATATATTTATATATCCACATACACACACATTATATACTGCTTCAACGTAGTGATGCTCTTACCATTGTTTCCAGTAATGAAAATGAAATGAAAGCTGTTATCTGTGCCTTTGCATTACTTCATGGCTGCTTGGCTCAATGGTGAGAGTATTGCTACGTTGGTGCGGCTACCCTATCGGTCGCAGGTTTGTTTCATCCAGCAACCCTTTTTCTTTAATATACGTTGTCTAGGCCAAGTGATACATATACCGAGTAACGACAGAGATCATTCCAAATAATTGTATCTATATATTATAATGCAATTTATAATCATATATATATATATGTATAGGTAGATAGATAAATAGATAGATAGATAGATAGATAGATAGATAGATAGATAGATAGATAGATAGATAGATCAATGTCCCAGTATATATAAATGCATACACATATGCATGTTAAAGTATATGCATAAACGTTAGTTCATTTGTTATTGCCTTCTTCGTGCACACATTTCAACAAACGGAAGCATTATTACATATTTATCTACCCACACACGTACGCACATGCATTAAAACACGGTTTGGGGTCAACTCTATAAAAAGTTGTAAGCCACGATTTTGCACCTATAACACTGAAATTTGACGTAAAGGTAGATTCTTTTAGGGTGAAATTATTTATAGTTGTGTTTTCGACGTTGGGGTTACTCAAGGTGACCATATTTCTTGTCGATACACTTGGTTGTCTGCTACAATACAGCATCTAAGAAACAGAAGCCTTTTCATAGGGGTACATTGCAAAATTTATAGACAATATGACATCGATGCTCGGGATCACTCGAGATAATTTCTTGGAAATGTGGACAAGGCTCATGGACAATCTCTCAAGATCGCAAACCTTCATTTGACTTCTTCGTGTCGCGTATCCTCTTTACTATATATATATATATATATATATATATATATATATATATATATATGTGTGTGTGTGTGTGTTTGTGTGTGTGTGTCTGTGTGTGTGTGTCTGTGTGTGTAAAGGTGCGTGTGTTTTCTCAAATTCCACATTCTAAATTCACAACATATTCTTTCTTTCTTTTTAAATATTGATGTCTTGAGGGAAATAAATCAATTAAAGTAATACATCTTCAAATAATATTTTCTCACGATAACCATCTTTACTTAGCTCCAAGACACCGTTACATTTGGTTTTTATAATTTGTTCATCAATAATAAGATGAAACATTTTTTCCTAATAATTTTATGTCAAAATCAATGTACCTGCAACCTAGTTTGTTTGAATAAAAATCGGGGCAAAGTTCGTACTTAAGCATAAGTGCCATTATTTTATTTTGTGTAAACTTAAACATTAACCTTTAACTATTGTCAAATGTTACTACTGATATGCAATAACAAATACAGTAGACTGCAACTGATCAAGCATTAACACCAAATATATTCAATTAGGTATTTAGTATTTGATATCATTTATCACTATTAATATTTATTTATTCATACTGCAGATCTTCTATTCATATCTGTAAATACACTTGTTCATTAATATTTATTATGATTGTTAAAGCAGATAATAATGCCTAATTTAAATTGTTCATCTTTTATTGAATCTCTTAATTCTGCGAGAACTCTAAGAGAATCAATTAAAGATAGACATATTTTAAACTAGGCATTATCATCTGCTCTAACCATCACAATAAATGTACGTAGCTTTTTTAAAACAAGTGAGCTAGGGTGTGAAACTTTGCAATTCACGATTGGGAAAACCTCCCCTGCATTGTGCCGAAATCGATTTAACTATATGTTGCTTTTTATAGACTTATATTTTCGCCCTTTTGTGCATCCATAGCTGATTCCAACCATGATTAAAAGTTAAGAAAACAGTTTTTGAGGGAATGCCGGCGTAAATCATCGCGCCGTGCTACATTATCTCTAATGTTGGGCGTTCTAAAAGTATCGCTTACAATTTGTGGAATGTTCTGCTCACAATACCGGAATGTCTGCTGCTCAACTAGCAGCTAGTTTTGAACCTGGACAACAGAGCGAAATACCACACCAATTCAAAGGTTCATTCACAGACTTCTCATGAAATGAATAGAAAAATGTCTTGTCAATTTGAGGAAAGATTTGAGGTTCAGATCTGTTTGTTTTGTTGGGTTTTTTTTTACAGTACAGAATTATCTCCAAAAGTTTTTTAAAAAAACTTGGGGGTTTTTTTTGTTTTTTGGGGTTTTTTTTTCCTTCAAGTTCAATGTGTAACATTGTACAAATATAATTTTTTTAAAGGCATTCGTGGGGTTCCTTTTGGCAATGTAAGTACAATGAGAAAGTGGAAACATGCTGTCAGATATTTTTTTCGTTGCTATGGCTCACATGAATTACCTCATTTTAAAACTTCTTAAAGTTTTTTTTTTTTTTTACTAATTTTGATTTTTTTCATTGTTATGGTTTAGATTAAGGTTAGGGCACAATGTGGGTAAAGAGACCTCGATTGCAAACTTTCACATCCATATTCATCTGATGTTGAAAGCAGTGCATAAGTAGAAAGAAGAAAATTAATGAATAAGAACTGAAGCAAATACATTACATATATTATTATTGCTTTGAATGAATTAAATCTTTGAATTGTTTTTATTCGAGCACCGTTCTTTAAAATCGAGTGAGCTAGGTGTGAAATTTTACGACTGGAACAACCTTCCTTACATCATGCTCTAACCACGAACCCAGTCCTGAACCTTAAAAAAAAAGGTTGACAAGAAAAATCTTTCAAATCATTTTTCTGTTTATTTATTAATTTTCGGGATGGTTTGAAAGTCTAACAGTTTTAAAGCACCTACAATTAGAACATAGATATTTTCTTCTTGGAAAACTGCATGCTTCAAAAAACAAATCTCGACCAGAAAAGATGTAAACCAAAATATGATCTCAAATAATGTGTCCTCCATAAGAACTAGTCTAAGCAATTTACGATCAGGATACGTGCTGCTCGCAAAAAGCCATAGACCTTCTTGAGAAATTAACAACCAGACGCCAATTTAGCTAAAGGGCGTAAAAATAGTAAGTTTGAACAGTGATTCGAAGAATATATGAAGTTTTTGACCAAAATATATATCGTTTGGGTATGAAAGTTGGAGATACATTACGAAATTATGGAGGGAGAGGTTCATCCACATTGCATTAGTGCAACATTTATTCATGAAGGTCGCAGTGTCATGGATTGGGGTAATGAGAGTTCTGGTTCAAGTTCTGCCAAACCTGATGTTGAATGTGTTAAAAAAAATTTTCGCGAAGTTTTGGCTATTTTTTGCTATCATATATATACTATACCTGACATATAGTATGGAATCAGTATGCTTAGGAGATCTTCGTCAATCTTTGTTGAATTTGAAGCAAATAAGCAAATCGCAAATATGACATAGGAGAATTTTTTTTGATAGCTTGATATTCTGGCTTTATGAAATGTGAATTAGATTAAAAAATTGAATATTCTCCATCAAGATACCTTGAACTTTTCCGAATAGTAGTTGGCAGAACAGTTTTACCGGATGGAACCTGGCCATGGCACATTTTTTTCCAATTTCCACCATACATTTTCGATTGGAATGCTGGCCATATCACTAAGTTGATCTGCCTTCCCCAAAGAAAATCTTTTACGCTCTTTGTTCCGTGGTAATACTCAATATCATCTTGAAAGATGACTTTGTCATCATCAAACTTAATTTCTATCGATGGAATGAAAAAGTGCCCAAAATGTCAATTTGGACTGCCGAGGGAATTATCATCATTTCCTTTGGTGATTTACCTGACATGAAACCCTATAACATTAATGGGTGGAGAAATTCGCCTGTCTTTCCGAAACAGTCATTTTTGTATGTTTCATTTGATCATTGGTATTAGATCATTGAATATCACTTTCATCCAATCATCTGCGCTCCATGATTGATTCTCATTAGCCCATAATAACCTTGTTTTCTTCTGTTTAAGTGTTAACGGTGGATTTTGTTTGTCTTTTCTGGACATAAATTCCATTTCATTCAGCCAACTTCGTAGTTTTGTCAAACATACTGACTGCTGTCACTATTCATCTGTTGTTTTTTTTTTGTTTGTTTATATGTTTGTGTATTTTCTATTTTCAAGGCAAATTTCTTTAAGATATATTTCCTGATGCCTTGACCCGTATGTTCTTTTTATAACCTTTCAATATGGTTTTCACATGCACCAAATTTTGGATACAGCTGACCGGGACAATTCAATTTTTGTGATACACCATGGTGGATTTCTGTCATTAAATAGATTTATAATCCTCTCCATTATTCCAATGGAGATCTCTCTTGTTGGAATCATGTTTCTCTTCAATTGATCCAGTCCAAATTTAGGTCGAACTGGTCGTTATGGTCTGCTAGTACTTAACCGTCCACTCATTTGCACATTTAGCCCCGAGACGGTATTAGTTTGAAAAGAGCAAATGTAAGGTGATTCCATGAGTTTTACTCTACTTGATATGGGGAGAAATTGATCTAATTTGTTTGAGTTATATTTCAGGCTATTACACAAAAATTGTTTTGTGTCTCTGTGATTTCTTCATTTGCTTCGAAGTAAAAAAAGGGGGGGTGAACATGTTTTAAATGCACTGATTCTATTTATTCACATGAGTAGTTTATACATGTGTATGTGTATACGCATGCGCAGGCGATGCCGTGTGCTTTCAGCTATTTGAGCAGGTTTCATCTCGTGCTAAAAACCTCCTAACAAACCTTTAGGCACATTGACCGATGTTTTATGAGATGAATAGAAAAATGATTGCTGTCAATATAAGTAATGTAAATAAAAATTTGGTCTCCGATGAGATATGGCTACCATAAAAAAAATCACGTAAAGCAATTTAAGATCGTGGTACGTGAATGTGTTTACATGGGTATTCTATGCAAATGCAAGTGTACATATGTTGAGTGCAATACGAAAATTATACTTAACTCAGCAATGTCTCTCTATTTTTCCCTCCTTCTTTTCTTGTATACCCATAGTGGCTTACTGAAATAAGAGAGACAGCCTCGGTTAACCACATTCATAAGTCATGATCTGATCGAATTGTGCTTCACATTTGCCCTGGTCAGGTTTTCTTGGCAAAAGCGACATTGCTTTTCCCGTATTCTCTGATGCCGAATTAGAGAAATCCAGGTTCTCTAGAGTCATTCCAGAACACTTAGCAAATGGATTTATGCATTTTATCAATCCAGCACGCTCAGTAAATTCAGACCATTACGCAACTACAGGGCACTCACTTCAGTATTGATACCTAAAAGGGATCAGTATCGAGTTAATCATGGCCATATAAATATATATATATATATATATATATATATATATATATATATATATATATATATATATATATATATATATATATATATATATATAATACGACCTTTTCCAATGGTTGTAATTGCGTGTGAATCCCAAATGCTATTTTACTAGCATTTTGATGAATGAATGTACGATTATAGACTACAATTTCTTGAATCTTTGTTTACTTCACTTGTTTTTGTCTTTTTGTACAAATAAGTGTAAGCTTGGACAGGTTTAAACCTTAGTAATAACAGAGGATACGTTGACTTAAACGTTGCATAAAACAGGAAGATTAGAAGAACACTCCAAATAGTACAATAGATTCTCATTGTTACGGCACTCTTCAGGTACACAGTTTTAGCGAGTTTGCCGTTATAACAAATGAATTATAAATACGGCATGCTCTACTGAGAGATACGTGCCAATTAAGATTTACAACAATCAAATCAATTACTTTTTAATTCACTCCAGGAAAGATATTGTCTTTCGAGAATAAAATACAAACAAACGTGCTATTTGCACCAAACTGTAACGAAATGCTGTTTGATCGAGTGTTGATAAAATGGGGACCGTTAGAACGAGAGTTCACTGTGCATGAAGTAATGGAAATACATCACATTGAGACTTCCTATCTTAGCAAATCATCAACATCTAAGCGATCTTTTCCCTATATGAACAAAACCCTTCCATTCTTGAAATTGGTGTAACACAATCCTCCTCCTAACATTGGAAAAAAACATGGAATGGTCCCAGCCTTTGGAGATAGATTTAACTACCATGCTTGCCACGTAAGCCGTTGCCAATGTAAAGTTTGAAACTTGCAGTCGAGCTGCTTATGAACCAATTTTAGTAAATATTCAAATCTATCTCCAAAGGCTGAGACTATTCCATTTTTTCCAACGGCCCTGTTGTCCGACGCTCGTGCCCAGATCAGATTTCAGGGTTCCTTTTGGAAACTTAAGCCCTCGTCGGCCAAGGCAAGACCATTGCTTCCTTTTTCTATTGGGGCAACCTCGTCTACGGCTGGAAATGATCCCATGCAGAAGTTGCACGGTCGATTGCAGAGGTCACATCCGTGAGTCATGGCAAGTGTGTTGGTCTGTTATTACGCTCCTTTCCTACATCACACTCATCAGCCACTACAGCAATTAACCCCTTTTCGCCCGTCTTGAGATTCACTTGCAATATTGGCTGAAACGTATCTGTATTTCTTATTCCCTACATTTGGATCAGTGCAGTACTAAGCTACATTTTGGAAAGGATCATATTGAACATTTCCAGTGCTTATATTTTGAACCGTGCTGTTATTGTTCTATATAGTATCCAGATAATAATGATCGCTGTTTTTTCAACCTAAACTGTTAACACACACTCCATTTATATTCAATATTGTTCATTTAACAGTCGTGGAATAAGTGTAAAAAGATTTTTTTTGAAAACGACGGAAGGAGATGAAAGAAAACTTTGTCGTCGTCGTCGGTAATCATGATCATGATCATCATCATTAGTCTTTTGACGTCCGTTGTTGGACATAGACCTTTCCCAGGATTCACCACAATTCTCTATCATGGGCGTCGGGGAGCCAGTACTCCCTGAATTTGTCAAGTTCATCTCTCCATCTCGTATTCTGTCGGCCTCGGATTCTTATGTGATCTCTGGGGATCCATGTTGTGAGACGTGATGTCCATTGGTTGTCTCCCGTTTTCTTCCTTATATACTGTGCTGTCTTGTGATCTCTCCATGTAAGGTTGAGCATGATTCTCTCAAGCGCATGTTGCATACATCTCAGTCTGTGGGTCTGTCTCTTGGTTAGGTTCCATGTTTCAGCTCTATAAGTGACTATCGGGAGACACAGATATTAAAGCGAATGCTAGAAATATGAGATCTACGATCCCAGCTGTTAGCAGTGACCTAACAGAGAGAAGAGGAGGGAAAAAACGAAAAAAATCAACATACCACAAATGGTGGTGGAGGTACGAACCACAGCACTGCTGTGATAGGTGAGGGAGGGATGGGATGAGAGGGGGTGAAGACCTGAAGAGACTTATTGTCACTCAGCCTTCAGCGATAACCACCGGGAAACTGATGTGAAACTGTCAACAGTGCTGCTGTGGACTGTGAGAGTGTGGAGAGGACGGCTGGAGAGCTGGAGAGACTTGTTGTCACTCAGTCTCCAGCTGTGACCACCAGATAACTGGTGTGAATAATAATAATAATAATAATAATAATAATAATCAAAATGATAATAGTGATGATAATATTAATAACAATGCTGATAATAATAATGATAATGATACAAATGATGATAATAATGATATTACTAATATTGATAATGATGATAATAATGATGATATTAATAATGATATCAATAATAATAGCAATAATAATAATGATCGTTGATTCACATAAAAAATAGAAGTTAGCCTTTCAAGTTTGCGAGCTATGATCAGTTTTACCTCCCTTCTTAAACTAGCTAGTTGAAATTTGAAAGGTGTCCGAATGATAGTAAAAAAGAGAAGAGACAAATTTTTTTTTAAATCGACAATCGATTATTCACTGTAAAAATGGTTCCCATTAGTCGTTAATTCAACAAAAGAAAACATTTTCCAATTACTTCCAACTTGTTCTTTGACCATTCTCTTTGAGGTTTGAGGAATAAAATGTTGATCAGACGGTTTAGAATGGTTGAGGCATATATAGTTCAATTCATATTTTTCTCTTTATTGATGTTTTTATTTGACTGTAATGATCACTATCAGACCAACATTATTGAGTGGAAGACAATCACCCTGTTATCCTCTTAAGAGCTGCGCATACCCATATGCTTTCTCATAGTGAGATGACACTATGGGTGGAGCTTTGGGGTCACTCTGAATGACATCAGTTTTAATCAATCCACCAAGGTCCGGTTCTGCCTCAAAGCTCCACAAACCAAACAATTATGACAGTACTACCGAATCCGTTCACCGCAAATAATGGGGTACATATTCAATATCTGTGTGTCATAACCGGGAGGTGCTTCCTTGTCAGCCCCCATGAGGGACCTGGTCGTCATCCTGCAACTGCTGGCCAAAACCCCCGCTCCTGTATCCATAATGATCTTCGAGAGAGACACGGTCATTACTAAGTTACTGTTGGCCAAGACCCCAAATCATGCTCCTCTAATGGCAACTAGGATGCACACAACCAGCACTGAATGGCAGTTAGCTGGAGTAAGAATGGAAAATGACCGAAAGAGGACAACAATAAAATTATAAATTGCTTCTTCAAAAAACAAATAAGAGACGATATAGATAACAGATGCTCAAAATATGTCAGGGGATGGAATACACTGCGGAGGCATCATTTCAGGGTGATCAAGTGAAACAAATTCTCGGAGACAGAACTCCAGGGAATCTGCAATCAAATAGAAAAATTTTAAAGGCCACAAGTAACCCCCTCAACACAACCAACGTAACGAACGAGGAAATTGGAATTTAAAAAATCCCTGACCAAAGGCATACACAAGAAAGAGACGCTAACACCCCAAAAGGAAGAAGGGACAGGCCCATATACTAAATCTAAAAGAAAAGATACAAGAATAGTAGTCTAAACTACCAAGTCTTGGGGGCAAGGACAGGGAAAAACCAAGAGTCTAGCGAACATGTCGACAATCTTCAACAGTATATTCAAAGTAGCGATGTAATGGAGCTCAACAACTCTATCTATGGTGCTAAATTGGTAACAAACCAAGGAATTACCCAAAATAAGAGGAACAAATTGCCCAACCGGGAAGCAAGATTAGAAAAACAGAACTACAGAGAGGGGGATAGTTGGAGAATGCACCATACATGAATTGATACATGATATTAATAATGATATCAATAATAATAGCAATAACAATAATAATCGTTGATTCACATAAAAAATAGAAATTAGCCTTCCAAGTTTGTGAGCTATGATCAGTTTTACCTCCCTTCTTAAACTAGCTTGTTGAAATTTGAAAGGTGTACGATTAATAGTAAAAAAAGAGAAGAGACAAAATTCCAAACAAACTATAGGTATAAATTTCATCGTGCAAACTATGGGATGTGTTGGGCCATGCCCTGCCATGCTGGCCGATGACGTGTTGAGCGGTCTGGTTGGTTGGTCACAGCTGGTGTCGTTTGGAGTGGCCTTAGAGCTCCACCGGCTCTTAACACCCACTATCTGCTCCTGATGGGTAAGCAGATACGTCTGGATGTACGTAGCATTGTACAGGGTGAAAGTCAGAGGATGACGATTTGGAATGAAAGATCTGAAGAGGTATGAATTTAGGTATATAGAATTATTATTTATTTTATTTTTTATTAATTCAGTTATCTATTTATTTTTGGTTATTCGTTATTCACGCAGTCTACCTGGGTGAATCAATCTAGCTGATATCCTATTTTACATTACGTGCATTTATAAAGGGGTAAAGCTCTGTGCTGTGGAATACTAACATGTTTAATGGAATTATAAGAATTTTGTTCAGCCAAAAAAGTAATTCACGCACAGGCATACCTTTCACTTAATTATAAAGTTTTTAACTTAGTTAAAGTACACATCCCTAGATATCACATGAGAAACCGATGCCGACAGAACACAAGAAGGAGAGATGAACTAGACAAATTATGGGAATACTGGCTCCACAATGCCCATGATAGAGAAATGTGGCGAATCCTAGGGAAGGTCTATGTCTAACAACGGACGTCAAAAAACTGACGATGATAATGATAATGAAGACTGTACAAGACGAAATGATATTTTTGCAGCAATGAAAGAGACACACTGAAGAAGTCTAAGCAAAGAAGCAAGACTAAAGAGATATAAACGAAGGAGTGCCAAATACACACAGAACTGCACGATCTAAAACATCAAAACCAAGTTTGACCAGGAACTGAATGAAGAAAGAACACAGTATTTAAAGCCTGATACCTCAGAGACAAAGACTTTCTCGAACACCACGTGGGGATATCTAAAAAGACATAATAAAGCCCTGGAATGGTTACATTACATGGAAAGAGAACTCTAAAACATAGATGACAGTGAACAAATAGTATGGAATAAAACCACATCAAAACAAACTTTTTTAAAAAAAATAGTTCATCCCCTGGAGTGGGAGGATGAGCCTATTAGGTAATGTGTTGAATTTCTTGAACGGCTATCCGCGGATCCAATCGGGTCCTGTTGACTATCCTTTTTAAAGTCTGTTTCGATGTGGTTTCAGATCATTGACCACACGGGGCCGATACAAATACCTGGGAGTTCTCAAATGTGACGCGATAAAACGGTAAAGAATGAAAAGGAAAATAAGATGAGAATGCCTTAGGAGGATACAGAAAATATGAGAGAGCAAACTAAATTTCTGGAATCTTAAGACATGGGGGCTCTATTGGTAGTAGATTACTCTGAACCAATCCTTTGATGGACAAAGAAAAAACTCCAAATCAATCGACTGGTGAACAAAGAAGCTTATAACAATGCACAAATCTTTATATCCCAGAGATGACACGGATAGATGTACGTGAAGAGGAGAGAAGACTGTGCAAGCATGTGATGTGAAGTTTTTGCAAGCTAATTGTGAATTCATTATAAAGAGCACCCAAAACAGTGCAACGAACAAGCACAAAATTTTAGCAAACAAAGGAATGGCAAAGCAACCAAGGAAATACAAATGGGAATTTCTACAGGAAGATGGGAAAGGACCAGTGGAGGTTAAAGAATCACTTTCAATTGCCGATGTAGAGAGATCCTATGCAAACATTTGGAGCAACGGTAAAGAGTACTACACGAAGATGAAATAATTGAAGGTAAAACCTTACAGGAATGGAGCGATATAACAGAGGAAGGAGTCCATGATGCTCAATGAAAGGTGCATGGATGTAAATAGCCAGGGATGGATGAAATCCCCGATGAAAAAGGCTTTATTCAGTTTTGAGGGAATCCCAGGCTTTCCGAGATTAAGTAGACATGACCAACATGAACCAACAAGCCCCTAACAAGAACTATTTAGCACGCGTCATCTAAAGCAGTGCTAACCCCGACTGCAGATTTTGCGACAGCGCAGCTGAGACTATCGACCACATCATATCTGGATGTTCTGCTCTAGCCCCCAATGCATACTTAAACACGATAAATTGGGTCAGTATATTCACTGGGTAGTATGTAAGTACTATGGCATAACACACACACACACACACACACACACACACACACACATACACACTACATTGGTGTGAACACCGCCCAGGACCTGTAACTGAAACACAAGGTGATGACTTTTGGGGATTTCCAGTACACACGGATCGAACCACAAAGCCAACCACCCCAGCCATAATCATTGAAGACAGAAAGGAAAAGGGATTCCAATTATACAATTCTCAAAAAGGTACAGGCTAAAACTCATCTAAGTCAACGCCCCCACTTCGTAATCAACCAGAGAAGAAATAAAGAACTTCTATGATGACTTGAACTCCGTATTTCAAGATACCAAAAGATTTTTCAGTGTCATTATGGGAGATTTCAATGCACAAGTAGGACAAGGAAACAAACGCTGTGTCAGAGAATTCGGATACAAAAGACGGAACGAGAGAGGTGAAGATCTTGTGAAATTTGCAACCACGAATGACTTCAAAATCATGAATATATTCTTCAAAAAGAAACCCAATAGAAAATGGACTTTGAAGAGCCCCAAACATGAAATCAAAAACGAAATAGGCTACATCCTGACAGACAAGAGCAACATCATCAAAAACATTCAAATTGTAAACCAAATAAATATAGGAAGTGACCATAGAATGGTAAGATGTAAGATGCAAGCAAATGCCAATAAAGAATGCAGAAATGTTCCACACTGAACTGCAACCACTAAACGTACCAAATGAACTCGCCCAACCCTTCAAGCTAGAATTTAAAAAAAAAAAAACAGATATAAAATCCTTACCGACGAAAATGACACCAACATCAACGGACTCCACAGCAAAATAACAACCTCTCTAAAAGAAGCTTCCAATATGTTTAAACCAAGAAACACAAAGACCATTAGCAAATTCTCAAATGAAACCAGGAAACTTATTGAAAAGTGCAAAAACCTCAAACAACCAACGACTACAAGGGAAAAAATAGAAGAAACTAAACTAAACAAAACAATAAAAAAGAAACTGAGAGAAGACACTAGACGATATACGGCAGCCATCATCAAAACCACTCTCCAACAATGTTGGGGCTTTAAAGCAATGAACGAAGCTCTCAGTACAGGACAGAAACAAATAACTAACATTCTCGAAAAAAAAACATATAAAAAGACATAACAGCAAACAGAGACTGAAACAGAATTGCCGTACGCACCCGAGGACTCCATCAAGAACTCTACTCTTAAAAACACGGACCAGGATACACAAGACGCTGACAGTCAGTTCGAGGACTTACCAAAAGTTAAAGCAAGCCATCAAACAAACAAAAGAGGAAAAGCCCCTCGACCAGATAACATCACCATCGATCTACTCAAAAAAGCTGGTAAGATCGTCAGTAAGAAAAACTAGTTATTTGATTCAACTTGTGTCTAAAACAGAATAAAGTTCCGAAAGACTGAAATACAGTAATCATAATGCTTCTACATAAAAAAGCAAACCCCAACAACTACAAGCCTATTCATCATCATCATCATCATCATCATCAGTCTTTTAGCGTCCGTCGTTGGACATAGACCTTCCCTGGGATTTGCCACACTTCCCTATCATGGGCGTCACGGAGCCAGTATTTCCTAAACTTGTCTAGTTCGTCTCTCCATCTAACACTTTGCCGGCCTCGGTTGCGTATGTGGTCTCGGGGGATCCATGTTGTGAGTCGCGATGTCCATTGATTTCTGCCATTCTTGCAACATGGCCAGCCCACCGCCATTTGAGATTCTTAATGGATTCTATGATGTCCCTAACTCTTGTCTTTTCTCGGATATACTGTGCTGTCTTGTGGTCTCTCCATGTGAGGCCCAGCATTATTCTTTCATGTGCACGTTGCATGGTTCTCAATTTCCGGGTCTGTCTCTTGGTTAGGTTCCATGTTTCAGCTCCATAAGTGACTATTGGGAGGATGCATTGGTTATACACCCTTCTCTTTAGGATTAATGGGATCTTATTATTTTGAAGGTTGAGCTAGCTCTGCCAAAGGCTTGCCATCCTAGTGTGATTCTTCGCTTGATTTCTTCTTTTGAGAATCTCATGGAGATTTGTTGCCCTAGGTAGATGTAGTGGTCTACTTCTTCCAGTTGTGTGTCCTCGATTTTAATCTTAGTGTTTTTATCCCCGATGTGGTTGTTGAACATGATCTTCGTCTTGCTGAAGTTTATGTGTAGGCTGACTTTCTTGCTCTCTTCATTTAGTTCATCTATCATTTGTTGGAGGTCGTGTAGGTTCTCTGCGAAAAGGGCTATGTCATCTGCAAATCTAAGGGTGCTCAGATATTCGCCGTCTATTGTAATTCCTTTACTCTCCCAGTCTAGCCTTTTGAAAATCATCTCAAGGCAGGCTGTGAAGAGTTTAGGTGAGCTGGTATCACCTTGTCTTACTCCTTTCTGGAGCTGAAAGGGGTCAGAGTCTTTATGTAGCCTGATAAAGGAGCTTCCGTGATTGTATATATGTTTCAACACTTCAACATATACCGGATCTACACCTTGCTGACTGATGGCCTCCATGACCTTAGGGATTTCTACTGAGTCGAACGCCTTTTGAAGTCGATAAATGCTACGGCGAGTGGTAGTTTATACTCAGCTGCTTTTTCTTTCAGTTGATTTATCGAGTGCAGGTGGTCCATGGTTGAGTAGCTTCTTCTAAAGCCAGCCTGTTCACGTGGCTGGTTTTCATCTAGTGTTTTGTGATTCGGTTGGTGATGATCTTTGTGAAAAGTTTGTATACACAGTTGAGTAGGCTTATAGGCCTACAGTTGTTGAGGTCTTTCGGGTTTCCTTTTTTATATAAAAGCATTATGATAGCAGTGTTCCAATCGTCTGCGACTTCACTGTGTTTTAGACACAAGTTGAAGAGGACGGATAGTTTCCTAGTGATGATTTTACCCGCTTTTCGGAGTAGGTCGATGGTGATGTTGTCTGGTCCAGGGGCAGTTCCTTTCTTCGTCTGTTTAATGGCTTCTTTCGCCTCCCACGGGGTTAGTTTTGGGAAGTCCTCGAGTTGATTGCTTATGTTTTGCGTATCTTGCTCATTGTTTTGTAGTCCTTGTTTGGACGAATAAAGGTTTTGGTAGAATTTTTTGGTACGTTCGACAATCCTGTCTCTGTCTGTTGTTAGGTTTCCATTTTCCTCGAGTATGCTAGTTATTTGCCATCGTCCCGAGTTGAGGAGTTTGTTTATAGCTTTGAAGCCCCGACCTTTTTCAAGAGTTGATTCACTGACTGCCGTCGTGTATCTCCTTCTGTCTTCCCTTCGTTTCTTCTTGATCAATTTGTTTAGTTCAGCCTCTTCAATTTTCTCTCTCGTTGTTGTCGGTGGCTTGAGGTTTCTGCGTTTTTCCATGAGATTTCTAGTTTCATCCGAGATTTTGCTAATGGGTTGTTTGCTCATTGGCTTGAATGTAGAGGCTACTTCAATTATTGACGCTGTCATTTTGTTGCTTAGTTCGTTGATGTTGGTGTTATCTTGTTCAGTAAGAATTCTGAATCTGTTTTTCAATTCGAGTTTGAAAGATTGAACGTGCTTTTTTGGTAAGTTTAGAGGCTGCGGTTTTGTATGGAACATTTTCCTGCGTTCTTTGTTGGTGTTTATTTGTGCTTTACATCATACCATTCTGTGGTCGCTGCCTACATTGACTTGATTTAGGACTTGGATGTCTTTGACGATATCGTTTTTGTCCGTTAGGATGTAGTCTATTTCGTTCCTTGTTTCGTGATTTGGGCTCTTCCAAGTCCATTTCCTATTGGGTCCCTTCTTGAAGAAGGTGTTCATGATTTTGAATCCATTAGCCGTTGCAAAGTTTACAAGATCTTCTCCTCTCACGTTGTGTATTTTGTATCTAAATTTGCCGACGCAATTTTCATTTCCTTGTCCTACCTGTGCGTTGAAGTCCCCCATGATAACATTGAAGTGTTTTCTGGTGTCTTGGAGTAGGGAGTAGGGACCACTTACAAACATTTTACAAAAATCATGACCAACCGGGTCAAGAAAACACTAAATGAAAACTAACCACGGGAACAGGCTGGATCGAGAGGAAGTTACTCGACCATGGACCATCTTCTTTCAATGAATCAGCTGAAAGAGGAAGCAGCAGAATACAAACTGTAACTTGCAACTAGCATTTATAGACTTCATGAAAGCCATCACCCTACAAGGTATACACCCTGTATACGTCAAAGTACTGCAACATATATACAATCACAGAAACTCTTTCATTAAGCTACATAAAGACTCTGAAACCTTCCAGCTCCAAAATGGAGTAAGGCAAGGTGATACCAGCTCATCTAAGTTCTTCAAAGTCTGTCTAGAGATGATTTTCTAAAACTGAGGGCTGGGAGAAACATGCAAAACTGAAGCCGACAAAATACAAGATGGAGAGATTAAGTAGACAAATCCAAAATATACTGGCTCCTCGACGGCCATGATAAAGAATTGTGGTGGATCCTGGGGAAAGTCTACGTCCAACGACGGACGAAAAAAGACTGATGATGATGATGACTAATTGGTATAATTATTCTCTTCGACAAAAACATATCTGTAAAAGAGTTTAAAAAACTGTTTAAATACAAACTTTACCCAATTGATAATGAAGGTTGATCTATGACAAGTGTGTCAGCGTTGTCACACCATTAATTTATGGCAGGCTGTGGATTTTTTAGGAGACAAGGGATAGGCTTAAGAAAATACCCTGGCAATATTTTCAATTCAATTTTACAAACGTATTTTTATAAGTACATTTTGAAATTTCTGGTTGATTTTTTTTTTAACTCCTTCTTTTATGAATATGTTAGAACGCAGACTGTTTACCAATGAGCATTTACTTAAGGTATATCCTCAATTACATCAGATAACTGAACAACTGTAACGTCAAAATTCTATATCAAGGGAAAAAATTCCATCGAAGAGAAAGGTCAGAATATATTCTATTTATGATATCGTTGGAGTTTTCCACAGGAAATCATCTAAGTGGGAGTGAAAAAAACCCATCTAGAAACATCTTGATTCAGGAGAATTTAGATGTTAATAATAAACTACACCTGTCATATTAACCTCCCTTTCCCCAATTTAAAACGGTTTTCCTTCCAACTATCAAGAAATACCGTCTTCAAAACGGGTTTAGTTTGGGTACTGATGCTTACTTTCATGTACGCGGAACTGTATGCCCAGAAGCAATAAAACACATGAAACATATAAAAACACAAAAACACAAACAAACATACAAATCATGCAAATGTAAAACAGGTAGAATAAAACCTTCCGCTATATATATATATATATATATATATATATATATATATATATATATATATATATATATATATACTTGTAAGAGACACTTCAATAGCAAGTATTCTATTTAAATTAAAATCCGACAGAACAGGCAAAGAAGGTTTGATAACACTGCTTTAGGATATTTCTTTTTACACGTGTTAACGTTTTGCTAGATTCAAAAGAATAGGTAACTTTATAAGACATGAATATCTATTGAATGGCTAGAAAAGTAACAGTTCTAATAAATCAATCAATTGAAAGCATCAAGTAACGAACCTCTGTGTTGGGTGTGATTAGTTTGTTTTTTAAGTGGGAAAATGGTGATCAATGAATAAGTTACTTTCTTCCTCTTTGGTCGCATTGCTAAAAAAATCCTAACTGTAAAAGAAAGAAACAAACGTGAGCGTTGCCAGACACTTAGCAATTATACGACTCTTTATTAACAATACATTCCTCAACAAAAGTTGAGGATGAAATATTGAACAAACAATGTATTCCTCATCAAAAACAAAGAGGACTTTTGACTCGATGGAAATCCCAAAACCCATTGAGGCTATCGTGCAACAAGGTGTTGAACCTGTATATTATAGCTTTACAACGTATCTACCGACACAGTTCAAATAAAGACTATCAGCTTGAAAAGGAGCTAAGGTAAGGCGATAGCAGCTCACCCAAACTCTTCAAGGCCTGCCTCGAGATGGATTTCCAAAATCTAGACTTGGAAAATAAAGTATGTCTCTTTCTATACCAAATCATTACGCACTGTCTTAATACTTTTCCGTAGTTTCCCTCTAACTTAATCGCCTGAAATAGATGTATGTATTGCTCAACATCTTCTAAGACTTCAGCATCTATTCTCATGATCTTTTTCGGTACTTTGCTATTGATCATTACTTTCTCTCTGTTACGTTTTCTCTATTTAGATCATTTAACATGTTTTGTAGCTCTCCCGCCGTCTCTGATATCAATGCATCAGCAATACCTTGATTTGTTCAAGTATTCTTCTTCTATGTTTACATGTATTGTATACAATACAATATACCAGATATGACACACGGGTGTGAAACCCTTAAAACTTACAAAACCTCTCGAAAGCAAACGTAGAACAGCACAGACTGGATGAGAAAGTCAACGAATAACTATATATATATATATATATATATATATATATCAATAACTCCCCAACTAAATGATGAAAAATCATTTTTACACACAATAATTCAATATCCCCCTTCGACAATGTATTCCATTCTGTGGTGAATAATACTCACGTAGGAAGAAGAATATAGAGGGAACATTTCAAATCAAAATGCCATATATACGCGCACACACACACACACACACACACACACACACACACACATATATATATATATATATATGCATATATATATACATACATATAGATACATAGAGAGAGAGAGAGAGAGAGAGAAAGAGACTCTCTGTGTGTGTTTGTGTGTGTGTTTAAATTGTGTGGAATTCTATTGGAAATATGGATCGTAATGAATATAGAGGAAACGTGTTATTTTAATAGTTTTAAATTAATTTTCATTTCGGAAGGATACATGAAGTAGATTGAAAAATAATGAATACTTATTCCCCCTTCAGATATTTGTAAATCTAAATTGTGTTAGATTAATTCAACTTTTACTTCAGGCCTCGGGTCTCCTGTGGATTATTCAGTATATTCATTAGGTTCAATTCAACTCTGTGAAATTCGGCATTGATTGGGAGCGTTCCATATAGACTTCTGCAAATTATTTAAAAAATTCCAAAAAGTGAAATCTTTCCGAAATGCTACTTACTGAATTAAGATCTTTAAAGCAACGTAACAAGGGCTTCTATATATATATATATATATATATATACGTGTGTATGTGTGTGTGTGTGTGCATGCATGTGTGTGTGAGTTTTCAAAATGATATTTGCTTAATTCAGATTTGTAAATCAACGTAGCAAAGGCTTTCATATATATGTATATATATGTATATACGTGTGTGTGTCCGTGTCTGTGTGTCTGTGTGAGATTGTACGTGTGAGTAAATGTGTGTGTTTGTATTTCCCTACTTGTTTATTGAATTTGAAGTTTTTATTCTTATTCATATTCATAAGTTTATATTGAAAATATGTATTCAACATTAAAATGGAACTTACATACAAAAAAGATGTGAAGTTTGTAACTTTTAACTTCATTAAACTTTATTAAACTAGTTTCCTTCCTTTTAAATGTTTTAACAACGGGCATATTTTGACTTGTCTGGCCAATTTCAACGCAAAGATTACCATATATCAAATTTTTAAAAATGCTAGTCATAAATCAAAGAACACGTGATTGTGACCAGCCAAAAAAAATAATTCGAAAAAATAGACCTTCGATTCGTTTGTGTTCACTTGCTTCGAAAGACGTTGAAACATTGAAACAATTATTATTATTATTATTATTATTATTATTATTATTATTATTAGCAACCTGACACCAGTTGCCTGGTGGTTACCGGTAGAGGTTGAGTGACAGCAAGTCTCATTTCCCTTCCGCAGTTAGGTCACTGTTAACAATCAGTGTTGCAGTTTTTTTTATATTTCTAGCACTTTCCTCAGTATCTGCGCAGTGCTGTGGTCTGTACATACTCGATCCTTCCCCAGTTATTTCGCTACATCCTGGAATTTTCCAGTTTTTCACACTCCTTCCGCTTTACTCTGTGGTCTGCAGGTACAGCCACATCTACTATTTGGCAGATCATCCTCTTCTAGTCTACGATTACCAAGTCCGGTCTTCATGCCTGGATAAGGTGGCCGGTTTGGATGTCAAAGTCCCAGAGTAATTTGTGGTTGCCATTCTCCAGGGCTACCTCCGGTTTGTGCTGATACCACTTTTCCACATGGTTGAATCCCATTTGTTTACTTAGTTCCCTGTGTATCAAACGTTGTTACTCTATCGTGTCTGTGCTTATACTCCTTCTGGGCAAGTTGACTACATTCACTAGTTATGTGATTTACGGTCTCATCTCTTTCTCTGCATAGGCGGCACTTGCTGTTTGTCTGTGTTCGGTCGATTTTTGTTTTTATGTAGTTTGTCCATAATTCTTTTGTTTTGGGCTGCCATGATGAGCGAGTTCGTTTCTCTCTTCAAGTTTCCTTTCCGTAACGATGTCCATGATTTTTCATCTGCCACCTCTTGTATCCGTCTTTTGAACACTCTGTACAAGTTTTTCTTTTCACATTTTTCTTCCCTAGTTTGCTGTACTGTTCCATTGTTTTCTACTTAGTTGTTTGTTGCGCTGTTTTGTTTTTATTTCTTCACTGTTTGCTTGCACGTACTTTTTATTATTATTATTATTATTATTATTATTATTATTATTATTATTATTATCATTATTATTATTATTATTATTATTATTATTATTATTATTATTATTATTATTATGCAATCTCACACCAGTTGCCTGGTGGTAACCGCTGGAGTTTGAGTGACAGCAAGTCTCTTCAAGTCTCCAGCCCTCCTCTTCTAGTACTCATAGGTTGCAGTAATTCTGCGATTTACAGTTTCACACCGGTTGCCCAGTGGTTACCGCTGAAGGCTAAGTGACAATAAGTCTCCACAGGTCTTCAGCTAACGTCTTCTCTTTCTCCTATCATGTCAGGGCTAAAATTCGTTGCAGTACTTATATCTAACACTTTCCTCAGAATCCGTGCAGTTCCCAGTAGTGCTGTGGTCTGTACGGTCTCAATCCTTCCCCTAATCCTGATCTCCTCCAGTCTCACCGTGAGCGTTTTGGGGACTGTTCCTAGTGCCCCCACTATGACCGGTACTACCCTGGTTTTCATGTTCCACATCTTCCTCAACTCTCTTGCTAGGTCCTGGTATTTTTCCCTTTTTTCACCCTCCTTCTTTTTTACTCTATGGTCTGCAGGCACAGTAACGTCTACTATTTGGCAGGCCTTCCTTTTTTTGTCTACTATTACTAAGTCTGGTCTCCTTGCCTGGATGAGGTGGTCAGTTTGGATGTCAAAGTCCCACAGTAGTTTGTGGTTGTCATTCTCCAAAACTGCCTCTGGCTTGTGCTGATACCACTTTTCCACATGGTTGAATCCCATTTGTTTGCTTAGTTCCCAGTGTATCATCGTTGCTACTCTATCGTGTCTATGCTTATATTCCTTCTGGGCGAGTTGACTACATTCACTAGTTATGTGGTTTACTGTCTCATCTCTTTCACCGCACATGCGGCATTTGCTGTTTGTCTGTGTTCTGTCGATTTTGTTTTTATGTAGTTTGTCCTTATGCTTTTGTTTTGGGCTACCATGATGAGCGATTCTGTTTCTCTCTAAAGGTTCCCTTTTCTTAACCCCGTCCATGATTTCTCGTCTGCTACATCTTGTATCCGTCTTTTAAACTCGCCGTACAATTTTTTCCCTTCCCATCTTTCTTTTCTTGTTTGCTGTACTGTTCCATTGTTTTCTACTTTATTGCTTGTTGCACTATCTCTCGCGCTCTTTATGATTTCTTCACTATTTGTTTGCACATACCTTTCTAGGACTGTTTTAGCTCTCTGGACACAGTCTTCTATGCTGATTAGCCCCCTGCCACCTTCTTTTCTCTTAACGTATAGTCTATCTGTATCATCTCTAGGGTGTAATGCTTTATGCATCGTCATAAGTTTTCTTGTTCGCCTATCCATTGATTGGAGCTCTTCCTTTGTCCATCCTAGGAATGGTCCTGTATACCTAACTGCTGACACAGCCCAGGTGTTCATTCCTTTCATTAGATTTCTGCTGTTTAATTTGGTTTCTAATATTTTCCTTATCCTTCTGAGGTATTCTCTCTTTATTTTCTCCTTCATCTCTTCCCGTTTTATCGTGTCACATTCAAGGACACCTAGGTACTTGTATCGGTCTTGTGCAGTCAATGCCCTAATCTTGCTGTTGTCCGGGAGTTCGATTCCTTCAGTCATTGAAAGCCTTCCTTTGTGCATCACCATGATAGCGCATTTTTCTATTCCAAACTCTATTCCTATGTCCTCACTATATTCCCTTACTTCGTTGAACAGAGTCTCAAGCTCTCCCCTGTTTTTTGCGAACAATTTTATATCGTCCATGTACATTACGTGGTTGACCTTTCCTTTTGTTTTAGAGAAGTGGTATCTTTTGCTGTTTTTCAGGATTCTGTTGAGCGGTATCATTGTTAGAACAAATAATAGTGGGGACAACAAGTCTCCTTGGAAGATTCCCCTTTTTATCCCTACCTCGGCTAGTTTGTCCCCTGCGGCTGTCAAATCTACTTTCCAGTCTTCCATCGAATTACCAATGAATTTAACCACAGGTTCGCTAATTTTGAACATTCTAAGGCATTCGAGTATCCAGCTATGTGGAATCATATCGTACGCTTTTTTGTAATCTATCCATCCCATTGCGCTATTCTTTCTCCTTTTCCTCACTTCTCTTAAGATCATCTGGTCTATGTAGAGTAAATCGTTTGCCCCTTTGGTTCCTATCCTACACCCTTTCTGTTCTTCTGGTAGTAGTCCTCTTCTATCCATTGACATGTATATTCTCTCTGCTATTTGCCCGGTCAGGATTTTCCACATAAGTGGTAAGCACGTGATTGGTCTATAGTTGCTTGCTATGTTCCCCTTTTCTGGGTCTTTTTGGATGAGGGTGGTTCTGCCTTTAGTCATCCATTCTGGTGCCTTGCCTTCGTTTAGACAATTTTGGAGTAGGTGAGTGAGTCTGCCGTGTAACGTGGTGAATTTCTCGAACCGGTACCCATGGATCCCGTCGGGACCCGGTGCTTTCCAGTTGGCTACTTTCCTAAGAGTATGTTTCAATGTGGTTTCATTCAGTAATATTGGTTCTCCCTTGTCTATATCTTCTAGTTCTTTTCTCATGTTTCCTAACCATTGCAGTGTTACGTTGTGTCAATTTGGGTGCCCCCATATGCTATTCCAATAGTTCTCGGCCTTTGTGGCATCTGGTTTCGTGTCCTGCCTTATTATTATTATTATTATTATTATTATTATTATTATTATTATTATTATTATTATTATTATTACAAGAACAAAAACGACAACAACAGCAACAACAACGACAAGAAATATAAAGATCATGTGTTTGCTTCCAGTCATCATACGCAACATAGCGTATCAGCATCAGCAAAAGAAAGGCGGTACGTTATTTTCATCGTACGATGTTGCATAGTTCGAGCAGCAAGAGAAAAATTCGATTATTATACAGCTCAAATATCGGCGATTGAGATTGTTACTTAGTCAATTTTTTTTTACCTGTCTTCGATTTGTCAGGTTACGTCTAGTATGCAATTGGGTATCCAAAAGTATTGTTACCGCTAAACTGCACGCGTGGTCACGTGCACGCTTATTTGGCCACACAAAGGACATCGATGTGCACACAAAGATTTTATTACCCTAAAATGATACCATTAATAAGAAGTCTGGTCAGTCACTTTATAGAAACCGTACCATAGACCATAGTCTTTTGATAAGGGGTCATGTTGGGTGTGATCCATTAAAATATTGCTAAGAGGAGTGGTCGATGAATAAGTCACGCTTCTCACCTTTTGCTGGGTAGTGATCATGCGCATTTTTTTAAAAAATTCAAAAATACAAGTGGAAACATACTAAGGGACCAAATTAGTAAAAAAAAACCCTAATGTTATTTGAACCCCCTACTACGAACCTATTAAAAGGGGATGTAAAAAAAAATTGAAAATTTCACCCCCTATATCGATTGGTGCGGCCCGTGATGCATACAAAGCCACGAAGCCAGCCAGCCAACCAATCGGATCAGCTGGAAAAAACTGAAAAAAAAAACAATATTGAATGCTTTGGTGACAGTTTTCGTTGACTTTTCCTCAAAATCTTCAGATTGTTTGGCGTTATTATGATTAATCATTTTGACATTGCATCACATAGAAATACATATTATACGATATCAAACTGAACAAAATAATTCGAAGAATGGAATGGAATCCTGACAAATGCAACCATGCATGCACTTTATCAAAACATCTCAGTACAGTTTCATTAGTGACGAAAGGTAAGCTGCACTAAGATTATCTTGAAATAATTTCAAGTTTACATTTGCACAAACATACTTATGATTGTGGAAAAAAAAACTGCACTAGATAATTTTTGTGCCCTCTGACGACTAAAAATTAGACGGAACATTTCCATTAATTATTGAGAGAAAGATATCTTTGAACAAGTTGGATCGGGCTATCAAACGAAATGGAATCTTTGGTAGAGGAGTGTAAACCAATTAGGAATACGAGTCTTCCCAAGTGTACTGCGTGCATTGAGATTATCAATTCAGATAGACAAAAAGTGATACATACATCGTATAAACGTGACTTCAAATAATATTCAAGGCAGTTCACTGACGATCGATGTCCATGCTGCTAAGCAAAAAGATACGGGAATAACGGATCAAAAACGTTTTAAATGATTCTGGTGAGAATGGTACTCAGATACGAATCGGATTCTTTACATCTGAGCCAACCTAGACCAATGAGAATATCTGGGGAAATCTACCGAAGTAAATTTGCGTGGCAATTTTGATTCAGAGTCGAAAAAAGTTGATAGAGCTGATAAAATCAATGACAAGAAGGGTCAAAATGTTCAAGTCAAATTGATACTGAACATTGTAGATGAGGATTGATCTTCAAATATGAGTGTCCATTTACCTTTGTCACATGTGTGTAGTTATGAAGCATGGTTAAAGTACAAACTGTTGGCCATAGATGCGTGTCTCCAAGAGTGCGTGTCATTTCTTGTCTACAGCATTTAAACCTGGGTGATAAAATCCTCTTTGCAAGAGTATTTCGGTACTGCATGAAAGACTCGTGATTTGTCCATCACATTACATAACACGAAATAACCTACTCTGCTCGAAACCTGCAACGTAGTTTAAGCGATTTATGTCATGGTTTGCCGACATTTTCACCTTTAATTACTGTGATAAAACTATTTGTTTGCATTTGACGCACTTCAGGTTAATCTTTAGTAAAAAGTCGAAGAGAAGAATAATCAGTGCATTAAAAACAAACTTCTAAAATCATTGGTAAAAAACAAGTTATAAAAATACAAATATTTTTCAAAAGTGCATAGTCTGTTTTTCTTTCTTTTTCTCTCGTACATTTTAACTTTTATTGCGAGAATTGATATAAAAAAGGGGAAAATATGGCGTAGTGTGACGTTAAGAAGAAATAATGTTCCAAAAACAGCGCTTGTCAGATATTACCCCCACGAGAACATTGATGCATTTGTGTATGGAGTATTCTCAGGTTTTTTGTTTTTTTTTACATCTACCAATCTGTTTTTTCCTTTGAATGTTCACAGAAATTATTCTCATATACATGGTTGAAACGAAACCTCTGTCTAGTCTGTAGGAAAACCTCAAAGGGCAATTCCATTAATAAACATGAAAAACTACTTATCAGTCGGACAAATGGACCAGAGCCAAATGTTTCCCCCTTTCCTTGGTTCTAGTCTAGATATATAAAATAAGAATGGCAGGATATGTACACAATGAATGTTTTGCCTATCGATTTTTCTTCTTTTATATATCGATAGCTGAAATAACTGTATTACATATCGGGCACTGGGATGAAATATCTACAACGGATATCATCTGATATGTATTTCTTATTTTT
>OY735215.1:51143893-51173893 GCA_963457665.1 Thysanoteuthis rhombus
TAATGGACTTTTAAATTTTCTGTTCAATATGGCATGCAAATATATCAAATTCTCATCTTCAAGTTTGGTTTTCAAATGAGACCCTTGATCTAATATTTACAACATTTATTTCAGGTCTTAGTTTAGTCAGCTTTATACGTAAATCTTCGTTTCGTGACATCTAATCAGTTCTCCTTTTTCGTAAGACCAAGTTTTTAGCAATGGAACGCTTTTGCTCGCCTACATTCTAAAATATTCCCTATCATATTTGAATAAGCCTCTGCTGGGTGAACTATCTATACTCCCAAAACAGAGGCAACAGAAAACTCTGAATCCACACGCTGCGATTATATAGAGACGAGAAATTGTATTTTACATATAATTTAAGATCTTGACAGAATTCCTGACACAAGTAATACTCTTGGCTCGATTCTCCCGTCCCTGATGTCTTTATTACACAGTTGCAGATATGGTATCCTCAAATCTCACTCAGGAGCCAGTTACATTTGTTAACCTTCCAGAATCCATTATTCAATCACGAGATATATTTTTCTTGGACACATACACACCCACACACATCCACCTAAACACACACACACACACACACACATATATATGTATATATATATATATATATATATATATATATATATATATATATATATATATATATGCCTTCACTTTTTCTACTAAGATCTACTTAATGTATCAATACATATTCACACACTCATTGCATATCTTATTATTGTTCTCCAGTCTTTATATATATATATATATATATATATATATATATATATATATATATATATATATATATCACAAATTTCATTTTATTATGTAACAACCCATTTCAGATTATCTCCCGTTGTTACACGGTTGATGCATCACTAGACAATGTAAATAGAATAAAAAATTAAAGAAAATAGAGTTGCTTCTGGAATCGAACCAGCCACCGATGAATTAGCAACTTCAACGAAGCGTTGCTATTACCATTGAGCTTAACAGCTGCCAGTAATGCAAAGGCCCAAATAACCGCTACCACACTAAATTCTCATCTCGTTTATTTTTTATTCATCAAGGCGACGGGCTGTTTTGAAAGTAATTATGTATTTTCGTGTTTGTAAAGTAATTACGTATTTTTGTATTCGAGAATTAATTGCATATTTTCGTGTTCGGAATGGACGTATTTTTTTTTCTAGAAAAAAATGAACGCCAGTAAAATTCAAATAGAATGATTATCAGTTACAGCAGCCCAACAGGCGAAAAATTCCCATTCCTTGTCAGGAAATCCTACTTTATCTTTTTTTTTTTCAATGCTCTTCAAGGTCTAGGACACAGAACTGGAGAAAGTAGATCATGACATCTACCTTGGCCGACGAATCTCCCTGAGAACCTCAAAAGGAGAAGAAATCAAGCAAAGAATCACACTAAGATGACAAGTGTTTGGCAGAGCAAGCTTAACCTTCAAAAAAAAGAAGATCCCATTAATCCTAAAAAGAAGAGTGTACAACCAATGCATCTCTCTCAATAGTCACTTTTGGAGCTGAAACATGGAACAAAACCAAGAGACAGTGAATTGAGAACCATACAACGGGCACGTGAAAGGAATAGAATCCATTAAAGATCTCAAATGACAGTGGGCCGGCCATGTCGCAAGAATTGCGGAAAACCGATGGACATCACGACTCACAACACGGATCCTCAGAGATTACATGTGCAACCGAGGGTGGCAGAGTATTAGATGGAGAGACGAGCTAGACTAATTCAGAAAGTACTGGCTCTGCGACGCCCATGATAGAGAAGTGTGGCGAATTCTGGGGAAGGTTTACGTCCAACGACGGACGTTAAAAGACTGATGATGATGATGATGATGATGATGATGATGATGATGATCTCTATCGGTCATGGAATTGAACTTTAGTGTACATTTGGAACGCACATGGTGAATAGAAGAAATGGTAAACTGTATCCGGACGTCATTACATACCAACCAACTGGTCTGGTTTTATTTGGTTTACTCATATTTCATGCATGTATGAAAAAATACATAACGAATAAAACTGAATATACTTTAGTTACATTAGGCAAAAAATAAGATAAAATACATTTTCAATTCTTTCAAATATGACAAGAAATGTAATTTTGTGTAGTCAAGAAGGTTTCAGGGTTTTCATTTTATTCTTTTTTTTGCCAAATTATCAAATGATACTGAATTTTAACAGTAGAGATATTAACATTCTTATCCTGCTATAATTTGAATATACGTTCAGTTCTTTTGCTGTTTTTTTAAATAACCATCTCTTTTTCACTCCTTGGACACACGTAAGTGGGCACACACGCACATGCATACACACTTATATATTTCTAAACTGTGGATGTACAATGATCTGACAGAATGTCAATGAAAATAACAGTAAGAAAAAACAGTATGAAGAACTTACTTTGATGCTGGGGAGATCTTTCCTCGACATCAAATATGTGAACAATTATCTTGAGGACTGCCACAAATATTTTTCTCTGAAAAAGATGGCTTGCACCGTCGAAATGCATCGAAATACTCCTGCAGAATATTTTTTTAAATGTGAGTTGTAACACCTGTCTCTTGTTCCAACTGGCAGATTTTCCTATAGATATCAAGTAATGAACTAAACAGTGCAATGATTAATGAACTATTCATATCTCTACCTATAAAAACCTCTGTGGTCGCTGTGTAAGGCAAAATTGGTCACGTTATATGTATGCCTCTATCGAAGTGTGTAAAGAAGCAACACCTTTCATAATTTGCATACATTTTCTCTTCACCTCCCAATTGTCATTTTCATCAGAATATATCTATCTATATACAGAAACAGATAGGGAGTGAGAGAGAGAGGAGGGATGAGACCTTTTCTGACAAGGCACAAGGTGAGTCTCTGCAATCCTTTCGTCGGTTAGTGAAGGGCAATGCTAGTCTGGCTGTAGTTGACTGATCACTATATCTCTGCCATAAATCACCCCCTCTTCGTCCACGTTGTGTCCACATCTGAGAAAGGGGCGGCTGTCGGCTTAAAGACTCAGCAGCTCTGGAACAATGACCCCAGAGGTGTCACAAATTGTAAGGAACAATCAACACTGGGCGTAAATATGCAACAAGATTCATATCAGTATTATTACAGGATGACTTGTAAAAATATAGGCCGATGCGATTGAGGACACCATGGTATGTCTAAAAGTCTGCCTACAGATTATCTACTCTTGGTATATAAGTTGCCTATTGGTATAGCTTCAACGAAACCCTCGAGTCGACACTGCTTTTTTGGGGGGGGGTATCCACTTGATGTCTCTCGGTATCTCTGCATGTATAGCTCCACCAAAGATAAAATCTTCAGTGGTCAAGATCGCAAGTGGTGACAAGGAACGTAGAATTCCATGAAGTATCCCGGCGACTTCTCTGCACCCTCTCCGCTGCGAAACAAAAATAGCTGTTATATATATATATATATATATATATATATATATATATATATATATATATATATATATATTGTGTGTGTGCAGGGCTAAAGGGTTTATGGTCGATTTTCCCCTCCCAGCATGTGATATTGAAATCTTGCTGACCTAGGCAATCTATATTTCAGTCTCTCCAAATTTGGGGAACCATAATTTTCCTTTCGAAATATTCATAAGCAGTGGGCAGGGCCAGATTATCTGGCAATGGTTTTGCTGGAAACTAGAGATATTTCCTTTAGTCTGGGATTTTTAAACCTCTCAAACAAAGGCAATTAATTGTACATCTGTATTCTGTCCAGGCCTAGCCCGCCTGTACTTTAGTTCCGGATTTATATTTTTCAGTTCCTCGTCCACCTGGTTCTTCTCGGAAACCACCTTCGGTAACTGTTCCGATTTGTAAGTACACTGAACCTTGCAAGATTATCTTATTTCAACTTTCAGATTTTTCCAATTGACCTTTCATTTCTATTGTTTCCAATTTACTTTTAGCCTATTCCTTGACACTAAAAGTGAGAAAATTTTATTCTGTTTTTCAGTCGCTTTATGAGTCATTTTCAACAACAATTTTCATCAGAAGTTCTGAAGCATTTATCTACTGATTTACTCACAATATATATATATATATATATATATATATATATGTGTGTGTGTGTGTGTGTGTGTGTGTGTGTGTGTGTGTGAGTGTGTGTCTCTCTCTCTCTCTTTCTCTCTCTCTCTCTCTGTTTATTTGAAATGACATAGTCAACGCTGATTGCATCAGTAGGCCTAGACAGCGTAAATAGAATAAACCATTAAAGTAATAAGCTCCCGCAGAGATCGAACCTTCATCAAATACGAGGCAATGCAGGTTCGATTCCTTCAGCAGCTCATTTCTATTATAGATTTTGAAAAACAATATATATATATATAAATATATATATATATATATATATATATATATATATATATATATATATATATATATATATATATATATATATATATATAATACGACTTTAATGGAATCTAATGAAAATGTTAAGTCACTAAAGTGAATTCCTGCTTCTTTATTAAATTCCAAGTTTCTTTATTGTGTTCTTCATCCTCTCTCGTTGTTTGGTATCATTTCATTTGGTTTGGTAATTCTATATACTACTTGTTTTTGGTTTTATTCCGCTCTGATTTCGATTTCTCAATCTAACCTTTTTGAAATTACTTGTAATTGTTTGCTATGTCTATTTCACTAGGCTATTCTATTCGTTTCCATTCGCTTACGTCGTCGTCTTTCAAGCCCCTGGACCGAAATCAATTACTTTGAAGTTTCGAAAGTGAATCTCGCGTTTTCGTTATTAGATTCTATTTTTCTCGATTCTAAATTGTTTTGTCGTGTAGGAACTCGTATTATTTTATTTCGTTGTTGATCTCATTAAGTGTTAGTTTTTTAGCTTCTTTTTTTTTCATGGTGATTTAGTCTCTCTCAACTCTTTAAAAGAAAAAAAAAAGCTGTTCGTTTTTTTCACACGATTGTTCTTCTTAGGCTATTTGATGATTTTTTTTCTCCACTCACTTATTGTCCTCCCCATTTTCCTTCAATTTATTTTATTAAATGCTATTCATTCGTAAACCATTAACTACTTTCTACTTTTATAAAACACTCATAATTAATTCCTTTTGCTCACCAATTCTAGACGTCCAATTTCAGCACAATTTAATATTTAGACGTATTGAATCCAATCTTTAGCACCTAATTTTCATTTTTTCCCTTGACAAAAACAAATTTATTAAAGAGGGAAGAAAAAATAAATTCGTTCTCTACATTTTGAAAATTTCTCTGCAATTTTTTTCTTTTAAATCCGTATATTCAGCCATTGTTATCTTGAGTGGTGACATGCCAACGTTATTGAAACACCATGGAGAGAATGGTTAAGTGCTTTTCAAGTAATATACGATGAGGATTTCCATCAAGTCGAAGGTAATATCAGGGAGATTTCAATATCAAATGTGCTCGCACTTAACCCTCTCAGAGCTGAGAGGAACCGTGGCAATGAAAAAGAGACACTTAAAGAAGGTTCGTATTTTTTTTAACGAAAATTGAAAACTGCTCCCGTGGAAAGTGTTATAGAATTTATCATTGCTAAAATTATTCCATCAAGTTGGATGGAAAATAATTGGGGGGATTGTTATTTTTAAGTTCAATACTTATTTTTAGAAAAAAAAAACTAATATATAATTATGTTCACCGAATATACCATTTAAAGCGAGGATTAGGCACAATTTATTTAAGCTGTGGGTTTTGCTTTTTGTTTGTTTTTTTTACATCATTTAGCAAATAAAAGATGAAAAAAAGAAATTTGAGTTATTTTGTCGTAAGAGATCAAATGGGGCGTAAGACTGCGGAAACTGCTTGCAATATCAACTATTCATCTTGCCAGGGAACTGTCAACGAACGTACAGATCAAATTTGGATCCGAATATTTCGAATCGAAAGCGAGAGTGTTGAAAATGTAAACGTCCTTCAGTAATCAACGACATTGGGGCAGACCTACATAAAAACTCGAGAGGCTACAGGAAAACTAAACATTAACCAGTTGTTTAACATTCGCATCAAATTGGAAGAGCAAAAGAGTACCGGTCGTGTAAGTGACTGTGAATGAAAAGCGAGAAAATGGCATATTGGGCTGATGACCGTGCGGAAATCGAACGAGCTAGGCTTACGAGCTTACATATCAGGCCTCTCTCCGACTGACGATTATTCTCAAGCATTTCGATCATTCCCTGCAAGGGAAGGTCTTTAACAACCAGTCAGAAGCTCAAAACACCTCTGAGGAATCCATCGGTTGTAAGTACCTAGAATTCAATGCTTCCAGAAACAGTTAACGTGTTTCCAGTTGGCAAACATGTGTAAAATCAGAATGTTCTCATTTCGATCGATAACTTTAATTCTAAGCTGTCACTATCTTTTACACTGATGAAAAAAAACATTGGTTCCCTACGCAATTGCCAAGCAGCCATTGCCTAATCAGGCATCAACTCTACAAGATCTTTAAAGATTTCCTCTGGGATCAGTTGACTGGATGTTAACAGCACATCTGTCGTTTACGGAATTTAGAATGTGTTTTCTCGATGTTTTAATGACAGAAATCTAAATCCTGGCTGTACAAATATCCAGTCGAAATCCTGGGATGAAATTAGCTGTCTTACCTTTTTAGTATCAGATTGTACATGTTGATAGTTATGTTCTTTCACTGTACCGTCTTGTATTTGTTATTCATCATTCATCATTGGTCTTTTATCAACCGTTGCTGAACACAGACTTTTCCCAGGATTTGCCAGATCTCTGTATCTATCAAGACCAATAACTGAAATTTCTCAATCTTGTATTCTGCTGGCTTCAGTCTGTATATGACCTATGGGGATCCATACTGTGTGTCTTGCAACATGACCAGCAAATTACCATTAAAGTTTTCTAGTGGATTCTATGATGTCTCGAGATGCTGCTTTTTCCCTTGTATATTGTGCTGTTTAGTGATCTCTCCATTTGAGGTTGAGCATGATTCTTTCATGTGCACGTTGTAGGGCTTTCAGTTTGAGGATGTGTCTCTTGGTTAGGTTCCATCTTTCAGATCTATAGGTGAGTCTCGGGAGGATGAATTGGTTGTACACTAATCTTTTCAGGATTAATTGAATTGTCTGGTTCTTGAAGGTTGAGCTTGTTCTACCGAAGGCTTGCTATCCTAGAGTGACCCTTTGCTTGTTTTCTTTTTTTTTCTTTCGAGGATTTCGCAGTGATTCGATGTCTTAGGGAGACATAGTGGTCTAACTTTCTTCAATTTCATGTTCCAAATTTCAATATGTATTCATTTTCGACGTGATTATTGCACATGACCTTTGTTTTGTTGAAGTTCATGTGAAAGCCAAATTTCTTGCTTTCTTTATCTGTTCAGCTAAAGTTCGTGGAGGTTCTCTTTATCTGATATTTATTGTTGATATTTATCACCTGGTATTTCGGCCCACTCACTTTTATGCTATTCAATTCGTTTGCAACGACGACATGATTTGTTTAAATTCTCTAGAAAGTTTGTTATATGACATTACTAAAAGATTTAGCAAATATTGTAGAGAGTTCAGGCATTTTCAAGCATAGATGATATGAATTCAGGGAACACATACACATAGTTCAGGTGAAACATTAACCATATAACGATTAGAAATCATTTCAAGTATATGATATAATATAACGGAATTTATCATATTTGTCTGATCACATATATCAATTTTCAATATATATATATATATATATATATATATATATATATATATATATATTGTGTCATCCACCGAGGTTTTGTATATATATATATATATATATATATATATATATATATATATATATATATATATATATATATACACAACCTTAAACTTTAGTTAAAAAGGTTCAGTAAGTTCATAATCATCTGTAATGAATCACCTGTAATTTAGTGTTCAGGGATCGGTAATTTAAAAAACTATGTCTAATTCTATCAAATCGAGCAGTACTCATGAGTTAAACAGTTTTTATGGAATTTTAGCTGTTCAAATTACATTGCATTGCGTTATAACTAAATCCATTCACAATTGGTGCGATACAGAAGGTTAAAATTTCTTGAGTACTCTTGTTGTTGACCACGATGTCAGATCTACACAGTTTCAGGCAGACACCGAAAGTGGTGGGAAAAACTTTAAAACTTTGGAATCAGGGACAATCACAATGTACAATAGCAGAACAAATCCATCAAAGTCACTTATGGGAAATTATTTTTTGATCCAGAAAATCATGGAGTCAAAAACAGAAAAAAGATTGCATATCATGATCAATGGGCAGTTATCAAATCTCGGCAGCAAAACACCAATCTGTGCGTTGCTTATCTGAAGTCATAAGCAGGAATTCAATTCCACAAAGATATCATCAGTCGAACGATTACAATATTGGATCTAAGTCCTGCATTGAAAATTATTGACCTACAACGTAGAATGGTACTTCGATACTTCACCAAACGTCTGATAAGGAATCGTAGCAGTTTCCTCCCGTGAGACATAAATTCAAGTTCAATTTGTATGGCCCAGATGGCTTTCAGGGTTACTGACATGACCAACGATCACCAAGCTGAACTTTTAAACGCGTTCAAGTGGAGATGATGGGCTCACTGTTTTCGCTACCGTAGGATATGGTGCTAAGATGGCATTGCAGTTTGCTGACAGGCGTCGATATGCAACAGAATACGTGGACCTGTTAAGAAAGGAGAATCTAGTAACTGTAAGCGTTCGTTTTCATCATCAGCAGCAGCAGCAGCCTTTTAATGTCTGTTGTTGGACTTAGACCTCCCCAAGGATTCGCCACAATTCTCTATCACGGGTGTCGCGGGGCCAGTATTTTCTTAATTTATCTATTTCAACTCTCCATCTTGTATTCTGTCGGCCTCGATTTCACATGTGATATCTTGGGATTCATATTGTGACTCGTAATGTCCAGAGGCCTCCAATTTACATTCCAGCATGACAATGTTTCTATTCATGCTGCAAGAGTCAGTTGAAATTTCTCAAAATTCATGGTGAAAACACTTTGGTCCGATCAGCTAACAGCTGCGATCTCAGAAGCATTGATAACTGATCGGGAATGTTGGCAAGGAAAGTTTTTGAAGTTCTGAACCAATTTAATACAGTACAGGGGTGCAAAACAACGTTCCTGGCGGTTTGAAATCAGATACCCAATCAACTCCGTTGTTTGTTCCTGAGTTTGCTGAATCGGACTTTGCAAGTGATTAACAATAGTGATTGGTCAAATAATTATTAAAATTGAACTTATCCAATGGAAATTTCAGTAAAGCACTGTTTAAGATTTCTCAAAACTTTTCAATTAATCGATAGATATCACTGATTCATTAATGCTAACTTTTTCCAAACAATTTTTATGGTAACAATGTGTATAACTTGAAATGGAGCCAAATTCATGTATGAATTATCAAAAGATTAGAATGTTAAATCAATTGACAGCTTTGTAGACCAGCCAAACATTCAATATATGTTTTCAAAAGCCCAAGTTAAGACTATATAAAATGGTACATAAAAAAGAACTTTACTAACTTATGGCAGTTTTTAGACTTTTTAAAAGGTCTCTCTGTGCTAACAATATAATCAGGGATTCACTTCTTATTATTATATTTTACAATAAACTGATCTCCAGTTATCAATACATCATTTCATGTATACTTATAAACACCACTGTTCGTGGTTTTGTAAGACTTGATTGGTCAATCTGAAATTATGTTCATATCTAAGTGTGTAGACCAACCACAATATTCATATTTTGGATACATAACCCCAACATGTGTCCAAATACAATCCTAGAAGAAAGAAAGATTTGCATACTAAATAGATCTTATACTCTTTTAGGAGTGCCTGAACATGAAGTTGACGATCAATTCAGCAGGGGTCGGTTTTCTATTGCAACATTGAATAATAAACTGACCGTCCTTTATCAATGCATCTGTTCATCTAAATCTTTTTTTTAAAAACACTTTTGGAGGATTTGTAATGTTCAATTTATGATTATATCTAACTGTATAGACCGGCTACAACTTTGATATTTTGTATATCTAGAGTAAACCTGAGTCCGAATACAATTGTATCCAAACGCTGAGGCAGTTTCAAATTGTTCTGAGGTAATGAACTGATCCCTGTATGAACAACTTATTTTAGCGTGAGATATCGCTGCATATAAGGGGGGAGTCTCTTTTATTGATTAGTAACAAAAACTGATCCCTTGTGATTTATACATCCATATCCATTGCTCCACGTAATAAGTATGTTGACTTGATACAGATTTGATATTTTGATTACAAAAGCACAAATTGCGTGTAGATGAAATGATTAAGAATCAAAAAAAAAATATTTTTGTGCACTAAAATTAACATCGCCCAATTTTCCTCCATCAAGTCTAAATCATAGCACAATTATTGAATTCGTCGAAACACTCCATCATATACCAACAATTAAAATCAAAACAGCAGAACCACCCCTTCTACATCCAAGTTTCAAATACCTCCCACCAGTGCACTATCAGATACACTTTACATAGAATCATAACCATCTTTTTGCGTCCGGGAAAGCTCAAAACACATCTCAAATAATGCTTCACGCTATTTTCGCTGATGAAACGCTCCTTCGCTTTTTCGTTATTTTTGACTGGAATATCATTAGTCTATGTATTTTTACAAGATAAGTGGCTGTTACTTTGTAAAGCACACAACGTGACATGCTACGTTCGACTTCATATATAAGTGTGTAGACCAGATACACCTTTCATACCTATATAGCCCTCAAAAATGTCCGATTAAATTGATATAACTCATCTGTTGATCATCTTAAGTAAGTTACATGAAAAACATTGCAGCGATAATCAGAGACTTAATGAAAATCTCAAAATGCATTGCAATGAAAAATACCGTTTTCAAAGTTTGATTTTTTTATTTTAATAGCAAAAAATTCACTAAGTAGGTCTTAATTCAATATTCAGCCATTTCAAATTTTGTCATCCAAAATTGCATTGATTATGCGATGATTGAAAAATCTTCAAAAAATGAAATAGATTTTATTGAATTACAATTCCACAAATATAAGTGAAATTGACGATTACTCTAATGGATTTCGCAAAAAGATCTTATTTTTAGGTTAAAACAGACTGACAAATGAATCGGTTTACAGTGGATGTCTGTTATCTGCCAAGTCTGTATTGAATCACGCTTCAAGACCAGTAAGTGATGAAAACCTGCTTCTATTTGCAAAGTATGAAAGTTTGACAGTGCATAAAAAAGAATAAGACTTGAAACTAATAAATACATCTCGAAGTTGTGTTGAAAGTATAATTGCTTTCGTCAGTTTCAACCTTGCATGTTTCCTTCCGAGCTTCACAAGCGAAATTTTGTTTGAGGAAAATGTTGAAAACTACAGAAAAGCCTGAATGGTGTTTGGCGTGGAGAAATTATAGGCGTTTTATTACTGTACTAATTTTGCTTGAAGGGGGACAAATCGGAAGTAACCAAGACATTTGATGGTCGTGTAACTGATTGATATGTGGCCAAATTGGGTTTGAAATACGGTTAGATGAGGGGGTAAGTTTTTCTTTTTTTTTCTCTCATACGAACTGTTATATTGTTAGGTTGGCATTACATTCCACAAAAAATACTGTTAAACTGACACAAGCACTGAAAGAAAGATAAATTCACATCCATATTAACAAATGACGAATTTTTGAATTAAACATCCCCACATAAAACCTTTGAATATTCCTCTCTCAAAACAGACAAGTTCACCAGAAAGGTTGAAGGTCGACTTGAGTGGAAAGAGCATGAAATCAAATGGAATAAAATTAAAAGTAAGAAAGTAGTTTTATCCATCTGGATTTCAACTTGATCTACCGATTGGATGTCACTCGTCAGTACATACTGGTATATTGTGGCTAACACTTACCTATTCAGCAATGAAATTTTTTTTTAGTTTGAATGCAAACGCAGTTATCATAGAATTTTTCTGCGGTGTTCGACCTAAAGATCTATGCTGAAGGTATTATGAGACCTGCTGTTCTTTCACGATCCTTTGTTTTCCCTCTGTGATGCACAGTCCTCGATTTCGCACATACATACGAGTACTTTACAATATATGATCGTGTGTGAGAATACATATATACATATGTGTGTATAAACGTATATAAATATATATGTATATGAATATATATGTGTGTGTGTGTGAGAGAGAGACTGAAGTGATAATGAATGAGACGGTGACAATACAGATTATTCTCTTATTTTGTCCTTTGCCCAACTGGGCTTAATATAAAATGTGGAGGTTAAACGGGAAAATGATTTATAAGCTGTCTGTGAGTGGGCTTTACAAAACAACAGCTGGAAATGTTCATTTATGGCCTCACACACCTTCACGCCGATATCCCTGGCGGCACATATCTCTGTTCAGCCATTCATCCATTGATTAAGTATTATCCTTACTCACCAAAAGTCACTGGCCTCTAATGGATACACGATTTCCTCGTGTAACCTCCAAATTACTTGAGGTATATATCAAAGTACAAAATCAGTAATACAATATCCGATTTGTGATGAGTTTGTTCCATAAAGTACTCACCACGTTCAACATCTAACATTAAGTTAAGTTGAAGAGGAACTGAAAATATAATGAAATAAAGGATTTACTACACAAAAATTTGATCTTTTCTACTCTGTTTGGATTTCTTCCAGAGAATGATTCGATTTATTTGGATCCCTACCAAGGACGTTATTGGGAGTGTCTTTATTTTTCTTGGTGGAAAACCTTCCTCTTGATTTGTGTATACAACTCTACTTTTTTATTCTCCTTGTTTAGTTTTTAGTCACTGCTTGCGGGAAGTACATCCCTATCTAGCCGTTATAAATTACACGGGATGTTGCAAAAACTTTCTTTATCATTTTGTTGCTAATCCATCAGCTTTTTGTTATATGTTTCCTCTCACAAAGTATTCTATTTTTACGTTGCTTTTACATGACCTCAGTTGCTTATGTTTAAATTCTTTTTATATTCTTGTCTGGTTTGCGTCTATTTATATAAGATAATTATGAAAAAGTGATTTGGTTTTCTGGGTTGATATTTCAGCTTGATTTACGATATTCGATTTGAGACATATGTTTTGCAAACAGCATAGGTTACTGTTCGTACAATTGCAATCAGGTTTATTTGTAATCTCTCCACCAGTATTATTTCTTATTAATCTATAGTCAAGCTTCGTTATAAATCTATAACAGTTATCCATACAGCCATAACTGATTACCAGTTTATTCTTGTTAGATATTTTGTACATTTTGTTGCTCGGAAGAAGTAATTCTCTATAAGTTGAAGGAATATTTCCCTATGCTTTTTTTGCTTGTAGGTTGAATGGCTGTGTATACCAGATGATCTTCCCGCCGCTACACCATCATTCAACCTACAATTGAAATTCACCTTTTTAAATACATAACAAAATAAGCTCAAAAACCCCTTCGCCAATAAGATCTTTGCAAAAACATTAACCCAATGAACACAAAAAAGGAATTAAAAACAAGTTTCGAATAAAACACTAATGACCGGATATCATAAGGAATAAAACGAAAAGTAAAAAACGAAATTTTTATCCATTGGGTTTTGAACTCAGTCCGCCGATTAGATGTCTTCTGTTTTACTAAACACTGGTTAGTTTGACTGTCACTGATTTATTCAGCAATAACATATATTTCCCATGCGAACACCAACGCAGATTTCGTGAAATCTTTTTTGCAAAATCCTACCTAAAGATATATGTCACAGGTATTATGACACCTGCTGATTTGGTACAATCCTTTGTTTTCCCTCTGTGGTATGTAGTCCACGTAGTGTGTCAGCATGCACACAAACATATTTTATAATATATATATATATATATATATATATATATATATATATATATATATATATATATATATATACATATATATATATATATATATAGTAGAATGTGGATTCGGTACACAAATATGTTCAAGTTTCTACCCAGTCTGGGCCTCTTCAGATTCTGAACAGACCGAGACTGGGCAAGAACATAAATGTGTTTAAGTAACGAATCCCCATTCTACCATATGAGAACTGTTTTCAATGAACCTAAACCAGAGACTGATCGATCCATTCTTCTAAAATGATGTGTCAGACATCAAAATACAGGATCAGGATTTTTAGTTAGTTTTTTCTTCAAATTTTTCCTTACTATACATATGAAAACGTCGTCGTTGTGAAATCCTATTTTTTATTGATCAATTCTAGTTTGATACGTTTTTTTTGTTCTTGTTGTTTTTGTTCAGTTTGTCAGTAAATTGCAAACGCTTTTTATTCCAAAACCATTTTTCTGTTTCCGTAAAGTGAAACATTTGGAAATAATCTCTTTTCCTCAATGATTCTAGACATCAAATTTCGATACAATTTAATATTTAAATGTATTAAATCCAGGTCTGATCAACTCGTTTTCTTCTTTGGTTAACAAAATATACAAAAACTCTAAATGGAGGAAAAAGATTTTTCGAAAGACTTCTTTGCAAGATTATTTCTATTTATTCAATCGAGAAAGTTTCAATTGCGTTCCTGTTTTTTATGATTGCGGGGGTGGCCCCTTTTTCTATCTACGAATCATACAGATTCGGTTGAGGACGGGAAAATAACTTGTTAATGCCAGTGATATAAGAGTTAAAATGATTAACTGCTTGTCAAGTAATATTCGAAGAGTATGTTTTATCAAACCAAATGCCTGGGGTATTGTCAGGGGAATCACTCAGCATTAAACAATTTCATATGTGGCACTTTCAGAGATAAGAGAAAGAGAATTCCAATAAAGAAGGAGCACTCCAAACAGGCGGGCGCTTTCTTTTTTTTCTTGAACGACAACTGAAAGATTTGCCCCCAGAAAATGCAATAGAATTCGCTATTGATTTAAATCTTGAAAAAAAAAAACGATATACTTTTTTTTCCATGTAAGCTATGAATATTACCCGTTAGCTTTTCATAAGCATTTTAGATAAAGTAGGGAAGGGACCATTTCCACAGCGTTTAACTTTGATTTTTTTTTCCTCGGCGAAACTTCCAAATGACTAATTTGGGGGAATGTCAACCAAATAAAATTGGAAAAAAAATTGTATGGAGGATTTCACTGTTGGCATTTTATCATTTACAATGATGAATATATAATATGCGAAAAAAAGTATTACATATTGATAATAAAAAAAATCTCACTGACATTACATAATTTTCTAGAATGAAAAATGATTCCAATCTGATATATATATATATATATATATATATATATATATATATATATATATATATATATATATATATATATATATATATATATATATATATATCGAAATCAAATCAAGCCTCTATAGTTCCGTTTTGGTTAAGATTACGGTGAAATGTAAAGTTAGGGTTTTAGCTAAAAAAAACTGTTTTATTGTTAGGTTAAGGTTACATTCCGTAAAAATACTACCAAACTCACAGAAGCACTGAAAGAAAGATGAATCCACACCAATGTTCACATATAACTAATAGAAAATAGGTTATCAGTTTAGCAATATAGGTATTTTTGAATTAAAGCCCCTCACATAAATCCTTTGAATATTTCTTCTCTCAAAACGGGCGAGTGCACAGGAAGGTTGAAGGTCTACTTCGGTGAAAAGGACCTGATAACATAAAGAATAAAATGAAAAGTAAAAAAGTAAATTGATTTGATATCTTTTGTTTCAATAAACACAGGTTAGTTTGACTGTCACTGATTTATTCAGCAATAACAAATATATTTTCCCACCAACGCAGATTTCGTGAAATCTTTTTTACAAAATTCAACCTAAAGATATATGCCGTAGGTATTATGACTCCTGCAGATTTGGTACAATCCTTTGTTTTCCCTCTGTGGTATGTAGTCCACGTAGTGTGCAAACATGCGCACAAACATATTTTATAATATATATATATATATATATCCATATTCTACTATATATATATATATATATATATATATATATATATATATATATGTGTGTGTGTGTGTGTATGTGTGTGTGTGTGTGTGTGTGTGTGTGTGTGTAGTAGTAGTAGTAGTAGTAGTAAAATGTGGATTCGGTACACAAATATGTTCAAGTCTCTACTCAGTCTTGGCTTCTTCAGATGCTGAAGAGGCCAAGACAGGGCAAGAACATAAATGTGTTAAAGTAACGAATCCCCATTCTACAATATTTCTTGCTCTACAATAAACCAACGTAACATTTAAAGTTTGAATATATCTATGAAATAAATCCATTATACATTGGACATCACATTATGCTATATTGCATCCCTAATTTGTACTCTATATATATATATATATATATATATATATATATATATATATATATATATATATATATATATATATGAGAATGAAATGAAAATATCAAAAGCCTGCAGTACAAATTATTTGTTTTTGTATTGTCCTTACGTCTTAACTTTATCTAGTCACGTAGAGATTATAAAAGAAAATAGTGTACTTGTAAGTGGTTTACGACTGAAGGAAATGAGTTCATTTATGTCCCCCTGCACCAGAACACCATCATCCCTGGAAACTTGATACATATCTCAGCTCAGCAATCCACTTAATTAACTACTCTTTCCACATTACACAAGTTAAAGACTATTTACGAATACACGATTTTCTTGCTAACCTCCCCATTTCTTTATAAAGCACATATATGAATATATATAATTCGAACAATGTGGGAACGAAGTAAATACAAATCTGCACCTATCCCCGAAAATGAGGATTTGATACTCAAACATAAACTTGAAATAAGACGATACAATTGTGATAATAGTCTCTTAAAGTGAAATATGAAGTTCAACTAGAACAATTGCAATGGTTGGATGAACATCAAAATTAAAATGATTGATTATGATTAAAATTAGATTCAACAACACACCAACGTACTGAAAACAATTAAGATCACCGCGTGTTTCTCTGCTAGTGTTTTTTCAGCAGAATCATTCAGCATTGAATATTCTTATATGTAATGCTTTCAGAGATAAGAGAAAGACAGTTCCAAGAAGTAGCAGTTCAAACAGGCTTTTGCTTTTCTCTCCCTTGGCCGATATTTGGAGCATTTGCCCCCAGAAATTCCAGAAGTATTTGCAATCGATGTAAATCTTCTGAAATGCTGTGCTTTCGTGTTGTAAACTATGAATAATTCCCGTTTGCTTTGCATAAGTAATTTAGATAGAGTAGGGTGTGGACCATTTCTTGAACATCCGACTTTGATTTTTTCCATTGGTGAAACTCCCAAATGATTAATCCACGAAAGTGTCAATCCGACAAAATTGGAAGAAGAGGAATAATATGGAGAAATTTAATGTTGGTGCTTTATTATTTACAAGTATGTGCATATTAATACATTTAATAGTACAAAATCTCACTGACATTACAGAAATTTATAGAATGAAAAAGGATTCCAATTCAAGATACACGTATATATATATATATATATATATATATATATATATATATATATATATATATATAAACATTGCAAAGCTAGCTTTTTGGTGGTCGCTATTGCCTGCGCAATGGTGAATTGGGAATGGTTTACGTGAATGGGTTCATCTTTATCGTTTCAACGAAGATTTATGGAAACTGAAAATAAACAGCGCAGCAGAAAGATAAACATGGTTGTCCGAATATTTTTTTGTGTATGTGTAAAGGTATATATATATATATATATATATATATATATATGTGTGTGTGTGTGTGTGTGTGTGTGTGTGTGTGTGTGTGTGTGTGTGACACTATTGATATAAAGGGTTAATTAGAAAGATGACACAATAAAAATGAAGGGTTAATTGGAAAAATCTGAAAGTGGAAATAGGATAACCTCGCGAGGTTTATTGTTATTACGAATCAGAATGGTTACGAATAAGATTTTGGGGAGAACCCAGAGGTATGATTATTTGCCTTTGTTTGGGAGGTTTGAAAACCCCTGAGTTAAGAAAATATCATTAGTTCCCAGGCGGGTAAATTGATTGCCAGAGGATCTAGCACCGTCTATCGCCTATGCTTATTCCCAAATTTGGAGAGATCGGAATGAAAATTGCCTAGGCTAGCATGATTTCAGAATTTACCAACTGAGAAGAGGAGAAATCAATCATAAACCCTCAAGCCATCGGCCCCCCTCCACACAAAGGAAGCTGAATATTATGTAAGCCACCTATTTTCGAGAAGAGACAAGGTTGGTGCAGAGAAGCCGCCGGGAATTGCATAGAATTCGACGTTCTTTGTCACCAGGAATGATCCTGACAGCCAGACGATTACATCTTCGGTGAAGCTATACCAAAAAATATACCAAGAGACATCAAGTGGATTCCCTGAACAATTCATAATTTCGACACGAGAATTTCATTGAAGCTATATCAATAGACATCAAATAGATAACCCAAATGACAGATCGATAGTCATTCTATAGTGTTTTGACCCGTATCTGCGTATATATGAACAGTTATCCTGCAATAAATCCGGATGCATAATAATCCCAAGTGTCGATTGTTCCTTTTCAAATCGTGACGTCTTCGAGGATCTTTGTTCCAGAGCCGTAGAGTCTTTCAGCCAACAGCCACATTCCTTCGGATCTGGACGCAACTTGGGCAAGGTGGGGTCGACTTGAGGCAGAAATACAGAGACCAGCCACTTAAGGCCTGACCGGCATCACACTTCATGAACCAGCGAAAGGGCTACAGAAACTGGCACGAGGGTCCCGTCATATACATACATATATATGTATATATAGTAATTATGCACACCCATATATGCATCTGTCGAGATGTATGAATAAATCGAAATTAAACTGTGCCTTTATTTTTGCCTTTTGGTTTGTATTACGGCTGGTTGTAAGGTCAAGGTTTTTCGCTCCCATAAAAAAATAGTTTTATTATTAGGTCAGGATTACATTCTACAACTATATTGCCAAAGTCACATAAGCTCTGAAAGAAAGATAAATCTGCATCCATGTTTACAGTTGACGAATAGAAAGTAAGGTAACAGATTAACATTGTAAGTATCTTTTAATTGAATAGCCTCACATAAAACCTTTGAATATTTCCTTCGTCAAAATGGGCAAATCTCACGAATGGTAGAAGGTCATCTACGGTAAAAAAAAAAAATAAATAAATAAATAAAAATATGGAATCAAAACGAACCCAATTAAAATCAAATTTTTATGCATCAGATTTTGAACTCGGTCCGCCGATTGGATGTTTTTTTATTTCTGAACATTGATGTAGTGTGTCTCTCACTGGTTTATTCGGCGATAAAAAAAAATTTTCTCAACAAAAGCGAATGCAGATCTCATAAAATATTTTTTTGTATAATTCAGCATAAAATGTATGCTGTAGGTGTTATGAGACCTGCTGATTTTGTACCATCTTCTGTTTTCCTTCGGTGATACTTGGAATACAAACATACGCACACGCATACTTCATAATATATGCATATATGTGTGTGTGTGCGTGTGTGTGGAAGTAAAATGACAAGATTAAAAGCCAGCTGTACAAATGATATTTTTTCTATTCCCTCGTTTTGCCCATTTGGGGTGATTCCGAAAATGTTGAGATTATATAAGGAAATGGTGTATTTGTAAGTGGATGATGACTTGTCAAAAGAAATTGGATGAAAGACACGTGTTCATTTTTGACCTCCCACACAAGAACGCCAATATCCCTGGGGACTTGATACATATTTCTGCTCAGTCATCCACCTAATTAAATACTTTCCTCGCCCACCACAAGTTACAAACCACTTATTAATATACAATTTTCTTGTTGACCTCGACCTTTCTTGATAAAGTATATATATATATATATATATATATATATATATATATATATATATATATATATATATATATATATATATATGTAATTGGAACAATCTGGACACCAACTTGATTCAAATCCTAACAATATCCTGGGAATGAAGCTTTGATACCCATACTTAAACTTAAAATAAAACAATGCAATGATGATAACATAGAAAAGTGAAACAAGAAGTTTAAACTGCAACAGAAACAATGGACGGATTGTCACCAGCGGTGGAAAATAATTGATTTTTATGAAAATGAAATAGAACGAAACACAAACATTCCAAAAACAATGAAATATTTAATTATGATGAAATCAAAATATAATCAAATTGACGACTCACGTAATGAAAAACTTAGACTTCATAGAATCATCCTCCACAATTTGATGATCTACACAACCGAATAGGCTTATAAACCATTCCAACCTTCATGATTTTTTCTAACACCACATCAACACGATAAACCCCCCTAAAATGAAATGTGGAGAAAAAACTGCATCGATCCCATTCCGGTTCGAAAATGTTAATCTGTTTTCCAATAAACTCAAACCAAGGAGTCCATTCTGCTGAATCCATGTGTTAGACACCAACGTACCATATCAATTCTTCCTATTTTTTGTTGTTTTTACTATACATATATATATATATATATATATATATATATATATATATATATAGAGAGAGAGAGAGAGAGAGAGAGAGAGAGAGAGAGAGAGATAGATAGATGGATAGATAGATGGTGAAAAAAAATAGGGAAAATAATTGATATGGTATATATATATATTTGTGTGTGTGTGTGTGTGCGTGTGAAAAGTTTTACAAATCCAAACGCTAAATGCATGAAAAGATTTTTTTTTTTCGAAAAAGTGTTTTATTTCTCTTCTGTCATTTATTTCTTGGTATCTATTAATGTAATTCAAGTAATTTTCATATTACACATACTTTGATACTAGGACACTCAGTGTAAATTCTTTTCTTGATTGGATCATCAGTTGTTTACTATGTGACAGTCTCGTAGATTTAAAAACAAAACGATGTTGATCAAGCATCTCCACCATGATTCTGATATATCGCTTATGTACATATATATGGGGCAATACGAAAAAGTATCTAACAGATCTGAATACATGGAAAACGGGTTGCATGATCTTGATAGAGTTTAGCAACCAATCACAGGAGACATTGTTTCGTAGGCTTTCGGGTTACTTAGTTAGAACTGCGATGTCATCTAGTTAGTTCGTGCACTGTGTGACTGTTACATTCGAAATAACCCCGTCTATCCATTCATTACCTCTCATTCCCTTATTATTTTTCTTCTGTTTGTCAACCCTCACATCAAATTGGTCTGTAAGCCCCACATCGATGCCGACTTTTATCAAGTAAATTACAGACCGTGGACGAAATGATAAAGAATTGCAAGAAGGCAGCTTATATAGATCGCGAAAAAGAACGTTTGAGTATCGTGGAAAACGGGGGGGGGGGGGAAGTTTAAATTACAAAGGGGTGCTTAGAAGGGGGACCTTGCACTAATTGATCTTTCATAATAAATGGCCGAAATGTTATCGGGTGACCACGTGTAGTACATCTGACTGGGACTTTATTATCATTAGAAATCGAAAAAATAAGAATAAAAAGTCCAAAAATAGGATTCAATACATATATTTCATGGTAGATACCAATTCTCAGGTATCAGGTTATCATAATGGATTCTTTATTTTTAATCAACATTCAATCAAAATAAGATAATTTTTCTGGTCTTGCATATTGTACGTTACTTCAACTCATATTTACACACATTACATTAAATGGAGTTAAGTATGTTTCTTGCTTGCCTATTCTAAAATATAATTCGATAATTATATATATATATATATATATATGTGTGTGTGTGTGTGTGTGTGTGTGCGTGTGTGTGTGTGTGTGTGTGTATAAAATGGCAATATCGGACAAATTATACTTCATTTATATTTCATTTCCGGGGAAAAGAATTCCAATATTTTCGTCTAATTGTATCGGAGTCGGGTGTTGTATACTGAGAACAGTTTTCATGAGGAGTCAACTGATAGCGCAGGGTTACTTCTGTTTTGGGGGACTTGAAATCGAAATTCCATCATCATCATCATCAGTCTTTTAACGTCCATTGTTGGACATAGACCCTCCACAGGATATGCCACGATTCTCTATCATGGGCGTCGCAGAGTCAGTACTTTCTGAATTTGTCTAGCTCGTCTCTCCATCTAATATTCGGCCAGCCTCGGTTGCGCATGTGATCTCGGGGGATCCATGTCTTGAGTCGTTTACGCGCTCGAAATGGATATAAATCATACGATTGTTCAAATACGAGGGATCATGGTCGGAATTACTTCAGATTTTCCTCCTCCTCCTCCTCCTCCTCCTCCTCCTTCCTGCAAGGTTTTTAATTGGACAACCGGTTCCGCTGAACTCGACCAAAAATTGACGACACCTCGGATAAGTTGATCGGAACGATTAGTGCTAACAATAAGTGGGTAGTAATCTTTAATATTACAAATCTTAAGCAATTAGACCTATGGGAATCTGAGTATTTTATAATATGGTGACTTCCCGCTGTGTTATTTGAAAAGTGCATTAAATGTTGTCTTAAGAATAATCCGTGACAATACATGAAGAAGAAAGGGTTAATGACTTCCACGACCTTGGTATTCAGCAGCAGCGTTTTAACGTCTGTCCTTTGACGTATACATTCTATTTCGATGGAGTCTTGAGGTATTCTTTTATCCCAGCTCTTTGTTCACCATAACCCCAGCCTCCTTCACAATGGTCGACACATTGTAATGAAGACGATCAAAAATTCAGTAAATAATCCAAACGCATAATTGATCATGAAAATAGATACTGTTGAAGTATCTAAAAAATATCCATCTTTAAAGTAGTATTGTAACAGTGTTGTTTACTTATTTTAAATGTGCAAACAAGTAACAGCGTGCATTATTTTGCAGGTACTTTAAGATAGCAGAGAAATCAATTAGTTTCTTCTATCTGATATATATATATATATATATATATATATATATATATATATACATATATATGGTTTCGTTTCAACCGTGTATATAAGGATACTTTATCTGATATTTAAAAGAATAGAAAAAAATGATGGAATCTTAATGGTATACGACGTTGCAAAATTAACTTTAAGGTTAATGGAAAATCTGTCCTATTCTTTGGTTGAATATATTAGTAGAGAACCAACTCGAAAGAGTTTTTCTGTGTAATTAGCAATCTTAAAGATGATATCATAAGTTGGTCTGCGTGCAGTCTAAGATTAAAACCGACACAACAAATTTAATTTTGACATAGGTATACACTCAATAGAAGTGACACGAAAAGTGAATCGCGTCTGTTGTTACACTCTCTCGTCCTTAAATACGTTTTTAGGTGACTTACTTAAGTAAGCCCTGTTTCAAAAAAATAAATAAGGTGTAGTATGAAATAATATCAACATACAATAAACATAATATCCTGTATAACATAACAAACTATTAGTATAAAATAACTTATACATTAAAACCATAGCTGAAAGGGAGGTGGGGTTCGATCAACGCTGCTGATGTGCCATAATAATATGGATGTTTTGTTTTTAGAATCCCCAAAACGGTTACACGGTAAACAACTGATGATCCAAACAAGAGGAAATTCATAAATTGTACCATAATAACAGAGTATGTGAAAAACAGGGGAAAAAAACACTGAAGAAATTTTTTGAAATTGCATTCACAGATTTTGGGAAATAAGTGACTGAAGTGACACGAAAGAGTTTAGTGTTTCAAGCTGTAAAGCTCTCTAGACTATATATATATATATATATATATATATATATATATATATATATATATATCATTTGATCGCTGTTGGCGTTAGTAATTTGCATGTCAAAATGGACTATCGGAGTTAAATTTCATCCATGTATTATTGTTGTATTTAGGGGTTTGGATTAGGGTCAACATTAAGGTTAGGTCTGAAAAAAAAAGATTTTCACGGAGAAAGGTTATATTCCTTGAAAGATATTGCCAAATTTGCATAAGCAGTGAGAAAAAGATAAATAAGCGTCCATACTTACCTAAGACGAATGGGAAATTAGGGTGCAGTTTAGCATTACAGTTATCTAGAAACCCGTTTTTGAAACCTTCAAATGTTTATCAAAACCTGAAGATTTCCGGGAAGTTCGGTATACAAATACATAATACTGCCAAGATTACATAAGCACCGAAAGTGGAATCCAAATAGGCAGTTTTCCTCTGGTGAATGGAAAGTTGAGGTCCACTTCAGCATGATGACTATATTGAGAATATAACCCCCTCTAAAACCAGTAAATTTGTTTTAATCAAACCGACAAATTTCTAGGAGGTTTGAAGGTCAAATAGTCTGAGAGAAATACGATTGAAAAGAGAAAAAACATTCTTTTCGGAGTTTCAACTCTGTCAGCAAATTACATTTACCACGGTTCTAATCATTCGACTAATCAATCCACCATTATTTCGAAGCCTACGAATTCATTCCCGAAAAGAATTTTTAAAGGAATATTGATCCCCAACTCTATCACAAGTGTGTACTAGTGGAAAAAAATACTTGAATGGTGCTGATTCCAGTATGTAGCTATAGTTTTATGGATCTAACTTTAATAGATTTTGAGAAAGTTCAAGATGAAAAAGCAAACTGAACAATGAAAACAACAATCGTTTTTGCAATGTTCAACCTAGGGATTTCTACTGATGGTGATTTTAGATCAGTTGATTCCAGACATGCCCTTGTTTCTGTTCTTTGAAGCATTGTTTCGTACATCCTAGAGCGAAAATATATACTTCAGTACTTTATAAAATACTAGCTTGGATGCCCCGTGTTGTATGAGGAAAAATTTTACATCTAACAACCCTAGAAATCAAATAGTATTTTATACATGTTTAATGAAATCGAATAAGGGAGGGATGCTCTCACACAGCCCTTCCCTCACCAGTTAGGCCAGTATACACTCTAGGGCGTGGCAGGGTGCAACCTCGAGCTAGTTTCAAAACTGAGAATTCATTTGGTCACTTATGGCGTTTATAGTTAATAGTAGACAATCGGATTTAAATTGCGCCATTGTTTTATCATAGGCGATAGTTGGGTGGTTTGTGTGAATAAAAGGAAAAAAGTTCTCCATCGGCATTCGAACATTTCGATTACATTATCCATGGATCAAACCACTTGGCTATAGAATGACCCTAACTTTGAAGCTCACGAAACATGCATAAAAAGACATTTTTTGTTAAAAAAAAAAAGCATTGACTTCCTTCCCCATCCATAAGTATTCAGGTATAAATAATTGATGAAAAAGCCTTCCCCAGATATTGCTGATTCAGTATATATATGAAGTCTTATTACAATGATCTAACTCTAATATTTTTTTCTGAAAATCCCAGATGAAAGATAAAAAAAAGCAGTTTTATATGGACTTTTTCCATTGTTCCTGAATGCACACCCCAAAGAAATTGGCAATTTCAGAAGTCCTACTTAAAAAAAAGAAGTGTGTCAACGCGGTCTCATAAGGAACTGGCAATAGTCTATTTTTAATTAAACTGGAAGATCTGTGCCGTAGGTAATTTGAAACCTGCTGATTTCGGACATGCCTTTGTTTCTATTCAGTGGTGCGTAGTTCTCAAAATCCTAGAGGACAAACACAGTAGTTTATAATATATATATATATATATATATATATATATATATATATATATATATATATGTGTGTGTGTGTGTGTGTGTGTGTGTGTGTGTGTGTGTGTGTTGTAACATTTTGAAAACTTTTAAAACTTGTTTTGGAATTGGAACTTTTTAAAACTTTTCAAGTTGGTATTTCACGCAAGTTCTTTGAAACTTTTTTTTAATACATAAGATATGCTAATCAATCTGAAAGTAACTACTTAAAAGAAAAGCTTTCGTGGAAAAATTTACAGCTTCATTTTCTATTTTGTATTTTTGTATTTTTTGCGATAAAGTGAAATGAAATCAACAAAAATACCATTTCAGGAACATGAGATAAGATTTACGTGCTTTTTGTCTTCTTCTTAGAATTATCTTGAGACATATACCCTAAAACATTTGAAAAGAATGAGGAATAAAGAAATCAATACAAATGTACACATACCTGCCTTGATAATATCTCTATGCACACATACTTCCAAATGCTGTATAGTGCGAAACGTTTTTTTTTTCAGACGGACAGAACCATTCCAAGATCTATTATGAATCACCGTGTTGTGTTGGGGGTGATAGATTAAAAAAGTTGGAGAAGCGGTGATCAATAAATAAGTTAATTCTCCCAGCTTTTGTTGGGCTGTGATCACTGAAAATATCTGGATTTCCAAAAAATTTACTAACTTGGCATAGGTTTACATTGTATTTGGAGGGGGATATTCAAAATACAACAAAAAGGTTTCCCGTTCCCTTCAACTGGAGTTTGTGCACAGTTTCTACAATCAATGGTAAGATCTGGGCGGATAGATACATAGATAGATACATATGAATATCAGATCGCATGAATAAACTAAACGCAGCCACAGTGTTTAAACCGGTTATTTGTGGGTGGCGACGATCAAAACGTTGCAGGTAGGTTTACATGTTTATGCTGATGTTTATGTTTATGTATATATATATATATATACATATATATATATATATATATATATATATATATATATATATATGTATGTATACGTATACGTATATGCATATATATATATATATATGTGTGTGTGTATATATATATATATATATATACATATATATATGCATATATATATATACACACACACACACACACACACACACACATATATATATATATACATATATATATATATATATATATATATATATATATATATATATATATATATATAGTTTACTCACACACATTGAGATTTTTGGACACATGTGCACTTCAGCAAACATAAACAACCAACATAAAGCCATGAATCTAAATTTAAATTTCTGATATCTCCTTTGAATCAAGTTGAATTTCTCAAAAATAATCCTGAAACAATGGATGAAATTTCTCCACCTGATGATATCAAAACTGGCATTAAAATGTATAGGTCTTCTATCACTGAGTTTCTCGCAATCTTCTTTCTGGATTTTTCAAAAAAAATCAAACAATGTTCAGTTTGGAATATTCTTCCGTGATATCCACCAATCAATCCTTACTACGAAAAAGAGCCAATAAAATATCACAGATAAAGAGTTACTTTTGAAACTGACTTGATAAGACGGAAAAAGGCAGGAACTTGAAAAACCTTAGCATTTTTGAAGACAGAAATAATCTTTCCAATTTTTCTTGCATAAAATGATAAAGACGTGCATCATTTACCAAGTGAAAACTTAGTAAAGTCGATTGCAAGTCACAGCATAAACTTTGAAAGTTTGAAAAGATGCTAATTAATTAAAACTTTTTAATTAATAAGACTGATAAAATTGTAAATTTTACTTTTTAGATAATTCCTCTTAATGAATTGTTCTCATTGATATGATAATAGTGATCGTATTTTTAACACAACAAGATATGTGTTTTTTCATTTGGAATATTGCACACGTATTGTCGGAGATTGTGTACACTAGCTTGACCATATATTTATTCCTTGGGTTTTTCCTCAAACAGCCAACTGGTTTTGTAGGACCTTAGCTGCTTTGGGGCAAGACATTAGTGAAAAACATTCGCACAAATTGCAGAAAATATACACTATTCAATCTGAAATAACTAATTCGAAAATTTGTAGGGGGGGGTAAAACCTTCTTTTTTGATTTGTACTTTTTTATATTCGCAATATTCGCAGCCCTGTTTTCATCATTTGTCTATTCTATTTATATTCTTTATCTCTCTCTCTCTCTCTCTCTCTCTATATATATATATATATATATATATATATATATATATATATATATATATATATATATATATATATATATATATATATATATATATATATATATATATATATATATATATATATAATTGCCCTTCAATTTTGACCCCCGAAAGTGGGAAAACAATCGCCCCTCAATTTTGACCACTAAAACTGAATAAAATCACCTCACTGATTTTGTGCTCTAAAGTAGAAAAATCATCCAGCATATCGACCCTTAAAGGCAAAAAAACTTTTGACTCCTGAAGGTGAAAATAAATCTTCCCATCGATTATGAGTCCTAAAATTCACCTGTATTTTGTCCCCTAAGAGTAAAAGAAAAAAATCCTTTTGATTTTGACCCCTGATTGTACCCATCAATCTTTTTTCCGAAAAAAAAAACTTTCTGCTCAATTTTGACTAATTAAGGAAAAGAAAAAGATGGCCCCTCAATTTACACCCCTGAAAAAGAAAATAATACCCTTCATTCTGACCCCTAATACTGTACATAATATACCCCTTTAATACCAACGCTTAGTAGTAAAAAAAGGTTACACCTAGATTTAGACCCTGAAAAGTAAAAAATGAAAGTATTCCTTTCATCTTTTGTCCAAAAATACAGAAAAACCTTCTTGACCCTAGAAAAAAGAAAAGAAAAACCCTTTGATTTCGACCCCTGAAAATGGGAAAAAATCTACCCCTTGATTTTGATCCCTAGAAGTGTAATTAATCTCGTTAACCCTATCCTCAATTTCGACTTCTAAAAGTGAAAAAAATCGCTCTCTCAATATTGGACCCTAATAGTTAAAAAAAAATCCTCACCATTTGACTTTTAAACGTTTAAAATAAGATCCCCTGGAATTTTGACCTCTTAAAGTTGCAAAAGATTATCTCCTAATTAGTACCTCAAAAGTGAAAAAAAAAATTTCCTCGATTTTGACTTTTAAAAGTAAAGAAAAAACAATTCTGTACAATTTCGACCTCTAAAAGTAAAACGGAATTACCACTCAATTCCAATCCCTTAGAGTAAAAAGGACATGCATCCCTTCGGACTTCGAACAGTAAAGGGAAAAAATATATACCCTTTGATTTTGATCCTTAAAAATGAAGAAAAATCCCTCCCTCGACGAGAAAGAAGAGAAAAAAAGAGAAAGAGAAAAAAATCTCCATTTTTGATTTCGACCCCTAGAAACAGAAAGAAAAAAAAATGGAAGAGAAAAGGAAAAGAAATCCACAAAATTTTGACCCCTGATAATAATAATAATTAGAAGATGCCTGCTGTTATGAATCCTTTTTTCTTTTTTTTTTTTTTTTTGCATACTTTTTTTAGGGGATCAATTAGTTCGGTTGCTCTGGCCTTTTCTCATGTTGATGTCAGTGGCTTCAGATTTTTGCGGTTTTCGATTAGATTTTTGGTTCCTTCTGGGAGTTTACAGATGTTTTGTTGGCTCTAGCTTGATTATAGTGGCGATTTCAATTAGGAAGGTTGTTATCGTGTTACTGAGCTCTTCAATCTTCTCTTCTGGTTCGGCGAGAAGTTCACATCTATTTTTTTCCAGTTCAAGCTTGAAGGATGGGTTGAGATATTTCTGTACTCTGACTGGTCAAATATTTCCCAGCCTTCTTCTTGTTGATCTGAATTTTACTCTTTATCATTCTGTCGGCGTTTCTCACATTGGCTTGATTTAGAACTTGAATATCTTCGACGGTGTCGCTTCCTGTCTGCTTGGGTGTAGTCTATCTTGTTTTTGGTTTCATGATTTGGCTATTTACAGAAGCATAACTGATTTATGCAGATCTAACGAAAGGATACTGCTATCGAAAAACCTGCATTTTACCGGGATCTATTGACAAAGGGACCCCAATTTCATAACTTTCTTAAGACGTAGTAAATTATTGAAATTATCCCTACCACTCGTATATCGAAGCACGACAATAAATTATTGGCTTCCGTTTTAACTAAAGTGTTAATATTGTTGTATGATTATATGTTATATCATATATAATGATACTTCCTTGTGTGATGTTGGCAAGAAGATGGTAGAAATGACATTCAAAATTGAATATATGTTCTGATGATGCGCCCGAAAGGTGGTTAAGATTGGGTCGATTTTATTCCCCGATAACTGTACAGCTGAAATGTTACACAAATGCACGCACAAACACACACACACACAC
>OY735215.1:51178893-51193893 GCA_963457665.1 Thysanoteuthis rhombus
TCTGTGCATGGAAACGAGAACACATAATTAGAGAATGTAGTCCACTGCATTTACTGAGGACAAGGAATCTCTATGAACCCTCAAAAGAAGAAATGAAGTGAAAAATCAATATCAATAGGATAGCAAGTTCTCTGTAGAGCAACCTTCAAGGTTTAAAAAATCCTGCTAGGGCTGAAAAGAAAGGTGTACAAACAATGCATCCTCCGGATAGTCACCTATGGAGCTGAAACATGGAACATAACCAAAAGATTGATCCTCAAACTGAGAACCATGCAACGTGCACAAGAGAATCATGCTCAACATCACATGGAGAGATCAGTATATTATGAGAAAGACAGGAGTCAGAGATATTAGAGAATCCATTAGAAAACTCAAATGGCAATGGGTTGGTCACGTTGCGCTAGAAGGCCGGACATCACGACTCACAATGTGGAACCCCAAAGATCACAAGCAGTACCGTTGCTGACAAAAAATGAGAAGGTAGGACGAACTAGAGTTTATACTCTATCTAAGTTCTGATAATATTGGCTTCGCAACGCCCATGATAATCGTGCAAATCTTGGAGAATGTCTGCTCTGAACATTGAACGAAACAGTCGCCTGTAATCTAAGGGCCCAAATAACTGTTTTCACACTTAATTCTCATTTTGTTTATTCTCAGTCTATTTGCTTGTTTCAATGCGACAGTCACGTACTCAGAAATGGATATATATGATTCAACAACATGATTATAAATTGCATTATATTACATTGTCATTGCACAGTTAATGTATCACTCGCCCCAGACAGCAGAAATGGAATAAACAATAAAGAAAATAGGGTTGCTGCTGAAAACGAACCTGTGATCGATAGTTCAACCACGGCAACGAAGCGATGCTCTCACCATTGAGCTAAGCAACCACCGTTTGTACGTAGGCCTGAATAACTGTTTTCACACCAAATTTTGATCTCGTCCATTCTCTGTTTTTGTTTTGTTTTTGTTTTTTGTTTCCTTCAATGCAACGGTTATTTATTAATAAATAGATAGGTATGATCCGACAGAAGCATTTTAAATTGCGTTATATTATATAGGAACGTATTTGAAATGATTTCCTGTCATTACACGATTAATATACCTCTCGCTCTACAAGTGGAAAATCCCTAGGTGTTAACAATAAATTTTTTTCTCATTTTCTTACCTAGTTTCATATGCAAAAATGTCTATGCTTCTCAATAAACTAGATAACTTTCTCTCCAGCCCTCTCCTTCCCTTCCCCTTTCTAAACTACTTCAATCTTTTTCAGCTCTCTCACTTAACCACCCTTCGATTAAGTAACAGATCTTACGTTCCTCTCTCTCTCTCTCTCTCTCTCTCTCTCTCTCTCTCTTGTCCACCCTTTCAGATGCTATAAATCTATCCTCCCCTTCTCTTCCAACCGTCTAATTAAACCTACATTTCCTTTCGATCTTATTAACTAATTCTCCATTTCCCCCAATCTCACCCCCCTCCCTCTCGTTAGACTGATTCTACTATCTCTACCTTTCCTTTTTCTTTCTCTTCTGTAAACTATCTTTCTCTTCCTCCCTCTTTTCCTACTTTCTAATAAAATCATATAACTTGTCTTTCTCTCCCTCTCTTTCTACCCTCTCTGTTAACTACCCAATAACCTTTTCTCCCCCTCTTTCCAATCATTATTAAAACTACCTTACTCGTGTGTAGTAAAGTGAATATATATTCTGATAAAAAAGGTATTTTTCAATCATTCGATAATTTTTTTTTAAATCATTATTACATTTCCATGAAAAAATTCCTCTGCTTTGCTAAACCGAATTCCTACCCGGATCTTTCCCAAATTTGTAATTTCGAATACGACAAAATGAACCTTATTCTGATCAATATCAATTTATCAACTCACATACCCATTTAGCAGGGGAGTAATTTCACCTCCATGCATATCTTGGGGTTTAGAGAGATAATGATCCCGAATCATGCATATATTGGGGGGGGGGTAATTTTACCCCCATATATCATCCCAAACCACACCTATATTTGGAGTAGGTATTGGAATAAGGTTTGGGTTAAAAGCTGTTACTGTCAAGTCAAATGGTCATTCGTGGAGACCTTACATTTAACCCACAACCAGGGTTGCCAGATGTCTTTTGCTGCACAAGACCAAATGTGAAGGTTTTTGCGTCCAAATTAAGTAGGTTCAATACCAAGTAACTTGAAATCTATCACTCCCTGTTTCCTTTGGTGAATATATTTTAATAAATTAAGTAAAAAACACTTAGTTATTCGATATACAGTAAAAACAAGTTATACATTTTCATTGGACTGATTCCAACCTTTGGGCTGGGAGAGAGACAATTTTAATCCAGGCAAATCCAGGCAAATAAGAGAAGACCTAAATTTTACCCAGTTGATGCATTGGGCACATGGTGTCTGATTCAAACCCCTTACATTGTCTATCCCTTTTCAATATTAACCTCTATCTTAAGGTCATCTTTTCTGAACCTGATCCTGAACCATGCCTATATTTGGACTGGTTGTTTGAATAAGGGACGGGTTGAAAGATTTACTGTCAAGTCAGATTGTCATTCTTGAAGACTGCAGATTTAACCCAAAACCAAAGTTACCAGACTAAATCTCCGATCCTCATTAAGAAGTTTCAATACCAAAATAGCCAGATGACTTGAAATCTATCATCAGACCAAACCTGCAGGAAAACTGGGTTAAAAAAAAATATTTTCTTCTAATTTTTTCATTCTATTAGATGAAGTATTACGAATCATTATCTATAATCTTTTGCAACTAATTACCTCTATCAGGATTTCTTGTGTTTTCCATCGTTACCACTGACCTACAGAAATTAGTGGTAAGCCATATTCCAAATCAACTATTTGAACTCATACCCGACCCTAATATTTTCAGTGTCATGTTTCTTATTAACTGGTAGTTCAGTATCGGTAATCCGGTTCATTTATTCACCAATTATCATCAATACTTTTCGCCACTCTTTACCTTCAATCCATTTCTTGTTGCTTGCTATCACAATTAAACTCGAGCCAGTTCCCCTTGAATGTATTAACGGCATGGATCAGAATAAAGAATACTTCTCAGTTAAGAATAGAAGTCACAAATAAATCTATTTACAGCGAGTCGTGAACGCATCTTTCAGAAAATTAACAGGGAGGGAATGGGAATAAATTGAATTAATTATTCAAACCGCTCTGCCGATCTAAATAGGGAAAGCAAAAGAGTTGGTTTAAAGATGAACAGAACCAAGATAAAAGTAATGTCAAACGATAGATTTCACGAAAAGACTTTCAAGATAGAGAATGAGGCTTTACAAGAGAGTGGTGAATTAATTTACCAAGGATAGATGATAAAGTTACAGAAAGGCAGATCGGCTGGAAATCTCTTGATATGAATTGAGGCATATTGAAGAGCACCTTACCAATATGCTTGAAGTATACAATGTATGCATAAATCCAGCGATTACTGACGGATATGAAGCGTAAAAATTGACGAGATGAACTGAGAACAAATTTAGAATCGCACAGCAGGCCATGACAAAGAAATGTTAGGGATAACTACGAGAGATTAGGAAAGATAAACATGTATCGGAAGGGTAACTACAGTGAGGTATTAGTTTATCAATAAATAAGGCACAAAAATGGATATGGGTGGGGCATTTGGCAAGAAGAGTAGACAAAAGATATAGCCAAACAATAACCGATTGCCCACGAGACAGTAAACACAGTAGGAAAAGACCAGACATAATATGGAATGTGAGAAAGGTCTGTCAGTAAGGCATGGCAAAGGAAAGTACATTTGTAGCTTTCAGGGGGGGGGGATACGAAAAATGTTTTCATCCTGCTGTGGACCAATGATGATGATGATGATAACGATGATGATGATGATTGAAAAAGGAGCCTTCCAATTGAAACCCCACTGCTCTCATCATCATCAGCCTCTTACTTGCCCCTCCCACTGTTCGTCTTTTGTTCATGATTTTTTTTCTGAAGATCATATAAAAAATGAATTAATTCAATATGCATAAGGCCTCATACTCCTCAATAAAACTACATAAATAAATAAACCAGCATTTTCTGTACTCCCCTCCTATCTTATCAAACTATATAATTCTCTTTTTTCTGCTGCCCCAAAGGAAAAAAACGACCGAAATTTTAAGCTGAGAAAAATATCTACAATGCATACAGCAGCCACCCTCAAGTGTTCCATCCTACTACAAATATTTTCAACACATCTCATTGCGATGTTTATTTCTTAATTAAAACTGTATTAAAACAAAAATCGGAATATGGAGTTATAAAAAAAATATCTAAAGAACATTCACCAACCGCCTTCGGGTATGAAATGTAGAAGTCCTTCACTATCCATGATTTCCCTATCAATGGCCCTTCTTATCTTCTCCAGTTTTCCCATCAGTAGTTCCCTGTATCTGCGGTGTCTCTTTCAGTGGTTCCCCTTATCTGCAGTTTTCCATTTGAGGTTACACTCCCGTCCACTGTTTTCAGTTAAGTGGACCACTTTGTCCACGGTTTCCCTTTCAGTGGCCTCCTCTATCCACGGTCTCCATTTCAGTGGTGCGTGAACACATCATTAGAATTCCATTCTTGTTCTTTTACTTCCATGTTGAAAATGCACCTGATAAAGTTTTCAAAATGCACCTGATGAAGTTTTCAAAATGCACCTGATAAAGTTTTCAAAATGCACCTGATAAAGTTTTCAAAATGCACCAGATAAAGTTTTCAAAAATCCACCCATAAAAGACAACTCGTCGGATCGAGAGAAAATTCATCAAATTCTGGACGGAAAAATTGTTCAATATTGATAACCAATATCAATAATCAAGGCTGTTTATTGTATGGTATTTTAAATAAAATACGTAATATTTAATTAGTATCTGAGAAATAAAGTGATTCATTTCCATGAAAATATGGAGTTCCCTAAAATTCAAGTTGTTCATATAATGCTATCAAATTATCATCACGGTTATAAATTTAAATGAATGACCATAGTCCAATAATGACCACTCAAAGACAATAATTATATTTTGAATTTAAAATGAGTAAATAAATTATATGTGCATGGGATGATTTGCGATCAGGTAGCCATGATATTTTTTTAAATCAAAATACTCCAAAGAACTTGATTTGGTGAAGAAGGTTTTGTTTCATCCGAACTCCTTTTCATTTTTCTTCTTTTCTTTTCTTATCTTCATCCCATCTTTTTTTCCTCTCTGTAGCTAATGATACATTTTCCTTCTATTTCTACCCTTCTTGTGTCCTTTTTTTTCCTATATTCTACCCTCCCTCTCTCATGTCTTTCTATAGTCGAGAAAGCATCTTCATTCTGTTTGTTTCTTTCTCCCTTTCTTTCTTATGTTCTTTTCTATCTTTCCATTTCATAGAAACAAACGACAATGACAGCCAACGTTTTTTTTCTCCTCCTGCTCTCTTCCCGTATTCCTTTTATATAATCCATCTCCCTGTCTCCCTCTACCCGTGTTGCATTGAGATCCGAATTCGGTCTTTTTCTCTCTTACTTTCTCTGCGTGGCATCGAATGACTAAGAGTTCATAGATGGTCGCATTTACAGCTATTATTTATATTCATATTTATATCTATAACTATACATATATACATATACATATATATATATATATATATATATATATATATATATATATATATATATATATATATATATAAATATATATATGTGTGTGTGTGTGTGTGTGTGTGTGTGTGTGTGTGTGTGTGTGTGTGTGTGTGTGTTTAAAAGTCCCAAGTATCCTTTTTTTTATTGAAACAGCGACTGATTACACATTTGAAAATTGGTTCCCCGCTGGGAATTTTTGACACACCTAAAAAGCAACCATTAAATTTGGAAAGGCGTCGGACTCAAAGCCAGAATATTCTAAATGTGCTCTTTACACCCAAACTAATTTTCCCAAGAGTATTAACGGAAATAGATCATGTTTTTTTTGTTTTTGTTTTTTTGTTTTTTTTTTTTCGTTTCACTGTCTAACCAAATTACCGCACATCATTTTTAATTGCATTTCTGACGATCTATTTAAGCACAACCATAATTACATCTTTGTCGAGTGGAAAAAAACAAAAAAAAAATAACCATGTCTACCCTTCATATCTTAGAAATAAAGATAGTTTATTCCGATACTTGTTCTTGGTATGACTTTTTTGAGTAGCAAATGAATATTGTACCAATTCTATGCATGGAGTCTACTTTGTTGGGTGGAACAAAGCATTTACTTCGAGGGAAAAAATGGAGTATATATTACGTCATATTAACAGAATTCGATCCAAATCTGTATAATAACCTGTTTGATATACATTCTTAGTCATTATCAAAGTTCCACTAGTATGTTTTTCATGCTTTTTTTCTTGCTTTTAATCACAAACACTGAGAGCAATAGTTTTTACCTCAACGTATTATGAGAATTTACACGAAGCAACGAGTTCAGTATAAAACAAGACTGACTGCTTCAGGGCTAAACTCAACTCAGACAGAAGCTTACGATATTCAAAATATTTTAACTTCTGCGTGATAAAATTTCTCCAACTGTAGAAGACCTTTTGATTTGGACGTGGAAGGCGACAATAAAATAGCATGTAGATGAATGAAATGGAAATCTAGATGATTCTAGATATATTGTGAGGCAATTAAGGTATCAGCTTTCTAATTTTGCTTTCTCTCGTTATTTATTTCTCTCTCTCTCTCTCTCTCTCTCTCGTTATTTCTTTATTTCTCTTTCCTCTCTCTCTCTCTCTCTCTCTCTCCCTCTTCCTCTTTCTTTTCTCTGTCTTTTTTTCCTTTCTTCCTTTCATTCGTTGATGATATGGGAAATTGATATGTCTGTCTTCTCTGTATATCCATCATTTTAAACATTGCACTATTTGGTCTGAACCAAAAGTCTGAAATCGTCATCAATAAAGTAGGAATTATGACGAATAATTCTTCTCGGAACTTTCTATGTATATCAAACATTGAGCACCGGTTAATTTGACTATTGATTTTTTTCCTAATCACAAGATGACCACCTTCCAAAAGTTTTTATTGTATTCTTTTTATATCAATCCTTGCTCTTCGGGAGCATTATCCTCACTTTCATATGTCACGTCTGATATCTGTCCTTTTATGTTCTCCCCTGGTCTGTAGGAGGAGAGCATACTAATCTTTATGAGATGAAGTCAAAATACCATGCATAGACATTAATAGTACATGTTTGCTAATCAGGAAAGGAAAAAACGTAAAACTTAGACTCCGAAAGATCAACACAAAATAATCAAATACTCATTGAGGTTCTTCAAGTTCATTGTTATAGTCTGTTGATCGACCAAATAAGCCAGTAAACCATTTCCAGCCCAGTGGATTTTATAAGGATTGAGTACACCAGAATTATGACTGTCTATCATACAGAGCTTAGAAAACACTCTCCCAGATTTTCACACGCACGATGAGACACATTCCTTCCGATAAGGCAAGTGTCTGCAGTAGAGTGATGGTGAATAATCTAGTTTCACAGACTGTGTAAATAACGTGTGATTAGTACTGAATGCCTAGACAGAACAAAAAATTGTTAACATCTAGACCTCTTGAAGTTGAGTGATAATTTCCAATTTAATGAGATTTACATTCACTGGATTTCCTCTACAGATTACTTTTCATGTGTATATATATACATATATGTAATTTGAATTAGCGAGACTACGAAATAACTGACAAATATTAAGTAAACTTAGGTAAATCTTTTAGGATACGTCTGCCATAGAATGAGCTATAAATCTGATTTTGGAGACTATTACAAGCGCAGTGAGCAAGATTCTCACCGAAAATTCACTATTATATTTTGTAGGTATTTGAAAGAAAATATATCAAAACACGATTTTAGAAAAATATTTTTGCACTAATCGCTGTTTCATTGTTGCATTCAATCATGACATTCTGGTTGTTTCATTTTTGTTCTTTAAAATCATTCAGTATGGATCAATGGATAAAGAAGTAATTACCAACAAGAATCCCATGTTTTGGGAGCCGATCCAACAGGGCCAGCACTACATGGATCAGTAATTCTAATAATCATTTATAGTAGAGTCAAGAATCAATGTTATGTGACCGTTTTCTGGGGAACTAAGTTTTAAAACATGTCTTGTTCACTAGTACATGCTGATCAAACTTAGCAGGGGCCCAGTCATCAGGGTACCTTTTTCATAATAGCTGCTATTTGATAATACTTGGTCCTACGGATGTAAAATATGATAATGGAGCCTACAAAGAGTCAAAAGTTATGGAAAGCCTCCAAAAAGTCCAACTATACGAGGTGCAGAACAGATATCAACAGCATAATGGAAATCATAGCTATCACCTCTCCCTTCTATCGTTGTATAACCAGACCTTTTGAACCTTTGTACTTAATTAGCATATTCTACATCCGTAGAATCAAGCAGCATTCATTACGAATAAGAATATTGAGAATAAAAATAGCTTGTTGGCCAAGCCTAGATTTTCGAGAGGGTCACCCAAGCTAATTTCGAAGAGTATGTCCATGTAAACCTTACAATGCTTTCTGATCAAGTTCCCCTGACAACAGTCGAGAATCTCTTATATGGGACTCTTACTATAAGCTACAAAGTTCAATATTCGATTTTCTCTGCCACGTATTGTTTTGTTTTGATTATGAAGCATTGGGTTATTACAAGTAAAATGTTGAAAACGCTCTGGGTAATGCAATAGATAGCAACGAAATTAAGATGAACTGAGAAGTATGCAACGCGTGCATGAAAGAATCATGCTCAACCTTACATGGAGAAATCCCAAGACAGCACAGTATACAAGGAAGAAAACGGGTGTCCGTGACATCATAGAAACTATTAAAAAACTCAAATGGCAATGGGTAGGCTATGTTGCAAGAATGAAAGACAACCGATAGACATCACGTCTCACAACATGAATCCCCAGGGATCACATAAGAAATCGAGGCCGACAGAACATAGGATGGAGAGATGAACTGGACAGATTCAGAAAATACTGGCTCTGCAACGCCCATGATAGAGAATTGTGGCGGCGAATCCTAGGGAAGGTCTATGTCCAACGACAGAAATTAAAAGACTGATGATGATGATGATGATGATGATGATGATGATGATGGTGATGATGATGATGATGATGATGATGATGGCTGAAAAAATTATGTTTGAGTTGATAAATTTGGACTATTATTGTTTATACGAGCTCAGTTAACTTTCTATTGTGGAGAATTTTTTAAAAAGCCGATAAGAGAAACACATAAACAAACAGAAGTTCTTGTATTCGCACCTAATTTAATAGTGTTGAAATTTTACCTACTTCACCCCCAGCAAACATATATTCATGGATAGGTGGAAATCCTATTTATGTATTCAAATATTAAGCAGGGTTAGTATCTATGTAACTTGTTACATGTGATTTTTTCAATTTTTCCAATTCTGGAAGTCAATCTCAATTCTCGATAGGCAAACATGAGCAAAAATGTTTCCAAAAATCTAATCATTGTTAATACTGGTCTCACAAATTTGAAAAAATAACGAAACATTAAAACATCTAAATTGGCAAATCTGGTACTAAGTACAAGTGATCTTGCTGACACAGATCTTGATGTCCACATCGAAGTCTTTTGTCAAACCGGAAAGACATTCCAACCTTTCCCCAGAGAAACTGTCACCAAAGAGAATCTGTTTCTGAAGAGAATTGACAAAAGTTCTGAAAGAGTGGAAACAATGAAAAGAAAGCTTCGTGCCCTCGGGGAAGTACAACAGACGTGCCTGGGAACAAACTTTTCAAATAAGCGGAAACAAACTCTCACTAAACTATTCATGAAAGTGAAAACTGTCAGAAACTTGAGGACAATGGTTAGATGATTGAGTGAAGAGGATTTCCCTCAATCCAAAAGTGAATTGTCAGTTCAGCATATGTTCACACTGAAAATTGAGCACCGGTAAGATCTTATTTAGGAGGCAGATTAAAAAACAAGATTTTTTCGAGACATAATGGCGAAAATGCAGAAAATAGTAATATCTGAATCATGGTGATTACACTTACATATTTCACCTTTCGACTGGATCAAAGTAGTAATTCAAACTGCATGTTTATAATCTCTTTTTGGACAAATCTGCGGAACGGAACATGTAAGTATGATAGACTTGATTCAAATATTACTATCGTTCAGACAATGTCGGATAACATATCCATATACTCATCACATAACGATGAGTGAATGTTTAAATTTTTAGCATTACAAGTCTATTGGTTTGGCCAGTCTGCGTGGCATACGTATAATCTGTTAGCCAGAGAAACAGACATTCTTACAGACTGAGCAAACGAGTAGCCTATGGTGCTTTGTATCTTTGGTATGCTAAGTGCAACAGATGCATGCAAGCGCAAGAATCGTTCAGTGTCTGTACAAAGTAACGGACAGTGAATTCTTCTTTGATATAATGTAGGGAAATTAATACCAGTTGCAAATTTTAGAGTTACGCACACTTGCTCGTTCGATATTACAAATGGCAAACAAAAAAATAGAATAATTAATGAAAGAAAGCACTTTGTTCCAACATTATTATCTATTGATGATAGTGTCTGAACCAAATTCTGTTTTCCATTATTTCTCTAATTTCTCCGATCCGGACCACCTTCTCTATTGTGTCAAAAAGGCTTCAAATATTCATTTATTTCATAGACACTGAAATATTTTACGCATTTCTATATCTGTAGCACATAGCATATGTAAGGAACAGAGCACCATACGCCACTGGAACAAACAATGATTTTGACGATGTTGATGTTGATTATTTTTGTTGACAGTTTCCAGTAAGTGCCACTAAGTCTAATTTTGTGAAAAGAAGGACAAAGGGTATTTGCTCAAGATAAATTCAATAACGAAAGCAGGTTTGAACCGGTTATCAATTTTACTGAAAGTTTTCTTTAAAGAAGTTCCAGTGGTAAATACCCTAATTGCCTGTTTTCGTCCGTCCCTGTGGTCAAAGCATTTAATAATGGCATATCTCAAAGTTGGATTATATCACCAACAGTGTATGATTTGCCGTGTTAGGAGTGATCAATTAAAACGATGGAAGAAAGACTGATCATTGTCTAACTTATTTCTCTGGAGTTTTGTTGGGCAGCAGTCACTTGAATGGATGTGGGCTGAAACTTGAAACCAATTTAACACAAACTTATATGGCAAACTGAACCCCTATCAAAAAAACTATAAATCAGAAACTAAAAAAAAAATTCAGACATCATGAAGAGCACATGTTTAAACTTTCAGCCCTTTAGCTCCTTTGGTGCGCCCAGTACGTGTGATGCATACATATAATCCTAGCCAGCCGGACAGACATGAAAAAGCTTTCGAAAAAATATACAGCAAAAGGTTTCTACTAAGGTTTTTACCAAGCATAAACAGTAATCAAGCTTTAACCGGAAGGTGACATGCCTTGAGAATACATCACACGGTAGTATTCATGATCTTAACAACATGTTTGCTTGCTACGTCATATTTGCTACATGTGGTCAGCCATTATTATTTAGCCACATTCATCCCTCAGTTTTCCCCGTATTTTTTTTAAGTATTTATATTATTTCCCAATGCATCATTCAAAAAGTTTGGCAAATTTACTTCTAATCTTTTTGCAAATAAATCCATTGTGTGTACTGCGTCTCACTTCACATTTCTATAATTAATCAATTCACGAGTTCTGAGTATCTTCCAGATTGGCTTTTGTTGTCCAATAGCAGAATTTTTTTTCTTTTTTAACTTTGCAAATATTCCCAATCCGTGATTACACCAACAGTGTCCTCACAATAACTCCCAGTTATCGATTGTGTGGATTGCGCGGCCTATATTTTGTTTCCCAGACAAATACTCTTTCCCAGAATGAACGTCAATTTTGTTTCCCAGATGAAAGACAAGTTTTGTTTCCCAGATTAAACTTATCGAAATAAAGTTAACGTATCACTTTTCAATAGCAATTCTTAATCCTCGCAGGCACACATAGGAAAGAACAGAGTGAATTTGAAAAGACGTTTATGAGATTTCTCCAACATGACAAAATGATGTGGATGACAATTGTATATTTAATACACACTGGAATGAAACAAAATAATCCGTTCGCTGCAAACTACTCTTAACGAGTATACACACGCACAAAAAAAGATAAGATTTCTCCAACAAATTTCAGTGGAGAAATAATTTCTAAGAAACTTGTGAATCAACCTTATGTATCTATGTTTACAGTGAAACCCGTCAAATCAGCCAAGAATAAAATGTATTGATTTGAACCGACGAAAATACTATTTTCCGTGCATAACCAAATTACTACACATTATTTTTAATTACATTCCTGGAGATTTATTTCGGCTCAAATAGGATTACATATTTGGCATGAACCAAAATCAACTATATCTGGTCTTAATACTATTTCTTATGTTATATTGATTCGTAAGATTGTTCTCAAAGTGAGGCTGTTTTTTTTTTAATGACAAGGGATTATTTCGATTACACTTATTAGATGCAGTTTCTGTAGTTTGTTTAGCACATTCGTTTATCAAAAACGATTTATTTCGAAAATGGAGGAATATAAACGATCTCTTATACAGAGGCTTTCGCCTCAAATTATATAAGTCGATACGTCTGTTAAAGAATTATCACGAATAATTTACCATTTTTTTATAGATGGGATGTTTTAATCATACCATATACAGTTTTGAAAGTTTATTCCTCCAGACTCCCTGCAGGGCATTGCGTTGCAACAATCCTGGAACTGTTTCATTAGCAAATTAGTCTTCTACGAGGTGAAATTGCTAGCCCCTACACCCAACCATCTATTTTAGCCAAACATGACATAAGATATAATGACTGCCATGCAGTAAGTTTTTTTATCTGTTGTATATATATGATGTCCACCAATTATCTGACATCCTTGCTATATGAATAGCCCATTGCAATTTGAGTTTCCAAATGGAGTCTAAGATATCTCTGACTTTTCTGTGCTGTTGCGCTATCACTCTGTGTGATGTTGAATATGATGCACACCTGCGCAAGTTGCATGGTTCTCAGTTTTAGGGGCAATCTTTCGATTATGTTCCATGTTTCAGCACAATTTCTCTCTTATTTCACTTTGTAGAAAAGAATCACTATAATGCGATATCGTGGGATGCCTATAGAGATATAATATTTACCGAACGTTTTTTGTTACATTACCAACGGGAAACATTTGAATTATTGTATCAAAATCGATGACATTGTGATCGTTTACATCTGCTAAAATATTGCAGAATATCAGGTTTATAGTTAGTGAAATTGAGTGAAAAGGGTATAGTTTCATGTGTAATATCGTGCTTTGTCAACTTAATTGTAATATTAAAAAAATAAGAACGTTCTCCATCAAACGTATTAGTTATTCACCAAACTTTGCTCAGTAAATGACGTAGCGAACAAGGCTAGAGTAGTAAGTCATCTGATGGATATCGAAATTATTTCACTAGAACATTAGTTTGGAAAAGAATCCGCAAAGCATTGCAATGCTGAATATGACATAAGAAAAGAAACGCCGAAGGACGAGATGTGAACTTGCGACCTTATAGCATGGCAGTAATTGATAAATGATAAAATTATGATTGGAAAAAAACTTGTAAGATAAATGTTATATACTGTGTAAGATGGTGTGTTGTTCCTGAGCTGCATCATGTCGCAGATTACATTCATATCGTTTGAGTGTATTTCTGCCGTTACGTTTCAAAAGGTGTGTCACCAGGAAGAGTCAGGAAAGCAATTCTCATTTTGCCTTGAGGCTTTGGTGAAAGTATACACTAAGTAAGAAAATCTATATTTATCATTTAACCGTGGCCCAGTAGTTGAGTGCTTGCCTCCAGCAATCATACGAAATATTTTTAAAATAGCACAATGCCTTTCTGCTGAGCACTTGGCACAAGGGCTAGGTTTGAGAAACATTTTCTCGAGATCAAAGAGTTAGGGCCAAATCACATTATATACACCGTTTCTCGTAATAAAAGATGTTAAGAATAAGCCGAGCATAGTTAGTACCTAAATGCGTGGCCATTATTGAATGTCCGGTATTGCAAGCAGAATAAAGCTTTGGCAGGCCCAGGAAGTCAGTGACTGGGTCTTATTTGGCCTTTGAATCGTTTAGCTCAATGGTAAGAGCATTGCAGCAATAAAGTAGCTACCCTATCGGTGGCAAATCTGATTCCCTGCAATAGCCCCATTTTCTTTGATTGTTTATTCTGTTCACGTTGTCTACGTTGAGTGATATATCAACTACGTTACGACAGGAGATCATCTCAATTAAGTTTCCATATGATATAACGCAATTTATACTTCATTCTGTCAGGTCAAATGTGTCCATTTATTGAATACATATTCGTACATGCAAAACAAAAGTTTCAGTGATCATCTTCAGTCAGAATAAAAGAGGAGTGGATTTTGATACTGCAGCAGATGGGCTTGTATGCATCCGTTAGCAAAATATTCTAAAGGAGCGGAAAATCCCGTGAGAGTTCGTAAGTGTTGTAAGATTGTAGGAAGACGGGAAGAAATTCCCATATAAATTCATGATAACTTTTTCCTCGCGTTACGATTTTTCAGCGTACGAAATATTTCATGGGACTGGTGTTCTTTTGTGATCTGAGTGTAATATCTTTAATTGTGTTCGAATCTTACGACACAAGCGATTTCTACCCACGCTTACGTACAGTCATTACGTTACGAATGAGACGTTTGGCAAAAGTGCTCGTGAAGACAACTAAAAAGAGCAGGCTTGGCAGTAACCAGTAGACAGACATTTACAGAAGAAGCTATTCATCATAATTTCGCATTTTGTTATCAAACTGTTATTGTTTTCAGAATCAGTCAGTCTCAAATATTTTATTAAAAATTAACCAAAAGATTCATATAAATCCAATATAATTCTTCATAGT
>OY735215.1:51196393-51273893 GCA_963457665.1 Thysanoteuthis rhombus
CAGGATAAAAAGGAAAGACGCCATCACTTAAAGACTGCTTATGGTGGCTTAATCAATAATTTCGGTTAGGCTGGCCTCAGAACACACCACTCAGATGTGTGAAATTATGCAAATGAAAACTCATCAGAAATTATGAAAGTGTGCAAGAAATAATAATCGCTGTCCATTATTTCAGTAGCCTTCTGCTTTCAAAAATTATTCATTTTTCACAATATTTTCTTTCCTTTTCGAAGCACTCAACCCAATGCGTCTCGGATAAACAGAGAGACTAAACTTTATGTACATGAAACTTTCAATATCCAACTAAATCAATCAAGACACACAGACATATACTCACGTGTAAACACATACACACACAATATATATATATATATATATATTGAATCCTATTTCGTTCAGCACTGGAATTATGTAGCAAATCAAACAGCCAACAAGATAGATCAATAAAGAAAATGATCTCCGTGCAGGAACCGTACTCGTGTCCACCACGAAGCACTCATAACATGACTATTGAACTGACGGTGCATTTGGTAAAGAGAGGTTCCAAATTGAACCATCCATTACTCTACTCTGCAGTCGTAGGCATATATGCGTGTGTGTGCGTGTACGAGTTCATTTTGTTGACAGTATGTGTATATCACTAGATTGGACAGTTTATGTCCGACAGAATATGATAATTGTAGAGTCAATTTATCTGGAAACATATTTTGTTCGGTACCAGAATTTCCCCAGTGGCGATTCGAACAGCCGACCATGTAAATGAATAAAGAAAATGAGGGTCAAGCGGGTTTGAATCAAGCAGAGTTTTCATTTTCATTATTTATTCCCGTGTTCGGCTCTTCGATTTGCTACTCGGTCGATTCCGGTACGAGACGAAAGGTGTTTCCAATTAATTATCTCTACAATTATCACCCCCAAAAGTTTCGATCCTACCTTACGATACTGGAAGGGATATTGGGTAGTTTATAGCCACACTGAAGAGTTGTAATACAATGAAACAGCTGTCATGGATGCCAATCCTTCCAATTATACGATAAAAAATCTTTGCTGTATATTGACAGGTAAAGTAGAGATTGTAGAAATTTTAGGTTGAGAAAATTCATCACAAAAAGGCAAAATTATAGAGAACCAAAGAGTTTGAATTGTTGCAAATGTTTAAATAGGATTAAAAAGCATTAGATATTTTCATTTTATCTCTGTCAAATAAATATCAAATAATGGAATCAGCGTTCGACAGATGGGAAGAAAATGTTCTCGAAGAATTTAAACGGATGAAATGTTTCGAACACCTCCAGAAAATCAAGGATTTTTAAACCTCGGCAGATATCATGGAACTTCGAAATAAATTTGTTATGGTCCTGATTGAGGCAAATGATATAGCATTTATACGTAAAAAAATAATACATCCAAAGGATTTTGTCTGAGGTAAGTTCAATGGAAATACCATCATCCACGTATGAAGTACATACTTGTGAACAAGATAATTTTAGATCTGATAACATCATTATGTGAGGTCTTGAAATGGATTTTGAAAATGCAAAAATTGCCAATTGTGTATTGGATACCTAAAATGCATGAGAATCAATAAAGTGATCGCCTTATTGTAGCCTGAAGAGTGTGTAGCGCTAAACCTCTTAGCAAAGTTGTTTGTAAAGTTTTTGTTGTTGTTTTTTTTCACTCTTTGTTTCTAATTGACTGGAAGATAAATATGATTTACTTGCCAGTAGATAGAAATTTTCAGCGTGTCTGATTACTCAATCAGATACCCCCTGGCAGAGAAATGGATGATTCCCTTAAATTTTAGCCAGTAGAGAATCAGTTGAAGAGGAGACATCGAAATCAAAACTTCTGGAACGGGGAAGTCGAGTGCAGTTTCAATTTATAGTTTCATTCTCATCTTGGTTGTTTTTCATACAGCATTTCAGCTGTTGTACTCTACGGCCTTCATCAGGTATCATCTGGTAGGTGTGGGGAAGTAATGGACCAAACCCTTTATTTAACCGACGGGGGCATATTGACTGCACTCCCCTCTTAGCATTAGTAGTATTATTATTGTCTCACACTGGGATTGAACCTAGAACAATTAGATTACTTGCAATAATTCTGTCTGATTCTGTAACCATTACATCAAAAATTCAGAGATATACTAATTGAATTATCATGTAAAACATTTTGAAGATCCAGCTTCTCATGTCCTCTACCACGAAAAGATGTGAAATGATGCAAAATTTCAGGTTCCCAATTGCAAAGTTGTGGCCCACAAAGTGGAACATACGGACAGTCGGACACACACACACACACACACACACACATATATATATATATATATATATATATATATATATATATATATATATATATATATATATAGTGTCATCCACAGACAGCTGTTTCGATGTATTACATCTCTTCAGTGTGGCTATAGACTTTCCATTATCCCATCCAGTACTACGACGCAGAATTGAAAACTTCACTTCAGACCCGTAGGTCGATATCCTCTGGAATACCTCTGGAATACGGAACTGGACAGACAGTGAGGCTGAATTTAAGCGATATATTTAAATTACACAGAAATCCCTCATCCACCAGAGTACTAAATTCCTATAGAAGAGCATTGCAAAAGCTTACAATGGATGAGTTACCTCACTTAAAGAGTGCTCAATACTGAATAGAGGAGCATTATCTCGAACTGGGTGTAATTGATAAAATGCTTGAAAATATTTCTCTTTTAATACCGAGTACACATTTTTTAGGACAAAAGCTTAAATTATAAATAAAATTCTTAATAAAACTAAAAACTTTGCCAAGGAGGTAATATTTTATTTAATTTCTCTTTTTTCGATTTCCCACATAAGACTCGAAATTCGAGCAGTTCTGGAGAGCCTAAGAATGTAAACATACTTACAATCCCAAGGGATTTTCGGTCAGACGTGTATAAATAAATGGAAGATACAATGCATGAACGAAACAATTCATCAAAATGGTGAGAACCATATGAAAAATGAATTCTTTTCTGAAATTCGGAATGGAAAATTATTATTCTTTGCTTCATCTCTTAATGAATGAATATTGTAAATTGTATTCAAAAAGAATAATATACTGATTTTTACAAGATTTTTTTTTAATTTTTCAGGTGTTGATCTTTCGATGGAATTGTATTTATACAATTTCATACAATATATATGTATACTATCAAATATATAAATTATGAATTGTGTTATATCATACAAAAACTTATTTTAAATGATATCCCATCGTTACACGGTTTATATATCATTCAATTTAGACAACGTGAATAGATAAACAATTTAAGAAAATGGGTCTATCACAGGAATCTAACCTGCGATCGATAGGGTAGCTGCTTTAATGTAGCGACACTCTTACCATTGAGCTAAAGAGCCTCTAGTAATGCAAAGGCCAAATAACTGCTTCCAACTCAAATTCTCATCTCGTTTATTCTTGGTCTATTCGTCTCTTTCAAGGTGAAATACATTTAAGGAATTAACATATTTGGTCCTATAGGATGAATTATAAATTGGATTACATCATATAGAAACTTATTTCTAATGATCTCCCATGGTCAAATGATTAATATATCGCTCAATATAGATAACGTAAATAGAATACACAGTTATGCTGCCGTCAGAAATGAGTTTCTATATAATTGAGCGATATATTAGCCGTGTATCGACGTGGAATCATTTCAAATAAGTTTTCATATGATATAACGCAATTTATGATCCATCCTGTTGGACTAAGTATTTCAATTTCTTATACACACACACACACACACACAAACACACACACACATATATATATATATATATATATATATATATATATATATATAATTATGAATTGTGTTGTAACATATAAAAACTCTTATTTGAAATGATCTCCCGTTATTACACAGTGGATGTATCATTTGGCATAGACAACGTAAATAGAATAAAGAATCAAACAAAAATGGAGCTGCTGCAGGGAATATGATTTCATATACATAGCTATACATTTATGATTTTTGATTCCTATTTATAACTTTACAAAATTCAATTTTCTTCCACGATTCCCCTTTTACATGTTTGCCGGTCATGAAGTTGTATTGGGATATTAACATTTACATAAACTTTTTTTAATATAAAGGATAGTTATTTGCACTCACTATGTATATATATATATATATATATATATATATATATATATATATATATGGAAAGTGATACATTAACCGTGTAGTGACGGGAGACTATCTCAAATACGTTCCCATTCAATATAACTCAATTTATAATCATTCTGTTGGATTATATATAGAGACTGACAGACCAAGAACAAATGAGATGAGAATTCGGTGTGAAAACAGGTATTCGAGCCTTTGCATTACCGGCGGCTGTTTAGCTCGATGGTAAGATCATCGCTTCGTTGAAGTGTCTACCCAATCGGTGGCAGGTTCGATTCTATTCTATTTTATTCTGTCTCAGGTGGGAGATCCATCAATCGTGTAATGACGGGAGATGATCTAAAATGAGTTTCTATATGATATAATGCAATTTATGATTTCTTCTGTCGGTTTATATATATCCACTTCTTAATATATATATATATATATATATATATATATATATATATGGAAATATATTTGCTGAAATCATACATGCTTGATCACTAATAGATTCACAGTAGATCAGTAGAGATCTACTCGTCTTAATTGTTCTCAATTACTTTATGCAGAGACACATCCCTTGTGTTTTGAAATGTATAAACCCATTTCATCACTATTTTCCTTTGAAATGCATTCACACAAAGACTAACACCTGATATTTTTCCACAGCTTCCCCTGAGATCCATGACTTCAAAAGAGATGAATCAGTTAACTGTTGTGTAAATCTTTCAACGATGGCACCCAGGACACTATAAGACACTTTTGATCTCAAATCAAATGAATTTTCACTGTTTCTGATGTTTCTGCAAGGGAACGATAATGGCTTCATCTGTCTTCAACTCAGTCTCTAACCGCCAGCCCAACAGACTCTCTGTTCATCTTTCATGTCGAATTTCCCAACACCGATGTTAGAAAGTTCAATCTTCGTTGATTCCGGCTGTGCGTTAAAGTTAAACAAATCATCATCTATTTTGACCAGTACATTATCCATTCATATATCTGTCTATATTTCAAACCACAGAGTAGAGCTTCCCAAACTTTGACTTGCGACACTCAAGTGCGTCGCCGGTGGTGTCGGTGCTTGTCGCGAATTAAGTATGCTTCTGTATATCTTCTTAAAAGTACTTTCTTCAATCAGTTGAACTGTAGGAATGACATCATTGATATATTCGGGTAGCTAACAAAACCTGAGCGATGTCGCCCCCAAAACTATCTATTCGGTTTTGAACACCGATGTTAGTAGATCTAATTTCTGTTTATTCAGGCCATGTGAAAAAGTTGGCATTTTCCATGAATATATATATTTATCTCCCTGTACTTCTTGCTTTTCTCTCAGCACTTAATCTTGATCTATCCATCTATCTACCCCTTTTGTATGCCATGGAAAGTTGATAGGCTTGCTAGTTTCGAACACCAACTAAGGTGATACTCAAGAGAGACTCTAAATCAGGCCTTGTATCTTGGATTTGCCAAAGGAATATCTGTACGTAGGAATATTTTTCTATATTTCCTACTTTCCATTTTACTGTTGGACTGGATGTGATTCAGGTTGAACATTTTTCCGTTTGAACGCGTACGGATATAAATGCTTTTTCGTACCTCTATGCTCCCTATACCCTGTTTCAGCATCATGAAGAAAGAACAGTGGGAGCAGAAATACAACCCTGTTTAATGCGATTTGTGATCAGGAAGGGGGTTTCAGAGATTGTTGTCAATCTTGACTCAGATTCATCCTATGCAGTAGAATAACTGCATTAGGAAATTTGTGGGGGCAACTGAGCTTGTGTAGTTTTTTTTGCTATTGGGACGTACTATATATATATATATATATATATATATATATATATATATTGAACTATAGCGAGTGAGACAGACTCAGGAGTGAAAGTGTATGGAAGTTTGATTTATTTATCTGTAAGTGTTTTCATTAATGGAGTAGACATGTATCGAGTCCACCATCATTTGTTATGATGTTAAAATTACTACCAAAATTTTTCCACTGGAATTTTTTTTATTCATATACATATGTATATACATACCACAATACAACCATCTAATTCAATATACGATGTGGGGTGGGTTTATTTCAAAAAAGTGTTCGATACAAAAAACATTCAGTCGAGAGTTTAATGATAGATTCGCTACACAGGTACACTTATGTTTTGGCCCATTGGGCTTCATTAGGCAAAAGATTCGAATTATTCGAATCCTTATCTTTCAAACGTTATTGGAGGGCGTTTTTTACCGATAAAGGCAGAAACATAATTGTCCATACGTAGAGAATATTTTTCACAATATATATGTATATATACATGAGTATATTTACCAACATTATCTCCCTATAGAGCATCTCCACTAGTGTAGCTTACTCTATTAAACAAATTCACTATCTTAGTAGATATCTAATTGTGCAGGTTGCTCTCAATTACTCCATGAGGGTGGGGCACATTCTTTGTTTCTCGTATTGGAATTCCCAAGCCCAAACCAAATATAATTGCAGAAAAACTGAAACCTAATACTTTTTTTTTATACTGCTGTCCATGACATCCATTATTCCAATCGTTGAATCAGCAAATGTTGTGCAAATCAGTTTACGGTGGCTCCGGTGAAACCATTAAACACTTTTGATCTTCCATCAAATGAATTTCCTCTGTTTCCGATAATTCTGTCAGCCAGCGATAATGGCTTCGTCTGTCTCCAGCCCAGTCCCTATCCACCTGCCCGACTCACTCTCTGATTAACTTTTATGCCGTCATTCTCAAAACCGATATCAGTTAGGTTGATTCATGTTGCTTCAGGTCGTGTGTCAAAGTTAGGTTACTCAAGGGCTGAGGATCATTCCTGTTTGAAGGGCACATTGAAATCTTAAGTAGGTTCACCTAGAATCTAAAGTTCTTGATATTTGGTTGGTAAATTATGTACTATTCTAAATAATATACACACTTGGAATAGGTGAAAAACTATTAATGACTTTTTTGAGATTGGTTTTTGTAGATAAGAATTTGGACATCAAGGCCCTAGGCGGCTACACGAGACGGTATAGTGGGTTGCAGGTCCCCAACCCGAGGCTTGATTAAGTGAATTATTATCTATCTTAAGCAGTACATGATATATCTAACAATCATACACACCATGTGGTAGAGCTTTCCAAACAATGTGTCGTGACACTTTAGTATACCACCGATAATCTTTAGATTCATCTCAGAATTAGATGAAATCTTACATATCTTTCCAAAGATACTTTTCCTGGGGCAGTTGGACTTCTGGGATGATGTAATATATACATAAATATTTAGCAATGCCAACAGAACTTGAGCTGTGTGCTGCCAAAAAGACTATTTATAAAAAGGGTGTTTGCCAAAGTAAAATTTAATCTCTACGTATCGAGACTCTAAATCAGGTCTTGTATCTTACTAAACAAGGTTCCCTCTCTCTTTCACACACATACAATTATCATCATCATCATCATCATCATCATCATTATTTTTATCATTATTATTGTTGTTGTTGTTGTTGTTGTTGTTGTTGTTGTTGTTGTTGTTGTTACTGTTTATTCTATTTACGTTCTCTAGGTCGAATAATACATTCACTGGTTAATAACAGATGATTATTTCAAAGAAGAACTTCAATATGATATAACGAAATGTATAATCATTTTGTCGGATCATTATCCATTTCTTAATAACAAACAAATGTATATAAGTGTGTGTGTGTATGTATAAACTTCTTTTTCAATATCTATCTATTTATATGTTTATCTATTAGATGGAAAGACGAATTAGAAAAAGTTCAAAAAGTCTTGACTCTGCGATGTCCATGATAGAGGTATCTTACGAACCCTTGGGATGGTTTTTCAATATAACATAATATAATACAAAGAAATATCTGATATGTCATGGATCTATAGTGCTCGATACATCCAACTTTATACTTCAGGTGTTACCTTGGTTTGAAGTATATATATATATATATATATATATATATATATATATATATATATATATATATATATATATATATATATGTATATGTAGATTTGTTACACAAAGACGTTCATGTTTCTGCCCTGTTTGGGCCCCTTCGGGTGAATAATTACGCATGTTTTAGATTCCTGTTTAGGGAAAATTTTGTGGGTATTGCTAGACTAGGTGGGGAAGTCTTAATTTTTAACCAGGAATCAATAGATTTATTACTCGTGCTATTTATTACCTATGCTATTTCAATAAGCCATACATTAGTATACTAAAAGTGATAGAGCCAGTTTATCCACATAGTCGTCGCAAAGAACCACCAAATCAACATTGTCTACTTCCTGTTGTCTAAGCAAATTAAGAACAATAAACCCCACCATGGCCATAAAAGACATTAGTATAGGTAACTGATCTTATGATTTCTTGGTGGAAATAAAGACATTCCCACTGAGCACATACTGCACAGCATCCACTTACCGATAACTCCATCACTCAGACCATAATCCTTGACACGTAATTTATAACCATCAGTAAAATATACATACTATTAACTTAACAAAATGACAATAGAAAAACTCCTTCCATCTAGTCATACCCACAAAAATTTCCCCAGATCCCTCAAACAGGAATCTAAAACATGCATAATCGATTGCTTAAAAAAGCCTGTAGGGGGTAGAAATATGTTTGTGTTACGAGTCTACTGTCTACTATACATATATACACACACACACACACACACATATATATATATATATATATATATATATATATATATATATATATTGTGTCATACACAGACAGCTGTTTCGTTGTATTACAACTCTTCAGTGTGGCTGTAGACAATCCATTATTCCACCCAGTACCACGAAGCAGGATTGAAACCTTCGCTTCAGACCCGGTGGCCGGTGTCCCACTGCTGAACCACAGAACTAAACGGTCAGTAAGGCTGAATTTAAGGGATACATTTATCTAGCTTAAATTCCCCATCCACCAGAGTGTTCTATTCTTATGGAAGAGCATTGCATAAGTTTACAATGAACGAGTTACCTCACTTAAAGAGTGTTCAACCCTAAATAGAGGAGCGTCAATTATTGTTTCATCCACAGACAGCTGTTTCATTTTATTACAACTCTTCAGTGTGACTATAGACATTCCATTATATATATATATATATATATATATATATATACATATATTTATTTTTAGATATATACGCATAATTTTTCATATAAATATATATTTTTCCATTGTATATATATATATATATACTTTCATATATATATATATATATATATATATATATATATATATATATATATATATATATCACTCTGTTTCCCTACTTTAAGCTGATGATTATCACCTTGCTTTGCAAGTTAATGATATTGTCTGATCTTGTGAATCTATCTATTAATTTCAGTATATTCCTATCTACCAGTCTATTCTTATTCATTTCCCTCTCTCTCTCTCTCTTTTCTCCCTCTCTCCCTCTCCCCCCTCTCTCTCTCTCTCTCTCTATATATATATATATATATATATACATATATATATATATATATATATATATCCTCCTTTTTGCTCCATTTCTCTGTCACTTCAAACATTTACATACCCTTTTTCTCATAATCAGTACAGCTTGTTCAGTATTAATCTATTGCTGAATTCAGATTTCCCACATCCATTACCAGGTAATTTTTATTTTTGAATGGGAGGAAGATTACATCTGGGCAATGAATCCTAGCATTTCAATTACCTTACAATCGGACATAATTGTTTTTTGCGTATATCTTTTACGAACTTGAAACTTTCTAGCTTTCTCTAGTCTGTTCTGCTGTATAGAATGGAACTTTAACCTCCTTCAAAGGTGACTATTTCTGTTCAATAAACGTTGGTTAATATTGACAGAAGTTCCTCTTGAGACGATGAATATGTAATGTGCAGAAATTAAATTCCCATAGCACTTAAGAAGCTTTGAAAACCAGAACTCTAAATTGATACCCTCGTCATAAAAGGAAATACGCCATCATTTATGGACTGCTCGTGGCGGTTCAATTAATATTCTTGGTTGGACTAACCCCTGACCACACTTGTCTGATGCTCGAAAATTGAGCAAATACAGACGTCGGGAAATATGATTGCGTGCGAAAATTCCAAGCTCTGTCCGAAATTCTAACTTCCTTTTGCTTCAGGTTGTGTGCTGAAAAAGTTTCTTCTCCTGACGGCTGCACGGTCATAATAACCTACATTAAGATTATATCATACTACCATTCTTTGACTGATACAGACAACCTTTGCTTCATCTATCAATATACAATGATTCAGCAGCAGAAAAGAGCCTTTTAACGTCTGTTGTTTGACCCTCCCCAAAATTCATCACATATCTGTATCATTGGAGTCGTGGAGTCAGTACTGCCTGAACTTTTCCACTTAGTCATGCCATCTAATTATATGCCAGCCACATTTCCTCATATGAATCCTAGTTTTCTTTGAAATATCTGACTCCTGTTTTACCTTTGATATACTACGCTGTCTTGTGATCTGTACATGTGATGTTGAGCATGATTCTTCCTTGTGCACGTTACATGGTTCTCAGTTTGAGGATCAATCTTTTGGTAAGATTCCATGTTCCAACTCTGCATGTGATGAATTACGCCCGTCTTCTTGAACATTGATATGCTTTATCCTGAATGAGACAGTGGTTTCCTTTCCTTCACAAATGAAATATACGAAATTGTTTGGAAAGATTATATAATCGTTGTATGAGCATTCGCAAAGTGGCCCTTCTTTGCTGCGATCTGAGTGGGTCAAAGCAGTCTAGCGCTTAGAAAAAAAAACTTTTTTTCAGCTCAGTCGACTTCAAATGAGGAAACACTGTCACTTGCTTAACCTCTTTTCTTCACTTTCAATTTTTTCGACCGAATAAAACTTTAGCTGCAAGTTGCTCTTTTGATATAATCACAATTATTGCTACAACAGCTAAGAAAACCAGGTGTTGTACGATCATTTCATCAATATTTCATTTTCTATTGTTAAAATCACGAAACATAATCCCCACCTCAATTCACAATACTTAGAAGGATTGTAACTGGCAGATTTAGAATGTAAGCATATCGGTGTCTGCTACCATTTTACCTGGTAGATAACATAAATTCATTGGGGGAAGCATATATTTAAAGGGGATAGCGGTACATTCAGAACATCTTAGTTACAACCCTGTTACATCATAGACATTCAAGTGTTATTTGTAGTGTAAGCAAGTGCGATCTACTCTACGATATAAATGTCATATGGTGTACTTGATCGTTGACACCGACGCATGACCTGACCGAGCATCGATACAATGGAGTCAGCACCAGTGAATGATACTATTTTTATATTGAATCATTAGGTTGGAAGTTACATAAAAACGATCGTAATGCACCGTTATCGTCTACAGGTTTCTAATGCCCAGTTAGCCCCCACCCCCATTGCAAAGCGTGACAATAGTCAATCTGTTTGTTGGATCAGCAAATAGTTGATTGAACCAAAAGGAGAATGAACGAGCCAGTTCCTTATTCATTCATATTACTGAATATGACAGGCAAGTCCTTTGGTCACGGAGTTATTGTCAATAGTGACATCTTCATAATATGCCTATCAGTTCGAAGCATGGTCTGTACCAACCTACATTTATATATAATAAGAAACAATTTATACATAGCTTGTATATATATATATATATATATATATATATATATATATATATATATATATATATATATATATATATATATATATATATATATATATATATGGGGTAACTTATGTAAGTTAGCCCTGTTTCAAAAAATAGATATATTGAATAAAATGATATCAATATACAAAACACATAAAACCTGGTATAAAATGACAAACTACACCTATGGCATAAACAATATAGTAAGACAGGGAAGTGATGTTTCATCAACACTGCTATGGTGCCATGTTACGATAACTGTTTTGTTTTTAAAAAATTCCCGAAACAGTTAAAATGATGAACAGCTGATAATCCTAACAAGATAAAATTCATACATTGTACTATAAAAACAAAATATACGTGAAACAAGGAAAAAATCTGAAGAAAATTACATCTATTGTATCGACAGATATTGGGTTTTGTTTTGTTTTGTTTTCGATGTTTAGTGTTTAAAGCTGTAAATTTTCTAGAAGAAATATCCATGGGGAAATGGCTTTGTCCATAAAGAAACCCAACTTTTGAATCAACGTGCCAAATAAATGCTCCAGCTTGCCCAGATTTAAAATGCAATGGTGACCTTGTCTTTTTGTATGAAAAAAAACTTATGCATCACTCCACGTGAGTAAGTTTATGAGCTATGCTGACGAGAGTGAACGAGCGTCTCTTTGCGTGTATGTGCTTCTGCGTGGCCGTGTGCGTATACGTACCTTGAAAGCCTAAAGTTGCAAAACATTGGGGTCTTTTTTTAATTTTCTAAGACACTGAACCGAAAGTACCCCTACTAGTCACATAAAAACATTATAGAATGGGCAATTGAGAGAAAAATTCAGTTCATAAATGTTAGTCTACAAAGTTATTGATCCACTCTCTCTGATATATATATATATATATATATATATATATATATATATATATATATATATATATATATATATATATATATATAAAGAGAGAGAGAGTAAGGGGAGAAGGAAAAAAGATTTATAATTTTATGTCTACTTTTCAGTTTCATGCCCTTGGGATCGACGGGCAACTGTTCCTTTCTGTTTTCACTTAACTTTTATGCTGAAGTGTTCTTTTCTGTAGGCTTTTATTTCTACTTTTAGAGTTTTTTCTTTTTATTGTTCTCTTTTCCTGTCTACGTGTGTTTCTCAGGGGTGTATTTTGTAGTATAATTGCTCAATTTGATTGTGTTCACTGCGTATAACGCATTGATCTTTTGCTGATTTTGATGTTGGAGCATGTTTAGATTAATCAATTACATGTTCTGGATTTGATGTGCTATTGTTTTCTGATTAAAATTAACTCCTCATAAGGAATGATTGATTGCTTCGTTTGTTAATATCTTAAAAAGAAAAAAGCATGATTGTTTCATTTTTTTTTAAATATACAATCCATTTTACACTGGGAATATCTGATGTGATGTGTATCTTCGTCAGCCAATAATTCAAATTCAAATAAATAAACTCATTAAAAACTTGAATGGCACGTTTTGCAATGAAACCCCAAATAGAATTTGAACGCCACGCATTAAAGTTCCATAACGAGATACCTTTTTGGAAAAAATATTTTGTCAAACAATTGATTTGATGATGCGAAATGTTCAAAGCATATATAATATTTGGGATTTAGATAGATCACTTGAAGTCGGATTTTTTAACAAGCAATGTGGAAAAAAGGACTGGCAGTAACGGAGTGTAGCAAGCACTTCGATGAAAACAAGACATGTAATTCCGATAATGACTTCCGGTTGCATACCTTTGTAGATGCTTGTATAGCCATTCAGGTGCACCGGGTCGTATTAACTATAAATTATTTACCAATTGTTTGACAAAGGCTTTTAAAATCATTATCAGTAGGAAATTCAAAAAGATACAACACTATTGCAACTTTGATACATGACGCTCATATTCTATTTGGGTTTTGATTGCAGAATGCAGCATTCACGTTTTGAAAGATCTCATTCATTTGAATCCATATTTCCTACAAAGATTTATATCATATTGAAGGTTTTCAGCGTTACTAGATTATATATTTTTCAAAATGAAAACCTTCTTCTTCTTCTTCTTCTTCTTCTTCTTCTTCTTCTTCTTCTTCTTCTTCTTCTTCTTCTTCTTCTTCTTCTTCTTCTCTGTTCATTGCCTGTAGTTTTATCTTGTCCATGTATATGGGATAGAAGACTTCTCCCTTTGTTTTAGAGAATTGGTATCCTTTGCTGTTTTTCGGAATTCTGTTGAGTGGTACGTTGCTTAGAACAAATTGTAATGGGGAAAGAGAATCTCTCTGAAAGATTCCCCTCATTATACTCACCCCTATAGTTATCCCCTCTGGCTGTCAAGTCTACTTTTCGGTTTTTCATAGAGTTGGCTATGAATCTCACCACTGGTTTCCTGATCTTGAATATCCTGAGGCATTCGTGAATCCAGCTATATGGGAACTTGTCGCATACTTTTTTTTTTATAAACGATCCATTCCTTTACAACATTTTTCCTCTTTTTTCTTACTTCTTTAAGATTATCATTAGCGATTTCATATCCAGTTGCCTGGTGGTTACCGCTGGAGGTTGAGTGACAGCAAGTCTCCTCTGGTCTCCAACCCTCCTCTCCACACTTTTATAGTCCACAGCAGTACTGTGGTTTACAGTTTCACACCAGTTGCCCGGTGGTTATCGCTGGAGGCTAAGTGACAGTAAGTCTCCTCTGGTCATCACCCCCCCCTCTCATCTCATCTCTCCCATACCTATCACAGAAGTGCTGTGGTTCCTACCCTCACTACCATTTGGGTCTTTTTTCTCCCTCATCCTCTGTTAGGCAACTGCTAACTGCTGGGATCTTAGATATTATTATTATTATTATTATTATTATTATTATTATTATTATTATTATTATTATTATTATTATTATTATTATTATTATTATTATTATCATTATTATTATTATTATTATTGTCATCATCATCATCATCATCATCATCATCATCATTATTAAATGCCTCCATTAGTATGTATGCAAATGGTTTATTGGGGGTTGTGCTGGGATGAGCATATACTCAGATGGTTTATATTGGAGGTTGGGTTGGGAATTTATGGATTAAAAATAGAGGATAACATTAATTAAAATTATGCATAATGAGACTCAGTGGACATTTTAGGTAAGAGGAATTGAGTTGGGTGGATGTAGGTTTCAGATATATATCAGTAACGTGGATACATACATATATATGTATATACATATATATATATATATATATATATATATATATATATATATATATATATATATATATGTATATATATATATATATATATATATATATATATATATCATAACTTTATACAAGAGCTTTGAGGCCATTAATCACTATATACTCTTACACATTCACAAATGCTCAAAATAAACCTAAATTAGGTATTATATGACTCTATCTATGTCTATAAATCTATATATACATTTAGGTGTTTATATATGTGTGTGTGTGTGTGTGTGTGTGTGAGTGTTTAAGGAATTGACGTATTTCGTTCGACAGAATGAATCATAAATTGCGATATATTATACAGAAACTCATCTGAAATGATCTCCAGCCGTTACACGATTGATATATCACTCGATTTAGACCACGTAAACAATTTAAGAAATAATTGTTTATCATATATATATGTATTATACATATATATATAATGAGTTTTAATTCATATAAACAAAATCATCGTGTGAAAAAAAGTAATCATCATAAGTATTGAACAAGCACAAACTCAAAGTTGTTTAGTACATCTCTGAATTTTTGAGATGAGGTATTATAGTTATTTCAATTATAATTCGGACCATCCTCATCTTGGTTGTTTTTCATAAAACGTTTCGGCCGTTGTACTCTACGGCGTTCATTAGATATCATCTGGTAGGTGTGGGGAAGTAACAAACCGAACCCTTCATTTAACCAAATTTAAATAAAGGGTTTGGTTCGTTACTTCCCCACACCTACCAGATGATATCTGTATGAATAACAACCAAGATAAGGATGGTCCGAATAATAATAGAAATATCAAAGTTGTTTGTTCATACTTTCTCTCTCTCTTTCTCTCTGTCTATCTATTTATACATATTAATGAAAATGTGTATATATATATATATATATATACATATATATATATATATATATATATATTATATATATATATATATATATATATATCATATATATATATATATATATATATATCATATATATATATATATATATATATATATATATATATATATATATATATATATATACTAAGTTTTACTGTTGTGAGAACTCACGATCTGACTCTAAATATATAATGGAAAATATACATAAAAGCTCATATATAAGTCAAAATTTTTTTTTTCGAAAAGCTAAATAGCTTTTACAATGAGTTTCGTGTCCCATTTACATTTAGCATCCTATCTGTTAAATCGGGTTTCCAGAGTGATTGGCAGTTAGAAGATGGGTCCTGTTATAAATCTGTCATCCATGGTTTATGGCGTGTAAGAGTAGAAAGTCCTTAGAAATTAGGAATGGCGAGTCTTGGCCCTTCGAGTGTAATTGAGTCTACGGGGGTGGTAGTCTAAAGCCCTTAATGCAGACGAAGACACAAAGAACAGGATTTCTGCCCCATGTGCAGGCAAAGTGGTTGTCAGACAAACGCGGCTGGAGGAAACTGGAAAGAAGGAAGAAAACTCTGTTGGACATTTTGAGAAAAAAATATGCTATTTTGAGATGAATATAAAAAAAGAATCCAAAACAAAATTTGAATGGAAGAACTTCTTCATCGCACAGGAAGACTCTCCAAAAGATTTTGAATGGAAACGGCAAAACCCACCAGGAAAAACCATTTCAAGGTAGCAGTGAAATTCTGACAAGTCACCACCACTAACAATCTGCCAAGAGATTTCCAGATTATTAATAGCCCCAACGGCAAATTGGAACTTTCTCACCCCCAATATCATTTTCCACGTAACGAGGATCGCCCAAACATTCGTAACCCCACACAAAATTTGATAATAGCACACAGCGACTACAACAACAATACTACTAGTACCCGGCACGACAGTTTCAGAACATCATCGCGATACCCAAGATCATCAAATCTACAGAATCGAATGCTTTTTTAAAACTAAGTGACCTCAAACACGGAAAATAACAGAACAACCCTGAACCAATGAAGGAGAAGGTCGATGAAAATCATCAATACATCCCCCCCCCAATCTCTCTACGGCCTGAAAAATATTTTAGAAAAATGAATGAATGTTGTCCATACACCAATCAATAGAAACAACTACTATCACGACACGAAGCTCCCATCTTTTGCTTAGAAGCTATCTCCTATCTACTCTACTCTCCTCTTAACACAATCGTAACAATGTTTTTTCATATGTATTTCCATTCAAATCCTGTATTGTCATAAATGTTTATGCATCTAATGTACTTTTAATTTGTTCATCTAAATCCTTGTATGTCTTTGTTTTGCTCTGTTTATTCTCCGTATTCACAATCAAACTTGGAGCGCATACTCTGCATGCATCTTCTTTCCCCTTTCAACATCTCCAGTGACGTCAGCTTGTGGCGCTAACAACCAAACCATATAGAGTCAGAATCGTTTGTCCTCACCAACATCTTCTTGCCTCACACAACCAACGGTTATTACTACCCCCCCCCACACACACACACACACAATGTAGGGATCATCAATCCTGTAACTGATGACTCTGATATCTATACGGGAATCACCAAAAATCCCTATCGTTGGTATCCCATTTGTCCCTGCACGACGCTCAAAAAATATAATGAGGAAAAAGAAAACATTGAACTCTAGATATATTTGCTGAAATTCCTGACAAAATGACCCACTACCCCTAAATAAAGCAGTAATAGAAAAATGCGAGAGATATTTATTTTTAACAGAAAACTCTAAATCTAACAACTACTACCCTTTCATCACCAACCACAAACCACTAAACCCAAACATCTTAGAAGTAATACAACAAGACATTATTATACTAAATAGAGACCCTCACGTGCACAACATCCTTACAAAAATTCAATATGTTCAAGTCTGAACTTCAACCTCCCAATTTGAAACAACTCTTAAAAAAACGTAAAAGTACAGAAAACAATCATTAAATGCAATGGTCCTAACTGTGGACTTGGTATATACCTATTAGAGGAAAATTAATATGTTTTCAAAGGTGAGAAAGAAAATCCAATCCAACATAATTTGCAAATGTATGTGCACCGTGGCTGCGGCAGTGGAAAGAACGAAAGGTGCGAGGCTCATGTTTGGGATTCAAAATCGAACCATCATTCTTTTTACTCTGGTCGGCCGAAAATACATCGGTTGTCTTCACTCGATGACCAAACACAAATCCTCACTCACAGAGAGAGAGAGAGAGGGAGAGAGAGAGAGAGTGGCGAGACAGAGGAAGAGGGTGTGGCTGGGTAATCATCCTTTCAACCCCTATGGGCCAGCGGTCAGCCCATAGCCCGGGTCAGTGGCAACCGGCGTCTCCGTTGATTTGCCTTAATTCCCTCACTTGTGACCAATCTCTGGTTCTCTGATTAATCGGCGATGGTTCTTTTTCTATCAATATCTTTTATACTGAATTGACCGACCCTTTTCTCTTACCAGATACCAGAATCTAATGAACTAGAAGATCACCTACCCTTCTTTCTTCTATTTTCGTCCTTCTTTCTATCCATTTTCACGCCACTAAACTTACTTTCTTACGTCTGCCCTTAGAATACTTAAACACCTTCCCTTTTTTCTACAAATATCTTTTTAATTAAGTAGTTATGGCAGGTGATCTCTCTGCGGAGGTTCTAAGTGACCACGCTTCATTTTGTCATAATAAATCTACCATCATCCTTCTGGCACATGGAAAGAGTTACTCTGTTACAATAGCAAACATATAAGTGAATAATGTATCTTAGACCAAGTATATAAGTATAGTTCACATGTATCAACGCCGAAAGTATCTTCAACAAACATGTTATTCAAAAATAAAATCAGATATTTAAGACTAAAAATGAAATAATTGATTAAACAGTTCCCATCAGCTGCCATATTGTAACATGATGTAAAAAAGCATAATTTCTGCCTGGATCTGCCAGGAATTTGAGGAAGAATACATCGGAAAGACTTCACACATTAGACATAGAATAACGGTGAACACGCAACAGATTAGGGATCCATTAACTAGAATTTTTAAAAGTCAGCAAGCATATCAGCAACTGCACCTCACGAGAACCGAAATTCTTAATTTACTCATTTCACAAAATGAAGACAGGCAATCCCAAAGAAGAAGAAAAGAAAACAAATTCATCAAATATTTCAAACCAGCTTTGAAGTGTAAATAGTATAGATTGAGTTTAAATCTACAACCAAAAGAATTCATTCAAATACGTTTTAAAAAAAACTCTAAATTGACTCTCCTTCCCCATACCCAGCCTACTTCACTCATAATAATTATTGTATCCTTTTTTTTTCATTCAACTTCCTGTCCTCAGTCAATTTGCATATATACTTATTCACACAGCCTTCTTTTTTTCTTTTTTTTTTTTGCGAATATGTACGTCTTTTCATGCATGGGACTGTAGGTATGAATGCCTTAGTCTGTTTGTGCACGTATGTCATGTTTTCTATTTGTGTGCCCCGATGTACACACCTCTCAAGGAGTTGAATGTGCATGTAGGTGATTATGTATCTTGCATGCACGCATTGTATGTGCTTGGATGTCTGTGCCCCACAGGTGGATGTATACATGCGTGTGGATGTACTTGTGCGCCCGTGTGGATGTGTGCATTGCTGTGCAGACCTTGTTGATTTATATATATATATATATATATATATATATATATATGTGTGTGTGTGTGTGTGTGTGTGTGTGCGTGTGTGCTTAAACGAATGGATATCTATGTACATATGTGTATGTCTGCGTCAGGGGTTTGCATGTATGCGTTTGTGAGTGTATGTGTGTGTGTGTATGCATATGGATTTTTGAATATGCAATGGTAAGTGGGTTTGACGTGTTAGCATCCTTGAAGGCTGTAATAGACTTCTCAACGCAGGAAAATATATTTGGATATACGTGTTTACTTACCTGTGTATAGACGTGTATGTAGCAGTCTGCATCCAACGCACTTCCTTCCTCCCTAATGTCAGTACCATTCAAACTATTTGATTTATCATCATCGTCTTTATTTATTTACTCTAACCATCGATCTCTTCATTAGAATCTCAAATCCAGTATATGTATATGTGTATACATGTGTATGATATGTGTGTGTGTGCACATACGTGTGCTCAAACGAATCAACTCCATTAAAAACTAACAACTTGCTCCATCTGGTGAGAAGGAACCTTACCATACTACAAATGTAAAGACTATTTCTTCTAATATATATACATGGAGCTGAAACATGGAACATAACCAAGAGATAGATCTGCAAATTGAGAACCATGCAGCGTGCACATGGAAGAATTATGCTGGGCCTCACGTGGAGAGACCATTAAAAATCTCAAATGGCAGTGGGTTGGCCATGTTGCAAGAATGGTTGACAACAATTGGACGTCACGACTCACGACTCACGACATGGATCCTCCGAGATCACATGCGCAACCGAGGCCGGCAGAATATTAGATAGGGAGACGAGCTAGAAAAATTCAGAAAGCACTGGCTCCACGACGCCCATGATAGAAAAGTGTGGCAAATCCTGAGGAAGGTTTATGTCAAACGACTGACGATGAAAGACTGATGATGATATACATATATGAATGTGTGCGTATGTTTAGGGTGCATATGTTATTTGTATGCGCATGTATCTTGGTGGGTGTATATGTACGTATGTGTAAGTATGTATGTATTGCTGTCTGCACCTTGAAGGTGTGTCTACATGCATGTGCATATATATATATATATATATATATATATGTGTGTGTGTGTGTGTGTGTGTATGTGCGAGTATGACATCTTTGATGGGCTTCCTATTGCATGTACCTATATTCGATATATGTGGGTATGTATTCATATATGTGTGTGCATATTTGTGTAAACTGTCCCCCACACAAACATGCACGATTTACCCCTTCTGTGATAGATATTCAAATAATTCCCATGGCATGTACCCATATTCAAATACATGTGGGTATGTATTTACACACGTGTATGTGTATATCTCAGTCTATATCTTCTTCCCTCGCTTGTTTCCCACCACCCTCTGCTGTAAATATTTAAACTATTAAATTCATTATTTTCATTATTTGTTTACTCTAATAATCCATCTCTCCATTACTAGAATCTCGAATTCGCAATTTGGATGCGTGTGCACATGTATATGATGCATGTGTGTGTATATGCGCATACATGTTCGTCAATATGTATATTTATGTCAGTTTGTGTGTGTGTGTAAATGTTTGGGTACCTTAATGTGTATCGATGGATGTATGGGTGTACAACAATTCCTCTTAAACTCAATGACACGGAAAGGGTCAACACTCGCCAATTACAATTTCTAAGGATTTCCCTACACACTGACCATAAGCCAAGGATGACAGATTTATTGCAGGACCCATCTCCTAGTTCCTGTCAACCTAGAAAACCAACACATCATCTGAATCTCCTAATCTGATATTCATCTGAAAATCTCATTGAAACCAGTCAAGGGAATTTTTTTCTGTGAAAAGAAAATACAACTATTAACACAAAACCTTTTTACAAAATTCCCAAGGTATTGAATATGAATTTATCACCAACCAGTGAGAAAATTCCTTACTTCTTATTTATATCTTATACTTAGTGAACCATTCTTGCAGGATAGTAATACCTTACTATATATATATATATATATATATATATATAACAGTACAAATCAGTGATGCAATATAATATGATATAATATAATGCAATTTTCGATGTATGATGGGTTTATTTCATTCAATGCCCAATGCATTCAACTTCTGCCTGAAGAAGCCTAGAAAGGACAGAAACATAAAAGTGTTTGTGCAGCGAATCCCCATCAAACTATGTATATATAGAAATTAGCTTTACCTCTGAATGAGTGAAGTATTCGATATATCATTATTATTATTATTAGTAGTAGTAGTAGTAGTAGTAGTAGTAGTAGTAGTTTCACACCAGCTGCCTGATGGTTACTGCTGGAGGTTGAGCGACAGTAAGTCTCCTCAAGTCTCCAGCCCTCCTCTCCACACTTTTATAGTCCATGACAATACTGTGGTTTACAGTTTCACACCAGCTGCCAGGTGGTCACCATTGAATGTCTCCTCAGATCTCCAGCCCACATCTCATCCCTCCCTTGCCTATCACGCCAGTGTTGTGGCTCATACCTCAGCTACCATTTCAGTTGGGGTTTTTTGTGCCTTTTTTCTCCTTCCTCCTCTATTAGGCCACTACTAACATTTAGGGTCGGAGATCTTACATTTTAATCAGTATAAGTGCAGTTCTTAGCTGTGCTGTGGTATGTACAGTCTCAATCTTTCCTTTATTATTATTATTATTATTATTATTATTATTATTATTATTATTATTATTATTATTATTATTATTTGTAATCTCACACCTGTTGCCTGGTGGTAATCGCTGGAGTTTGAGTGACAGCAAGTCTCCTCAAGTCTCCAGCCCTCCTCTCCTAGTACTCACAGGCTGCAGTAATCCTGCGATTTACAGTTTCACACCGGTTGCCCAGTGGTCATCGCTAAAGGCTGAGTGACAATAAGTCTCCTCAGGTCTTCAGCTAACGTCTCCTCTCTCTTCCGCCTACCGTGTCAGTGCTACAATTTGAGTTTCCGCTTTCATTTCCCTTCCTCTGTTAGGTCCCTATTGAAAGTTAAAGTTGCAGTCCTTATATTTCTAGCACTTTCCTCAGTATCAGTGCAGTTCCCAGTAGTGCTGTGGTCTGTACTGTCTCAATCCTTCCCCTAATCCTGATCTCCTCCAGTCTCGCCCTCAACCCCCAGCCATTTTAAAACTACCCAATCATATTTTCATAATTATCTTACATATCTAGGAATAAACGAAACCTGATAGACATTAAACGATTAAGGTCATGCAAAAAATGAACCCCAACTCTTGAAGGCAGAGAATGAGAATATAACACATCCTGAGAGGAAGATGCTACCAAGAGCTGATGGTTTCACAACTCACTAGTAAAGAAAGTGTGAACAGCATCCCCATTTAATTCATAGCTACCAGACGGTAATCTATCCCCACTGTGTAAATCAAAACCAGTTGTAACCAACAACTAAACAATGGAAATAAAAAAAGAAAAGGTATACAAATAGAATAAGAGGTTCCCCACTCGGAAAAAAAATCTCCCCAATAACGCCCCGATAATTTGAATTATTTTCATGGAACATAAATGTATTTGTTTAGCGAAAACTTTTTTATTTCATCGCATATACATACACACACACACACACACACACACACACACACACACACACACATACACATATAGTTTGTTTTGTTTTGTTTTTTTCTCAAAGGGGCAGTCAACCGAAAAGTTTGAAACTCAGCATAGAATCCATGTCCCAGCCCCGGAAAAGTCGGAGAAGAGATTTTCTAAGCCGGTAGTCAATCTTTCTGATTCTTGGAAGATTTGCAGTACAATCATTCTTTTCCGTTTACCGTCACTTGACTTGGGGGTTTTGGTTACTTTCTGCTTGTGAATTTAAGAACTCTCTGTAATCTCAGCGATATTTTTTCTGCTTATACAGTATGGTGCTCTTTTCTCTTTCAGATGGTACAATGCCACGGGTAAAATCCTCAAAAACCTTTTTGCTTTTTGGTTTGACACTTCCGGAAACTATCAAAAGGAAATTTCCTCAATAAATACACAAAATTAACCTCACTAGATAATGTTCCCTACTTTACCCTAGAATACTTGGGCAAAACCAGAGGGCAGTATCCATAGATCAAAAGGGGAAAGCACAAAGTTTTACAAGATTCATAGCTATGGCACATTCTATCGCAATTACCGGGGGCACAGTTTTCTGTTTTCACCAAAGGAAAAACAGATAAGAATGCACCTGATCAACCAGTATCTTCGTTATCGCAATTGTGTTTCTCACAAGTCTAAAAGACCCAAGTATGAAAATGTTCATCGTTAAGGAATCCTCCAGTCGTTAGCCCCAGCATTTGGCTCGTCATGAATCCCCAGCAAGTGTTAATTGACAAGCCGGTTATCATTCTTTCTCAAATGTTTTGATAAGCATTGACCATCCAGTTTCCCCAATAGGCATTTGTTCGGACTGTAAACTAAAAAAGGGAAATAAAGAAAGGATCATCAAGAAAACAACACAACTAAAATATTTTTATCGAATAAATGATAATGATCTCGCAATGAAGTATCAAAAAAATGTATGAAAAGTTTTGATTTTTTTTTTTCGTCTTTGAAAATTTGTTTTCGTCATCAATAGATGAAAATGAGGTGACCTAGATTGGATTCAATACATTTGAATATTAAATTGCGCTGAAATTGGATGTCTAGAATCGACGAGCAAAATAAATTACTTTCAATATTGGACAGTTAGAAAAAGTTGAAAACGGTTTCTGAATAAATAGTTTTCAATAAACTGGAAAAAACAAATAGAAAAAATGCAGGTGCGCGAAAAATGAAATCGTCAATACAAAATAGCTTAAACAGCATTAAAATATTTTTTAAAAAGAACATGAATATTGAATTTTTTTTTCCAAATGAAATGAAAAAGTCAAAATGACTACAAATATACCTAATAGGAAACAAATCTAGCATGAACTTGCATTATAAATTGAACCCAGCCCCGCTAAAATAACTTTTGGGCGGAGAAATTTAAAAAACAGAAGAGTTTGATTTTTTGACACAATGAGGATTTAATGTTTGAATATCCAGCCCTCTAAATCAAATGATGTGTCATGTACGCATACATACCTAGCAAACCAACCAGAACCACTTAAACACTGAAGACACTTATGCTGAATACATTGACAGTTTTTGTTGTCAGTTTCTAACGGTGTTGCCAATATAAATGCTTTTTATTTCAATTTTCGAATTTGTGAGTCCAGTGTTGCCAATTTAGATGCTTTTTATACAGTTTGCAAGTGATTCTAAATAAACAAAATTCAAAACAACATCTAGAAAAGCAACTTTGAATACAAAACTCGACTGTAAAAATGCTATCAATGATGATAAAATCAAATAAAATCTAATGAAATCAAATAACGTGGACAAGATTCACTTTCATAACAGCAGGGAAAAGTCTCTCTGGAAAACAAATTTTAAATCCCGTTTGCGTGAGACGGTCGAGAGATTGGTCAGAAAATTAGTATTTGGAGGTTTTTATTATTTTTTACCAGTGAAAATTATCTTGGATAATGTTTAATGGAGAGAAAAAACTGGGAATTGAATTGAAGAAATCCATTTGAGAATAAAACCTTCTGAAATAAACAGGTCGGAATAAAACTCTCTCTCTCTCTCTCTCTCTCTCTCTCTCTCTCTCTCTCTCTCTCTCTCTCTCTCTCTCTCTCTCTCTCTCTCTCTCTCTCTCTCTCTCTCTAAAATAATGATAATATCGACGGACGGTTTCCCTAAGGTCGTAAAACCACTAAGTTTGCCCGATATACATATCACCAGATTATTACAAACATCACCTCCCCTACTCGCCACGTATTCACGGATCAAGAATATAATCACCCAGTTTCTTGTAGCTCCTTTGAGTCTTGACGAAACTCGAACAGAGGGGAACGTTGGAATAAAGCGTCATTTGTCTTAAACAGTCTTCCGATATTGTCATTTTACTCATGTACAGTCAGATTAACCATTAATCCATACCAATATACTTCATATATATATATATATATATATATATATATATATATATATATATATATATGGGAAATAGGTGTCTGAAATGACACAAGAAAATCTTTTGACAAAGTTTTTTTAATGTTTAGTGTTTAAAGCTGTAGAGCTTTCTTGATTATATATATATATATATATATATATATATATATATATATATATATATATATATATATATATATATATATATATATATATATGTGTGTGTGTATGTGTGTGTAAACATAATACTGATATGAAGGTATGTTTATAGTGAAAGTACACAATATTTCCAATGAGAGACAGCTGGTAAGTAGATACTAGTGGAATCCACACTACACACTCCTATGTAATCATTCAATCTTTCCATGGCTCACTTGATAATCACAGAGAAGCGATGAGGAAATTCGTTATGAGCCTGTGTTGTTGTACTATTTCTTTCTTTCTAGTTTGTTTTTTTTTTTCGTATTCGTGCAGGCAAGTGGGCTCTAGAGTCGACGAAAGTGTTATGTGAAAGAACACCACCCTTTTATCATTTATATTATATTTTGTGCGTGAGTGTGCGTGTGCGTGGGAGTATGCTTGTATGCATGCACACCATGTGTGGCAAGCAGCATAACCTTCAACCAGATTAATTCAATAAATCCCCTAAAACATATAATTCGTTATCCTGTGTTATCATATTTGTATTTTTCTGAGCAATTCGACGTTTCCAAGGTAATATATATATATATATATATATATATATATATATATATATATATATATATATATATATATATATATTACAGCGACTTCAACACCTTAAATCCAAAAACTTTTTTCAAGTTCATGGCAAATTCTGTTAACTGTGTGGCTTGAAATTGTTTATACCTTCAAAACTTTGTCAATTATTGGTTGTCGAACTTTCGTAAAAAATGTTTCATCTCATCTAACGTGCGAACCTGTTCATTTATCAACTGATGTGAAAACAATACGAAAAATTATTGATCAAGTTCGCCTTCAACAGGCGAAAACATTACCAGGAATATAATCTTATCGCGAAGAACATCAATTCTATTATTTCTGGTCTAATTATCTCTCTCCACCCACTAACAGATTGAAATATTGTCAAGAATGCTTTCCTTATCGGAAGATTGATATTCTCTTAGAAAAATGCATCAAGTGAGAAATAATAGAAGACCAACCAATTGAGCTAGCCATAGAATCGCAATGGAGGGAATTTCCGTCATTGCCGTATTATGGTGAACTCAAAAATATCTCTGATGATTGATGGCAATTCAATTATATCTGTAAGTCGGGGCTTTTATCTCGCAATGAATAATTCCTGTCGCAGTTATTGGGTTGATTTCTTTTTATGTTAGCGTACTTATGAATACATTTGTAAAATGACGAATGAACTCTTACTGAAAATATTATCAGGGATTTCAATGTGTTTGTATTGTGGATCAGAAAAAAACTACTGCGTATAGTCTATATCTTCTCTTGCAAACCTGCAAACAGGTAGAGATATTGAAAAACACCTCTTTACTGGAAAGGAATGATTTGTGACTGTAAAGATATTTTTTTAAACACAAAATAATTTTCATCTACTTAGTTTGCGGGAAACCTTGCCTGATTTTTAGAGACTGTCAACGAATATCGTCGCCAGATCTTTCAACGAATATTTCTTCAGTTTCAATTCTGGCTAGCTGTTTATCTATTTGTTGTATTCGCTGCGGGTACAGGACACTCCAATAGAGCGAGAGGGGTTGAATATTTGAATACTTACGCCTTATGTTTCGAAAGGACTTTTTTGGGAAATCCCTCCCCCAAAAAGTTCTGTGTGGAGTTCAATTTACAATGTGAGTTTATGATCAATCAGTCCCATAGTTTGTGTCTTACATCGTCTGTGCTCGTAGTTTTTGGTTGTTTTTTTCTCTTTCAAATTCACACTTTCTTCAGTGATCACCGTCAAATAAAAGGTGAAAGCAGTAATTTATTCATTGATCACCTGTTTTCCCACTCTTGGTGTGCATCAAAAAAGACGTTGGTTATGTGACTGTTTCTATTGACTGACGAACCAGACGTGTTTCTAGTGTGTTTCAATCGTAGATAACATCCTTTCTACTTTTTCTTGTGTGAAGTTCTTCCTGTGCACAAAAGAAAAGAGAAATTGCTTTAAAAAGAGTTTCTTTTCAAATGAAATAGTTTTCACACTTATCTGTAAGAACGGTGTAGAAAGCAATTATTTCCTTTTGATCAAATGCATAAAAGAGCAGAGTATATATAGAGTGAGAGATAGCAGAGCCAGCTGCAAAAAAATCTATTTCTACCGTATGCAACTGAATGCCATTCATGTGTCTATCTAACATAACTCTCAATATATGATGGTAAAACATCAGAGATCACCTTGTATGTTATAGGGTAAGTTGTACTCTGCCGTCACCGTATACTGGATTTAATATTGGTTGGGCATCAGCAAATCCGACGTAAGATAGAGTCTAACACAAAGTCACATTTCGCGAGCGTTTGACACGAAGTCGTATTTTACAAGAGTTTGACACAGAGTTGCGTTTTCAAGAGTCCATCACCAAATTCAGTTTCTCCTAGTTGACACAAGGTCGATAGAGATTACAATTTTGAAGCCTCATTAACATAGTATCGGCTCGTTAGGATTTGGAATAATTATTTCTTACTAACTGTTTTACGTAGGTTATTTACATCGAGTGTAATTATGTGATTTCTCGAGCTAAACCTTTCCAAGAGAGAGGGTTAAAACGAAACAGTGTAACATGAATAATTCCAGTTAACAACGGGTCAGTTAATTTCGAAGTCGGACAATTTCGTGCGATTAAATATTCTAGCAAGTAATTTCAATTCCTTCGAAAACGTATTTTTGGACCAGAAGAAGTAAAATACAGGATACATCGTCAGCTTGTGATTTTAATTCAGAAAGCGTAAATAAGATATACGAGGTGATTGCTAGCTTAGTGCTACATTTTCTGTTTTGTTGAAAGATATCGCAAAACACAGAGCACACTTTTATCTTCTGAGAAGAATCAATCTTTCCAAAATATTGGATTTCTTTTTTGATTAGTATAATCCGATAGTTTTTTGTTTTTTTATTTCGGATTATCTATTTCTATTTCGTTTTTCTCTCTTTGGGCATCTTTATTCCAGGAATCTCTCGGATTATATCAGAAAAGCAGACCGAAAGAAATTTAAAATGCTAATACTTGATCAGCAATCCTTCATTTTTGCTTTTAGACAAGAGCCCCTTTAAGAGCTCTTCTAAGTTTTCAGAGTCCCTTGTCAAACAAGGATACAACACGAACAAGTACATAGAAATTCATTTATTATTAACCCAGTCTATGGCTCCACTGATCAATGCCAGAGCTCCAACGGGTGGCCTCTTGAGAATAGATGTTCTAGATTAGAGTAACAATGTCTACCTTGATTGTTCAAATTATTTTATGAATCAGCAATTCATGCACAAATTAAAGACTCGGTGATTTTTTTTTTATTGTCAAATTATTGAGAGTTGATAAGTTTTTCATTAGAATTCAATAATGTTGTTTTCGAGGGCGCAGCTGGCTTCTTTGTCGAACGTCATTGTTATTCGCGAGTAGGTGTACTTTAGGAAAAAATGATACGTGGAACAAAAACAGGAAATCGCTTTTAAAATATTTGCCTCAAATTAGAGGACAAAAGTTAATGAGTTCTTACAGCTGATGTAGAGATAATGTAATGAATCAAAAGTTGTATTCTATAAAGATATTTGTGAGATGGAAAAGAAAAAAAAGTGCACGTATATAGGTCGATATATTTCAAAGAAATTTAATGCAAATTTTTGTCTGCGCATTTAGACTGATTTAATGATTGTAGTGGTGTGTTGTACAGGAATATTTAGAAGGTTTCTTATTAACAATAAACAGTTCATTTTACAGTGCTGAGTGCGTAATGTACTCTAACAAGTGAATTTCTTTCATCGCCTACAGTCTAGTCTCATATAATCAGTCATTGATTTAATTCGATGAGAAAAATATTATCTGAAGCTAAAACTAATGCATTGGGGAAGATGACAAGTATGTCACGAGAGAAAATTGGCCAATATGAAAATGAGGTGTACAAGAAGATAGTTTCGATTATGAAGGAGGCTAGAAGAGGAAAAAATCTCCAGATTAAAAGTTTAATTGACAAGTGGGACTATCTAACTGATTATAAAAAAATTAAACTCTCAGGGATTAAAACATTATGCATATTGACTTCCGAATCAATGATAACGCCCATAAAAGCCTGAAATTAATCAATTAATTAAATGCGTTGTTTTCTCAACAAGTTAATACAGTAAGTGATATCGTACATGTATAAAGAGCTCATGAATTATTAGATGCTGCATTAGATAATACAATGTCATTGATATAGCATTCTGGAAGAATAGATTAAACGTATAATTTGGACCTGACCAACGAAAAGCTCTAGGCCAAAAACGCAGCCGAGTAATGTTGACTTTATATACGTGATTCATCTAATTAAAGTAAATTCTTGATGTAACGACACAATTTAATGACACGGGTGACCACACGTTTGAATTTTCATTATTAATTCACACATTATAACTACCGAGTGTGCGCAGTAAGATGAGTCTACTGTAATAGTAAGTTTCTTTCAGAGACTACATTCTAGTCTCAAATCTCTGGGTATTGATTTAACTGAATATGAAAAAGTTATATTCTCAAGAGTTAAAAGTTCATGCAAAAAGGCAGGGTCGGATCCAAGCCAAGAGGAGCAAATCCTACCAATTGCACCCTGCGTCTAAAGGGCCCTGTACACACTTAATTTTGAAAGTTTTTTTTTTCTGAACAAGAAATGTAAATATGAAATTTCGTAGTTGCTAAAATAAGTGATTTTGATACAATTTACTCTTTTAAAAGTTATCTTCATTTGTGAAATGTTTTTTCGTTGACTTACACGTAGACAATTTCATATTTAAATGTGTTTATATTCATTTGGTCAATCAAGTCATAGGCGCGCTTCAAACGCATATTTTGGTTTCTTTCCATCCTACTATAGAAATATGAAGACTATCATTAACTTTATTTATACCTCCAGGATTCTGCAGACTTTGGCTGTGAATCAGGGGACCCTGACAAAAATGTTTTAATTGGACCTGCATCCCCAAGCCCAACCTTGCATACTACATAATTGCCATCCGACTACAATTCATGGAATCTCTGTGTGTATGCATCACGAATACTCAACGACTGGCCATTATACGAAGTAGATATTCGACAGATATATTAGTCAGTACACAAAGTAGTCTAGTTTGAGTTTTTTGGTTCTGTGGTTCTCTGGAAATCTAAAAAGAATGAATTAAGAAAAATATTTCTATACATTCTATAAAACATCTCCCTCGGCTGCTGCTGCTGTTCAAATATATCTAAATAATGATATAAAATGATTGGCAACATTGAAAAGATGCGACCGAAATACTTCGAAGCCGTAATTTTGTACATCCGGCGGGATGTTTATTATTCATGACAATCATGACAGGAAGTGCCACACATCAAAAAGTCTGACCCCTTCCTTTAAGAAGGGTTCTGCCCTTGTGTGTGTTTTGTAAATGAGATGTATTGGGAAAATATCTTTCAATATAAAGCTTGGAGTCTATCTTCGTTGGCCACAAGGGTTATTCAAAATTGACACTTTTCTTATTGGGCCTATAATACTATTATTCTGCTTGATTCTGAGAGTACGAGTGTTACGCGCTGGTTGACATTTTAAAATGTAGACATTTGGATGAAGCAGAAAGAAAGTATCAAAACTGTTTGGTTAAAAGGATTCTGTTCTTTCTTCCTTCATATTTGTTGCTTGTCGGACTATGAGTTTGTAAAAAAAATCTGCATTGGAACAAAGTTTAGTGAATCAGAGTAATTCTTTCATGAAAATGTATTACAATAAAAAAAATTAACTTGTTATCGTTTTTTATTAAAACTAATGTTGTGTAACTATTCAGTACATTGATGAAAAAAGTAGGAAGATAAAGAGGAGAGAAAGAAGCCAGGAAGTTTCCTCAATAAGTATGTCTGAAAAAAAAAGAGAATAGATCTTGTGAACCACTTAAATAAGGAGGGCCATGATTTAAACCTGAAAAAATAGCCAAAATAATGTTCAAAATAAGAACAAAACAAAATAAAAGGCAAATTACATTGAATTTACATTGAACAGTACGTCGGATGTTGCAATTTATCCCCATTCTAGGTTGAATTGATATTAAAAAGGAAAACTGGGTATCAGCAATTGGAAGTTAAAAAGATGAAACGATTTGGTAATATTCTTCAAGAATCATCATCAGTAATCATCTTGAGTAATAATGATAATACAAAATAATCATTGTCCCAAAATCTTCATTCATGCAACTTCATTGGTTAAATTACAGAATTATATTCAAATGATTTTCTTCAAACATTCATTTTTTCGAAATAATTGATGTTTAACATTGTTTTTTTTATGATGACGTCAAAGAGCAGTAGCTTTCGGAACTAATTTTCATCTCATTCTGATCGAATAACATTGCAGTGTTTCGATGGTCTCAATAAAGATATAATGTCCAGTCAAAAGCAGCCTGTTTAATCAATTCATCGTTTGGCTAATACTTGCATATGATCTCCTGAGCGTGAACAAGAAAGCTTTACAGCTTCGAACACTAAATATTTCTCAAAAATCAAAAAGGGTTGCTGCGCAGATACAACATATATACATATATATATATATACTGTGTCATCCACAGACAGCTGTTTCGATGTATTACATCTCTTCAGTGTGGCCATAGACTTTCCATAATCCCATCCAGTACCGCAAGGCAGAATTGAAACCTTCACTTCAGACCAGAAGGCTGATATTCTACCTCTGGACTACGGATCTGGACAGTCAGTAAGGCTGAATTTAACCGATACATCTATTTACACGGAAATTCCTCATCCACCAGAGTGCTCTATTCCTATGGAAGATCATTGCATAAGCTTACAATGGATGGGTTACCCCACTCAAAGAATGCTCAACCTTGAATAGAAATCCACAGACAGCTGTGGCTACAGAATCAATATCCACCCACTGCCGCCAGGAGGGATTGAAACATTTGCTTTCGACGAGGAGTCCCGTGTTCTACACCTGTCCTTCGCAGAACACGCCGTTAGAAGTTGTATTATATCATATAGAAACTTATTTAAAATGAACAACAGTCATTGCACAACTAATGTATCACACACTCTACATGACGTAAATAGAATAAACAATTGAAGGAAATGGGGCAGCTGTAGGTGAGCGATACATCAAGCGTGTAATGACAGGAAATCATTTCGAATGTTCCTATATAATATGATACAATTTAAGATCATTCTCTCGGATCATTTATATCCATTTCCTAACACACACACACACACACACACACACACACACATATATATATATATAGAGAGAGAGAGAGAGAAAGAGAGAGAGAGGGGTGGAGAGAAAGATAGAGAGAAAAGTGGGGAGAGAGAGCTTTTCAGTTTTAAACACTAAAAAATGAAAATTATTTGTCAGTGATTGTAATTTATGTAATTTTCTTCAGTGTTTTTCTTTTTCTGGTCTCCATATACTTTGTTATTATGGCATCATCATCATCATCATCATCATCATCATCAGTCTTTCAACGTCCGTCATTGGACATAGACCTTCCACAGGATTCGCCACACTTCTTTATCATGGGCGTCGTGGAGCCAGTACTTTCTGAATGTGTCTAGCTCGTCTCTCCATCTAGTAATCTTCCGGCCTATGTTCCAGCTCCATAAGTGACTATAGGGAGGATGCATTGGTTGTATACACTTCTTTTTTAGGATTATTAGGATCTTTTTGTTTTTGAAGATTGACCTTTCTCTACCAAAGGTTTGCCATCCAAAGGTGATTCTTTGTTTGATTTTTTCTTCTTTTGGGGGTCTCATGGAGATTTATTTTCCTGGGTAGATGTATTGGTCTACTTTCCCAAGTTCTGTGTCCTTGATTTTGATCTTTGTGTTCTTATTTCCAACGTAATTGTTACACATGTTCTACGTCTTGCTGAAATTCATGTGTAGGGCAATTTTTTAGCTCTCTTCATTTACTTCATCTAGCATTATTTCGATGTCGTGTAGGGTTTCGGCGAAAAAGACAGTGCTGTCTGCAAACCTGAGGTTGTTCAGATATTAGCTGTCCCAGTCTAGTCTTCTGAAGATCATCTCGAGGTAGGCTGAGGAGAGTTTGGGTAAGCTGTCTTACCCATTTTTGGAGTTGAAAGGGCACCGATTCTTTATGTAGCCTGATAAAGATTCTACTGAGATTGTATATATGCTGCAGTACTCTGATGTATACAGGGTCAACACTTTATAGAGGGATGGCCTTCATGGCCTTAGGGATTTCCACTGAGTCGAAGGCCTTTTTGAAGTCAATAAATGTTACAGCAAGTGTCCGCTTGTATTTTGCTGCTTTTTCTTTCGGCTGATTTATCGAATGCAGATGGCCAATGGTCGTGTAGCTTCTTCTAAAGCCAGCTTGTTCCCGTGGTTGATTTTCAGCTAGTGTTTTTGTGATTCGGTTGGTGATGATTTTTGTCATTATGGTAGTATGTACAAATTTCCTGATGTCGGTATATATATATATATATATATATATATATATATATATATATATATATATATATATATCTGTGTGTGTGTGTGTGTGTGTGTGTGCAAATGCATCCACGTTACAGTATTATAAATGTAATCTATGTCTGAATGCTGCACTGAATTGTAAATTCTAAATGAATATATCAATATATATTAGAGAGAGAGGAAGAGATAGAGAGCCTATTTCTTTACTTCGTCAGTGACGCAAATACCATTAGAAGATCTTTCTTTTTTGTTCTGCTAACGCAATGGAAGCAGATTCCCTCATATTCTAAATATTCTGGTGAAAATTGATAAAAAAGGTTGGTGGGGTTGTCAATTACAGCTTTGCTTGCCTGGGAATTCTCATTAAATTAAGCGTATATTGGCATAAAATTTAATTTAAGTTACTAAATGCATCGAGTTTTCTTTGTTCCCAATGCAAAATGTTTATGTGAAAAATCGATTTTATGGACAAGCTGCAGAATTTGGTATTGAACATGCCAATAAAATCGACCAAGTCTACAATACCCTGCCAAGATGATCGAATTTGTATTATTGATACTTGGCAGGGTGTGAACAATGAAGATTGCTTTCGATCGTAGCCAGTTAAGGAGAGGAAGACGGTGAGGCGTTCGGTCGATCTCTTTTCGGTTTTTTAATCTGATCTGCGACACATTATCGGATCTAGTTTGGATTTCATATTTCTTTCGTTTGACATGGTTTGGCTGGAAAGAGCGGTGCCCGAGTTAACCGGTTTAATTGAAGAAAACATAGTCAGAGTTTTTAGATATATATACCGTTCAGTTTATTTAACTTCATGTGCTCCGGAAAATTGTTCTTTTCTTTAACAATGCAAGTAATTATTACTTATATATGCAGATTAATCCAGATCTGTGCACGTTTTTTTTTTTCCAACAAAGAACAAGCTTTTGGATTGTTTATATTGTTCAACTCTGACCGCTGTATTCTTCTCTGTTGGCTTATTGTAAAGATTTCTTACATTTGTAGTAACTTCGACTTGCAACATATTCCATGGTAAGACGTGTATGACCCCCGGTCTCAGGTCAGCCGGTGCTGACCCCGGTACCCTGCAATGTTTCTGCGCCTGATCCATCTCCCTTATTCTAAATTCGGATTCGTATTCATTGATTTCCAGGTGACTTGATTCCAACGTCTTATCACTCATGACACTACGCCCACGCGTCAGACGCACAATATGAGAGCTCACATTGCACCACCTGCATTTCATCAATATGAGTGAATCATCTCGCTTTCTTTCAGTAGTAAAATAAAATTTGAATTATGTCTTCGACTTGTTTGTATAATTCAAATCTGATCCTAATATTCCTTTCAGTTGGCTCATAGTAAACACAACTTTTGGTTTCAAAATTCTCTTATCAACTCATCTCAGTAAGGTTCTATGAATTTATATAAAACATATGCTACTTCAAAAATAAATAATACGCTATCCCTATTATCTAACAGTATCCATAGTCTATGGTCAAGCGACTTATTCTAAAGCGAATTTGGTCCCGTGGTTGGGCTTCATTTAGCTTCCTGGCAATTCGGTTGGTGATAACTTTCGTGAGTAGTTTCTAGTTGCAGTTGAGTAGGCTCATTAGTCTGTAGTAGGCACATTGGTCTTCCAGTGTTTCCTTTTTCTTTACAACAGCATTCTGATTGCAAAGTTGCAATCTTCTGAGACTCTACTTTGTTGGAGACATAAGTTGGAAAGGATGGTTAGTTGACTTTGTCAGCTTTTTTGAGTAGATGTTATCTGGTCCAGGGCTCTTTTTTTTTCTTTTCTTCTCATTTTGTTTAATTGGTGGCTTGTTTGATAACCCTGGGAAATCCTCGAATTGGTTGCTTGCATCCAGCACATCTTGTCCATTGTTTTGAGTCCCTTGTTTGGAGGTGTAGAGTTTTGAGTAGAATTCTTGGGTATGTTCGACGATCTGGTCAATGTCCATCGATAGGTCTTCGTTTTCTCTATGAGTACACTAGTAATTTGTTACCGTCCTATATCGAGAGTTTCGTTGTGTCTTCTTTTGCCTTCTCTTCGTTTCTTTTTTTTCTGTTTTTCAATTCAAGCTTGGATTTTACATCTTACCATTCTGTGAGCGCTTCTTACGTTGACTTGACATAGGACTCGAATATCTTTGATGGTCTCGCTTTCATCTGTCAGTCTATTTCGTTTTGGGTTTCATGGTTTTTATTAGGTTTCTCCTTAAAGAAGGTGTCCATGATTTTGAACCTGTTTGCAGTTGCAAAACACCTACGATCTTCACGTCTTCCGTTCCGTACTTTAGATCAGATGCCTCAGCAGAAACGACCGGAATAATTCTGTTTGTGCGCTCCATGGGGAGATTTACGCCATGCCCTGCCATATTAACCAATGGCATGTTGACAGAGAGTCTGCTGGAACGGTTACAACTGATGTCAATCAGAGTAAGCTTAGAGTTCCATCGGCCCTTTCCACTGATTGCATCTGCTCTTGACAAGATCGATATGGGTGTCCAGAGTACAGGGTTAAAATCAGATGTGGAATATGAAACGGACGGATTTATCTTTCTTTTAATTTGTTTGGTTGTATTATGGCTTTGATTTTCACTCTTGCAACTCACATTTAACAAAGTATCGAAACAGTACGTAGGTATGACAAATTTTGCACTTGTACATTTGAATCCATATCAGGGTTGTTCCTCTTTTCATATGCTTTACCTCTCAAGAACTTTTCTGACCCTGTTTGAACCCTGGGAGTGATTTTTTCCCCACCCTTTCAATCGCAGAGTGAATGATTCATTAACTGGTCCGACTAATCTGCTTCTACTAGTAGTTCGGTGAGTAGTTCCAGTTGGGTCATACCTCTCCTTCCTCTTAGAGTTTTAACTTGGTATAAGTCTGCAGAGACGTTATACTTGAATAATAAACATTTGACATCTATGATGCTTAACTGGATCTCTTTGGCGTTTACCTGGAACCACTGCTTTCAGTCAGACTTGATTGAAATAATTTTGGTATTATCATCGATAGTTTGAGACAAACTTTATTTCTTTTTATGTAAAGACTAGGCTGTGTCCATTCGACTTGTCTTATTTACTGGTTGTGGATAGACTTCCCCCATTCCATTTATATGGCTCCGGTCGCCTGATAATATATCTTTAACAAGACCTAGCGTTATTATGCAGAGGAGGTGGGTGTTGGTTGACAGAGTATTACGACATATATCCCGTCACATCAGATCCTTAAACAGATTTTCAGTACCCTTACAGCTCCAAAAAGGGGCAAGATAATGTGATAGACTGGGAAAATTAAGGAATCAGAATAGGCGGCGAATATCTAAGTAACCTCAGATTTGCAAATGATGCTGTCCTTCTTTGCAGATTATCTCCATGACTTCCAACTAATTCTAAACGCACTGAATGGGGAGGGCAAAAGAGTTGATCTTCACATAAACTTCAGCAAAACAAAGATCATCTACTGCAAACGTGTTGAAGACAAACGTACAACAATCAAAACCAAAAATGCAGAACTGGAGAGAGTAGACAACTACGTCTACGTAGGACAACAAATCTCAATGAAATCCTGAAAAGAAGAAATCGAACAAAGAACTACTCTAACATGGCAAGGTTTTGGCAGGGCAAGTTCTACCTTCAAAAACAAGAACCTCCTTTAGTCCCCAAAAGAAGGGTATACAACCAATGCATCTTCCCGATAGTCACCTATGGAGCTTAGATATTAAACCTGACCGAGAGACTGGACCTCAGACGGAGAACCATGCAACGTGCACATGGATAGATCACAAGACAGCACAATATATAACGGACAACCAGGAGTCTGAGATATCATAGAACCCATTAGAAAACTCAAATGGTAAAGGCCTGGTCATATTGCGAGAATGTCGGACATTTGCTGGACATTACGACTCACAGTGTAGATCCCCAGAGATCGCACACCGTGGCAGGTAGGATATGGGATGGCGTTAAGAATTAAACAAGTTCAGGAAGTATCTGCTCCGCGACACCCATGATAGAGAGGTCTGTCTAATACTGGGGAAAATCTATGTAAAATGACTGGCACTAAGAGGCTGATGATGATGATACATGGTCTCCTGCAACAATTTTTACAGGGGAAGAAACACATATTTCCAGGGGGACACGATTGCAAATATTATTTTTGGTGATGAGGAGGATGTATTCAGAATACATCTTGCTAACAATCATGTTATATGATAGGAATTCCAACCGCAGACAAATTGCTGCACTATTCGCTATACGTGATTGTAAGCAAATATGATTTACTGCATTCTCCAGGCGTCAAATGTCGCAACTGACCATTGACGGAGATGCATCAACTGATCTTGGGTCGACACGATGGAGCTGGCACCAGCGAATCGGTTGGGGTTACATAAAACATTTCAAATGCATCGTTATCTTTTGCTGACAATACAGTTCCAATTTCCTCGTCCAATGCAACTGGGAGGAGAGCATGATAGTATTCTGTACAATTGGTCGAATATACAGGATGAAGTCTCTAATCCGAGTAGTAGTAGTAATATTCGTTTGAATTTCTCTTATATGTAGCACTCTCATTATTATTGATTATTGATTAGTATTAAAAAATGGTAGTGTTCGTTCTAAAGGTACTTGTTTAGAAGGGACCAGACTCAATGGTGCGTGGAGGAACCTACCATAATTATATTGAATAGTTTCCAGATCCGTCGTACGGGACTACAGTTTCAAAGTATTCCAGTTACTCCATATCTTAATTCAGATAATTCTAAAAAGTGGAAGTCAAGCAACACAATTTACAGAAACTTTGAAGAAAGATCTATAATCTGTAATTTTTATTCATTTTATTGGATTTCTTGAGAACCAATAAAAAATCTTTACACTCGACAGTGCACTGCCTTGTGTGCTGCCAAATATATATAGCTAAAGTCAGTTCTGTACAATGGCAAGAAAGCAAATATTCCTACAATTTTAATTAAACAAGGACAATGCCCATTCAAAAGAAGCATGTTTGGAAAGGACCAAACTTTATGGTGTGTGGTACTGCCTATCATATTACCCATGTAAAATAGATTTCCATTCGTAATCATTCCTCTTAAGTGTGGCCAATTTAGATATTTCATATCTAAATTCAATTCTATTGCCAGTTTAGAATTTTTATGCCTAAAATAATATTTATAATTGTTTATAAATTATCTATTTTGTGAATTTTTTTTCAGATCCCCCCCCCCCACACACACACCAGAACTGTTGATTCAAACAACTTTAAATTCAACACTGAAATGCCTGGTGTGCTCATGAAAATCTGACTATTATATTGAATATCAAAATTGTAGATAAGCCAGTTATCGAGCTATACACACCCATGCGCACCCACAGAGATTTCTAAAATTATTTTTAGAAGTCGTCTTATTTGTCTGGTTTAAATAGTTGTGAGTGTGATATTTTAGGTAGTCTTCCTGATGATAAAAATGGTCATGAGCATGGAAAAACAGTATCAACAAAGTGGGTTTGATTTTTGACTGACACTACATGCAATAATTCTCATCAGAACGGCATGAAACTTGTTCTCTCCACCATGTATCTTTTTAGTATCTATATTTTTGGCATCTTATATTTTATTGGAAGAGGATAACCGGGTATGCTCTTCTCGATTTTATTTGGGTACCATCGGTCGGACGATTCGATAATAAATAAAAAAAACTTCATCCCTCATTTAATCTTCACACATTCCCAAGACAAACTTCAAAATACGATGAGAAAACGACAATTTCAACGAGTGGTGTAGAATCGAACTGCTCCAACTTCTATTCTGACTGAAGATGAATACTTTAAATTTTGTTTTGTATATATAATAGAATTCAGGTGCAGTTGAAGAACTGCATACCCCAAGTGTCGCTGAGCTAATTTACAAAATATTTTCTGAACGATACCCATCTGAAACATTTGATACAGCCGATTTGCTGAGTACATTGGAGCCAGGAATGTTCAGTTGATGTATCCTGCTCATACCCAAACTCAGTTATATTTTGTCTGTAACTTTATAACTGAGATGGAGTATGAATCATCCGAAACATTGTAAAAGTTGATATCAATCATGTTTTTTTTAAATAAAAGCTTGAACAGAAACAACAGAACAATTACAGAAAACTGAGAAATACCTTTTCGGTTGGGGTAAAACAATATATGCAATGAAAAGGAGCAGGAGAGATCTCTTAGTTGATTTTCGTCTTTATCCACATCTTCTCCCCAGCACGAAAAAAAATGACAGGAAATACTCTGCTAAATTTTCTTATAACTTTGATACGTATATCATTTGCTAAGAAAGGCTTTGTTTTGTGTCTGCATAATTTTTACTATTATCAACAATGACCACGGGTACACAAATGCACTGAAGAAAACAGAGCTGATTAAAAAAAGACATTTTGAATTAATCTGTCATTTGATGATTCACAACCAGTACATCCTTCTGATAGTCACCTGAGCCTAACCAAAAGACTGGCCCTAAAACTGAGAACTATGCAACGTGCACAAGAGAGAATCATGCTCAACATAAAATGGACAGATCATGAGGAAACAGTGGAGTCTGAGACATCATAGAACCTATTAGAAATCTCAAATGGCAATGGGCCGGTCATGTTGCGAGAATGGGAAACAGTCGCTCGTCATTACGACTCATAACGTGGATCCCCAAAGATCAAATGCGAAACCGGAAATGGTAGGACAAACTTGATAAGTTCAGATAATACTTGCTCCGTGACGCCCAAGATAGAGAATTCGGGCGAACCTCGGAGAAAATCTATGTACAGCAAGGTTTCAAAATAATTCATACGATATAGTATGCAGTTCATTTCCATTTATATATATATATATATATATATATATATATATATATATATATATATATATATATATATGTATCCACATTCTTCTATATCCACATTCTTCTTATATATATATACATATATATATATATATATATATATATATATATATAGAGAGAGAGAGAGAGAGAGAGAGAGAAGGATGTGGATTCGCTACTCAAAATAGCTCATGTTTCTGCCCTCTCCAGGCCTCATCAGGCGAATGATTGACTACGTTTTTGGAATCTACTCTGGGGAATTTGGCAAAATCTTTTAACTGTGATAGTGGGTGGTAGGGGTTATTCATTTTGCCAAGGGATGTGAACTTGATCTGGGGGTCATCTCTGAAAGGATGTTTCGTAGTTTTCTGAGGGATGTTCTTATCTTGAACTTAGTATTTTGGCAATGGGTTTTATTGCCCATGTTAATCTTCTATGTGGCTCTAGTGGATAGTATTATTCTTAATTTTTTATTTATTTGGGCATGTTTTGAGGTAGAAAATATTGATAGGAAGTTTTAGGGATGATGGATATGGGAGTGGATTGTCTGCATTGCCTTTGATTTATTAGTATCCGGGTTGCTATTATTTTATATTCATTAATAGGAATTTAGAGTGATGTCTGCATTTTAGTATTATTTCATTTTTTGTATTTATTAAATATTCTTTGCTTTTTTTCTAATTTTATTAAAGTTCAAAATCCCAAATTTCTCGTTTAGGCGGAGGTTGCAAGAAATTTCTAAATTTTGGCATATATTAATTGTCTAAGAATTTTCCATTTAACTGTTGGTTTATAATTCATTCGGTGTGATTTCCAGTAATGAGCTGATAAGGATGTGCTATTTTTGTTTTTTTCGTTTGTGAATGATTATGTATGATTGGATAATCTAAGTTCAAATGGTGTGTTAGATAAACTGATGTAATATTTTATTTCTAAGGGTTTTTCCTGAGTCGATATCTATACTATAGATCTAAGGAATTTTTTGCAGGGGAGGGGCTGTTATTCTTATATGGGCAGTTGCAGTCTGATTTTTTGTACGACTGTTTTCTTTACTTCTATTATTTCTAATAATCTTACGGTTGTATTTAGTGATGTTTCTATTGGAATTTCCCGTACAACTGAAACTAATTTTCGATGTATTTCTATTAAATATTTTGCTTTGTGGGTGATTTGGGGGGAAGTTTTTTTCCAATTAGTCGAATAAATAAATTTGTGAAGCAAATCCACATTCTACTATTTATTTTCAACTCTACTCTAAAACAACTTGACTTTCATAGTATAAGATTGAATGTATCAAGCACTCTATGAAATAAATCATGTAGTACAGATCAGGTTAGTAATATATCAAGATATAAAGCAACATCTAATGTGTGATGAATTTATTTCATAGAGTGCTCGACACATTCAACTTGCTCCATATCTTATTTTATATATATATATATATATATATATATATATATATATATATATATATATATATATATATATATGTATATATATATATATATATATATATATATATATATATATAAATATATATGTAGTACAGATCAGGTTAGTGATATAACATGATATAAAGCAACATCTAATGTGTGATGAATTTATTTCATAGAGTACTCGACACATTCAACTTTATCCACATCTTATTTTATATATATTTTATATATATATATATATATATATATATATATATATATATATATATATATATATGTGTGTGTGTGTGTGTGTGTTTGTGTATGTGTATGTATATCTATATATATATATATATATATATATATATATATATATATATATATATATATATATATATATAAAATCTTTTATTTATCCAATTAGCAAATGACGGGCCTACGTGATGTTAAATTTACCCAGGGGATAACATAGTCCATTATATACTTAGCCATTGTTATTGGATTGATGAAGCCAAATATTTATAGCAAATTCTAGTGACATTCGCATCTTTTTCAGATCAGATTGCAATGATTATCTTCAAGCAGAGAATCCGACCAAATTGAGAGATTATTCATGACGTCAGCAAAGCCAATCTAAATTAACCACTGGTCACGAAGATTTTAAATGTCTTTTAGTTATCTTATTCAAATCCACGGAAGCATTACATCTCGAGTTATCAATTAGTGGAAGTTTATCACCATCTCAACGTGTTTATATATCATATCTCTCTTATATATATATATATATATATATATATATATATATATATATATATATATATATATATATATATATATATACATATATATACGCATCATAAATGTGTTCGTGTATTCGATAGCATATCTGTGTATTCGTATATAGTGTGTATAAAACAACTTATAATGTTTTCCTGTCCCTTACCCCTGCGTATCCAAATTTGGTGTGCATAATCAGTCGACCAACGGAAAGATTTAGGACGAATGGGTTTTCGAAAAACACATTTTAAAAGTTTTATAGGTGGATCTTATTCATATGTACATTCTGTGAAACATTCATACATACATTCCTTCACACTGTGCACCTTTTATTTTCATCTTTTTTCTGTTCTGGATAATAAATGTTTTGTAATTGGCAATGTCTAAAAAGTATAGAAAATGTCAATTATTCGTTTCAAGCATTGTTTTTATTTATGTCTTTACTGTTCTTGCTGACCTAATAATTTACTATCTTAGTATGATTCACCAAATATCATAGGGAACACCGGTGACAGACCAGTTAGATATACAGGAAATAGACTCAACATCTCGAGTTCAAACTGCGACAGGCGTTAATGTCTTTCAGGAAACGCTTGAATCGTACCCCCAAACTATACCAAAAATTTCCATTTGATATAGATTGTAATCTTCCATTCTATCATACTGTATAGCTTTCTTCTGATTATATATGTTTTAAAAGTATAAGGAATGTCAATAATCCCTTTCAAACTCTGCTTTTGTAACCAAGATAGAGATAGTTTGCAATCTATGTGTATCCGATTGGAAAACAGGCAGATCTATACATTCTAATCACATGAAATAAGGAAAAGACTGATTGTATTTTACAGCATATAAGAAGTACTGTCACGTAAGGAGCCCCCACATTCAGCAGGTATATACTCATGAAATAAATACAAGGAAACTCCCTGCTTCTTCCCTCGTTCTAATAACCCTCATCAGTATCAGGTTATTCTCATGTTTTTATGTATTTAAATATACATTAGGCTCCAAGTGTGTGGCTATTTTCTTTATCGCAATAACACAGTCACTTTAGTAAACAAATGATAGAGCGTTTGTCACTCGTGACGGAACTTATGAAAATACTCGTTTCATATGCCATAAAATATGGTACATAACGATTATGATGGTCAAAATGTTTGATGGGAATAATAGCTATTTCCTATACAAAAAAAAATATTTATGGTTTTTAACAGTGTAACTTTATTGATCACCCATTTTTCATTCAATCTTTTTTCTCCCATCGTCTTTTTCCCTCTGTCATTCACTTTGACCCCACGATGTAATTGCAGAAACAGAACAATATTGAATGGAATGATTTATTTCATGTAATCGATATGTAGTAACATCTAAGTAGAATTGAAGAAGTCTCTGTGTATGCACCACAGTTAGTAGATAATTGGTCATATTCGTCCATCATATTGCTCAGTAAACAAAGCAGTGCAGCGTCAAGGTTGGAGCTTTTTGGGATCAGCGATTCTCGAGAAATCTAATAAAAAGATAAATAAGCTATCGAAGATTACAGATATTGTATCCGTTAATTATCGCCCCTGATATTCACTTTAATCTTCGTTAGAATAGCATTTGCATAGAAAACATCTGGTGATGATAACTGAGTAAAGAGATCGGTGATTTCAGTGCGCTGTTTCGAACTCATGCTTGCCGAAAGTCCTGTTAGTTCGGTTGGTGGAACTTAGTCGGGTTAAGTGGTGGATACAGATTCAAGTCTCACATAGCGTTCATGTTCTTTATTCATTCATGTGGTCGGCTGTTCGATTTGCTTTTTGGTTAACTCTGATGCCGAACGAATTATTTTTCTAAATATTTGTGTCTGCTATTATCACATTCTGTTGAACATAAACATAAACTGTGAAATCTAATTATATATATATATATATATATATATATATATATATATATATATATATATATATATATATATATATATATATATTTATAGGTATGATCATAGAGAGTTGACTGCACGTTTTTTAATCTATATGTGTATGAGTCAATGTATACGTTTATGTATTTTTGTGTCTGTCTGTGTCTCTTATTTTTTTTCAGTGCATGTGTGTACTTTTGTATGCTTTTTTCGTTCTTTCACATTATGGAGGCCCCTTTGAAATTGTAAAAAGTGCCCCACCAAGGCCCACTCTGTCCCAGCTTGGGGAGTAAATATATGATTCAACTCGAACACTGTTTTCATTAGTTTTTAATCTTTTAATTCCGTTCGTTCCAAGTATTTGGTTGGAAAAGAGAGAGAGAGATGAATTGGAAACAGATCAATTCGAAGTATATAATAAGTCATTTATTCCCAATACTAATGATCCGTGCTAGACTAAATTTACTTAAAAATTCAACCATTGATAGTCTGAGACAAAATTCGCGTGCAATACATTTGTTTTTAAGAAAATGTTATTCTGGTTTTTAAAGGATGAACAGAAAAGTTATACCTCCTATTTTTTTAGGATCCAACAATGTGCATAGAGGCAGAGGAAAAACCATTTCCTGCAAATTCAAATTCAATAATCAAAATTTGATATTGAATTTGTTCAATTTATAAACCAAATTATTTCAAATAAAAACAAGTGGAACTTGATTTCATTCAAATGAATAAATTCTGCTCCAACAAAACGAAATATGATTTACCAAATTTCGCAAAAAGCTGATTAGGAGAGACGCTGGAAAATTATGTGGCGTGTGGCAAAGGCTTCCTCTAGAGATGGGTTTACATCGTACAGCGTGGTGTTCTAACGAAATAAATATAATTTTAACACGTAATTTAATACTATATTTGCAGTTCGTTTTTCTAACGTCTTCAAATCATTTATTTTATTCTATTTATATATTAGAAACTGTGAACAAAAATTGTCAACATAAATTTCTCCACTCTTCAGATTGTTCCAGCAGGTTGTCTGGCGAGGTACGTACGTACGTATGTATGTATGTATCACAGGCTTTATCAATAAAACTAGAGAGCAGAAAATTTGAACATTTTCTTCTTATTATGCTCACAAATATTGTTTTGAATTATTTCCAATAACAAGTTTTTAATGGGGGTTCAATCCACAGTGAAATGTTTCATAGTTTGTGCCCAGTTGTATTCATCATTTTTGTTTTGTTTTTTTTAATTCTGACTTTTTTCATGACTGGACAAAAGGCAAGAGAAATAACTTATCCATTGATCATCCCTTCTTCCAAATTTTTTAATTGCTCACCCAAAGCAAAAAATACTGCCTAAAAACCTTGATCACCGAACATTTTCCATTGAGCGACTAAAAATGCCCCTTTCATCTCATTTTATTCACCATTGCCAACGATTATTCTCTGTTTACTCAGCTATGTCTATGACTGCAGATCTGACAAAATCTTTGAAGCTGACGGGTTCTCACCACTTATTTATCTTGTTGCATAAAATCCATCGATATTATCTCTGAAGTTTCAGTCAATATCTTCCTCGCTTTTCAAATCCAGAGATTTATGTTATTCTCGCTGCAAGGATCCGGAATCTCCAACCTTGGATATTACAAAAGGGGTTTATCCCATTGAAACGATTTATTCTGTTTAGAATCGTCAACAAAATATTTGTTTCCAATGGTATCAAAATCCTTTAAACTGCCACCAAAACTTTCAACACAAGTTTCTTCAATTTTTAAGCTGCTCTGACTGACCGGAAATGTATGTATGCACCACGTTCTCGGGTTGTACAAATGGGGCTATGGGGTTACAAATTTGAATATGCATCCCTTTTAAGAGAAAAAAAACTGCTTCTTTTTTCTAAGGAATTATACCCCTAAATAGATTTTTATTGAATGGTTCAATATCCTATGTAAGTTTATGTAAAATTGGTCCCTTAGTTTATGTCCGGCTGCATTTTTGAAAAATCCAACGTTTTTTTCATTGGTCACTGCTCTGCTAAATTCTTATTAATTGATCACCCCACTGAGTTTTTGAATGATAATTCCAAACACGGCCATGCCAAAAAACGTTGGTCATATGACGGTTTATTTTGAGTGACAACAACACTTGCTATTTTCATTCACTCAATTAATCATCTATTTATTTTTCACATTTGCATGTTTAGACAAGCTGGTGGAAATCGCTGGGAATCGAGTGACAGCATGACACCAATACTTGCTTTAGTCTTTCGAATCCCAACACTGCTGTGGTCTGTTATTTCATCTTTTTTTCTTTTTTTTTTAATTCATTTTTTGTGTTTACCGCTGAATTATTGGTAGGAATCTTTCATACCAAAAGTGGAACGAACATGGGAATCTGCGAAACAGAGTTTGGCGTAGAGATAACAAGCGGATGTTTGCTAAAAACTGAAATCTGTTATTGTTTTTTCTTGCTTTATTTTTTTTTGCTGTTTTTTTCCAAACAGGTTTATCTTTCCCTTGAGGATATAATTTTATTTGACAGTCGATATCAAATTGTTTTTTTGTTGTTTTTTTCAAAATCAATTTGATTGAGAAGAAAAAGAGGAAGAAGACGGACATGATCCGATACGAACCAATGACAAGTCTGGGTAGTCACTCAATAAAAACTGTCACGTGACCGACGTCTTTTGGTGGCATGCCATGCTCGGGGTAACCGATTAAAGAGTTCGAAAATGGGATGATCAAAGAAAAAGTTGCTGTTTCTTTCTCTCGCATTTTATAGTCAGTGATCACTGAAAAAAAGGTCCAAATTTCCAAAAAGCAAGTGTGAATGCTAGTGGACACAAAGAAGTAATCAATCTACCATAAACTTACATTGTTAATTGAACCTTCAACTGAAAACTTTTTTTTTCAGGGTTTGGTGGGTAAAAGAACAAAGAATATTTCTAAACAAAATGAGGTGTTATTGTTAAAATTGTCAAACTTCTATCTCCATTTGTAAGGCCGATACAATCGATGCATACATATAAACATAACCAGACAGATAGCTTAAAAACCAGGGAAACCCATGTTAACAGTTTTGGAAATAGTTCTCGTTGACGGTTTCTAATATGGTTTATTGGTTTCTTCCGAAAATTGATTTTCCATATTTTCTCCACCGGTCGGAATAAACGTATCAGAAATTTAATAATCGGGAACAGATTTCAATTCGAAAACTATATGCGACTGATTAGTCTCTATGGTTCTCTTCTGCAACATATTTGTGTTTCGACATCTAATTAGATCAAGTCTGTTACGGCATGCCAAACATTGGCATAAATTTAATCTTTTTTATCTTAATAAACACGCTTTTAACTAAATCATATCAGCGACAGAATATGTCCCAATTTATATTTTGTTACTGATTTCACATGTTATTTTTGCTTCTCTTTGAAACAAGAAGTAAACAGTATCGCTAATAAAATAGTATGTCCCAAGTAGTTTTCAAAAGTGTCCGTGTATCTCTATAGATTACTTTGCGATCAGTCTGTATATAGGTGTGTCGATCGGTCCCAGTTATGTTAAACAGCAAAAACAGGAAGGGAGAAGTGTGATGTCATCAAAAGATATGACGTCATAAACATGTGTGACATCTATTCCGATCAATTTTTTCACCAGCTGCTAATGTTGTCATTATAGAATATCCTAGATCGGAATCAAAGCCAAAAATGGCCCCAAAAAGCCAGAAATAGACATTTACAATTCTTATTGAAAGTAGGATTTGCAGAACATTTACGTGTGTCAATATTTTACAATTATGAGAATCGATGGATTCAAAGCAAAACTACTTGCTCTTTTTCCTCGTCTTTCTTTTCCTTCTGGTACTACGAAATCCTCAAAAGAAGACGAAATCAAGCGAAGAATCACCCTAGGATGGCAAGCTTTCGACAAAGCAAGCTTAACCTTCAAAAATAAGTTGATCCCAATAATCCTAAAAAGAAGAGTATACAACCAATGCATCCTCCCGATAGTCACTTATGGAGCTGAAAAATGGAACCTAGCCAAGAGACATACCTGCGAACTGAGAAGCATGCAACGTACGCATGAGAGAAGCATACTCAACCTCACACGGAGAGATCACAAGACAGCACAATATATCAGAAAGAAAACAGGGGTCAAAGACATCATAGAACCCATTAGAAAACTCAAATGGCAATGGGCTGGTTATGCTGCGAGAATGAAAGCCAACCAATGGACATCTATTCAAAATATGGATCCCCAGGGAACACATGCAAAACCGCGGCCAACAAAAAACAAGAAGGATAGATGAACTAGACAAATTCAGAAAATACTGACTATGCAACGCCCATGATAGAGAAATGTGGCGGATCCTGGGGAAAGTATATGTCCAATGACGGACGCTAAAAGACTGATGATGATGATGATGATGATGATGATGATGATGATGATGTCCACAAATAGTGGACACATCGTTCAAATTTTGTAACTTGTTTTATTATAGAAAGTTAATTTCATTCTTAACTAAACCTCTCAGGGCTCAAGTATTTCTAGCAGAACATTACATAATCAAAATGGATATTTTCAAGCATTAGTTACGGTCAAACTCTACAGCAGATTTCAGTGCAATCCATCTTCCTAGCGGTCGGTCATTATTTTTTACTATTTCTATATTCACTCGAGATTAAATATTGATACTTGAATCGTTGTGGTAAAGCTGTTCGAGATTTATTAGAATTCAACAGGAAGTATTGAAAACCGTCAACCGAAAGATCCACATGCTTGTGGTGATAGCTGAACTTGGTTATTTCCCTTTGTCGAAACTCTCTGGTAGTACCTGCTACCTGCCTCCAACTGGGTGTAATGTCAAATCAAATAAAGCTTCCTAAGTCTTTGCCTTGAGTCTTGTTCTTTATTGCAATATTCTACATCGGTTTCCTCAGTTTTAAGCGATTCTGGCTATCTGCTATGTACGTTTACGTAACATGGACAGCATTTGTTTCCTTTTTTTTCTATGAAAAAAATGATTGTTTTTTTTTTTGTTTGTTTTTTGTTTAAGATTCCTCCTAAACATGGTTTTTTTTTAACAAAAGGTGCAGATTACAATGAAGATTTATGCTCAGTCGGTCCCTTGGTTTGTGTCTGGCAGCGTTCATGCTTGGTTTTTTTGTGTGTTTTTTTTAATGTGTACTTCTTATAGCTTCAACAAAAGACATAATGGAAGAACTTCGTCACGTGATAGTTTCTATTGAGCGAGTAACCAGATCAGCTCAGATTTAATTCACTTGTTTGAACATTCCTCGACAGAGATTCAGTTGATTTATAATTATTTCAGTGTGAATAATCACACAGAGAGAATTTAGGGTTATTCGCTCAGGATCAAGCAACATCAATTATTCCCGAAACATCAACATCTGCTCAGTATCCTTGCTGGTTTCATCAATAGGATTTAATATTACTTTGATTAGATTAATTTCGACCTCGCCTCTTATATTCTCCTAATTTCCCGGCAGATGGATTTCATATTGCTTCCAGTGCTCCAAAAATTGCTCTCCTTCATATTGCACATTTTTCCTTCTTCCTGTGGTTTTCCTTCTTGTTCATGTCCTTGTTATTTTTCTTCCTCTTCCACTGGTTTTTTGTCTTTATTCTCTCCTTTTTGTTTCTTTTGTTATTGTCCTGACTGCTTCTACTCTTCTACTCGTTCTTTCTCTTGTTTTTTCTTCTTCTTCTTCTTCTTCTTCTTCTTCTTCTTCTTCTTCTTCTTCTTCTTCTTCTTCTTCTTCTTCTTCTTCTTCAGGTTTTTCCCTTCTTTTCTCTCTTGCTATTCGTGTCGTTTCTTTTTATCATTCATGCTCATTTCCTTGTTGTTGTTGTTGTTGTTGTTGTTTTCGTCATTGTCGTTTTTGTTCTTTCATTCCCTTTTTTACTCGCTGTCGTTATTCACCTTTGATTTTTCTTTCTTTTCCCCTTCCTCTTGTTTTTCAACCTTGATATTTACGAACTTCAACATAATAGACAAGAGAATACTGGTAACCTGAGGTGAAATATCATGCCATAACAATCATCCAATCTCAAAGAGCATAAAAATTACAAATCAGTCTCGACCACGAAAGAAGCCCTTCCTTCCTCAAATCATTGCTTTTTTTTTCCTTAGTGAATATAATCATCAAAATATACTCAATATATTAAGGATGGATCACTCATGAAAAATATGAAGGAAAAGCATAAATGATTTATGTTTGTCTTTTCCTGTGTATTATAGTCGGATGGCAAGGGATCCTCTGTCGTAGTGGTAGTCGTAAAAGAAGGAATTAATTCCTCGAGCGATAGCCGATGGCTGAGATAGACCTTGCTTGACTTGGACGTAGAAGATAGAGAGGAAGAAAGGTCAAGCAAAGGACAAGTGCATTAGAGAATTGTGCTCAACCTTACATGGAGAGATCGCAAGACAGCACAGTATATATGAAAAAAACGGGAGTCAGAGAGATCATAGAACCTATGAGAAAACTTAAATGGCAATGGGCAGGCTATGTTGAAAGAATGACAGACAATCAATGGATACCATGACTCACAACATGGATCCAATGAGATCACATGTGAAACCGAGGCCGACAGAATACAAGACGAAGAGATGAAGTGGACAAATTTAGAAAATGCTGACTCTGCAACACCCATGATAGAGAATTGTGGCGAATCCTCGGGAAGGTCCATATCCAACGACCAACTTTAAAAGACTTGTGATTTCTCCATGTGAGGTTGAACATGATTCTCTCATGTGCACGCTGCATGCTTCTTCGTTTGAGGGTTTGTCTCTTGGAAAGGTTCCATGTTTCAGCTACACGGGTGACTATCGGGAGGAGGCATTGGTTGTATATTGTTCTTTTTAGGATTATTAGGATTGTTTTGTTTTTGAAGGTTGAGCTTGCTTTACCGAAGGCTTGCCATCCGAGAGTGATTCTTCGCTTGATTTCGTCTTCTTTTGTGGATTTCATAGAGATTTGTTGTCCTAGGTGGATGTTTTGGTCTACTTTCCTCACTTTTGCATCTTCGATTTCGACGGATTAGTCCTTATTCTCGATCTGATTGTTGTACATGATTTTCGTTTCCATGTGTAGGCCGACTTTTCTGATTTCTTCGTTTGTTCATCCAGCATTATTTGGAGGTTGTGTAGGTTCTCTGCGAAAAGGACGATGTTGTCTGCAAATCTAATTTTGCTCAGATAATCACTGTCTATCTTAATTCCTTCATTCTCCCAGTCCAGGTTTCGGGAGATCATCTCCAGGCAGGCTGTGAACTCCTTTTTGGAATTGGAAGGGTACAGAGTCTTTATATAGCCTGATAAAGGAGTTGTTATGATTGTATATATTTTGCAGTACTTTGACGTATACAAGGTTTACATCTTGTAGATTGATGGCCTTCATGACCATGGGAATTTCTACGGAGTCGAATGTCTTCTTGAAGTCTATAAATGTTACAACGTGTGGCATTTGTATTCTACTGCTTTCTCTTTTACCTGATTTATTGAATGGAGATAGCCCATTGTCGAGTAGCTTCTTCTAAGTACAGCTTGTTCCCATAGTTGGTTTTCACCTAGCCTACACGTAATCTAGTGTATGAAAATGTTTGCACATACATCTAGAGATACTCTCAGAAGGGCCACGTGATATTCCCACATGCTTTATATTCCAGACTATGAGACAGATGGTTTACAAGGTTATTAGAAGGACTACTGCGCGCTTGAACTAATCCAAGCTCCATAACTGGACAATATCTAGATTTGGTAGATAGACTCTGAGTCATAATACCAGCACATTTGGGTGCAAAGTAATATGCACATAGTTTTTTTGTTGTTGGATTGGATTTTCGTCATAGACTGATATATATGCTATTAACAACGCAACCCCAACACAAAGGTTTTGTAGCGTATGTACATATCTATATTGAAAACTAAAAAAATAAGTGGTACAAGTAGACAAAAGAAGAGGAAGGAGAGCGAGTAGTCTTTCTCTGAGTCAATCAAGTCTCATACAAATAGAATATTGCAGTATAGAAATATTAGGCGAGTATTACTTTGAATAAAAATCATGAATGGCAACTTTTGGCGTTTTTTTTTGGTTATGTTAGGCCTACAATAATGCGAAGCACATACATTCTATCATGACATCAAAGCAGCTGGTAATAGATTGATCGGAATAAATGTTCTTCCAATGGAATCGAACCTCTTCCTCCTTTCCTCTTCTTGTTGTTTAACATAAATTGAATCGATCGACAGACCGACTAACCGACTGAAAATGCGTCATAGAGATGCATGGATACATCTGAGCGATCGACCAATTCCCCTAAACCCCAACAATTTTTCTCTTTTTTTTTTTTATTAAAAACTGTTAAGCAAAACTATCTCCATAGGTTTCTTTGGTTCTCAGGTTCGTCTAACTGGCTACGAAAGTATCATACGTATAAGCTGCACGAATGAAGCTATAGATCTGAAATATTCAACGTTTATTCCTTATTATGGCTCGAAGAAAAACCTTTTAATCTTTAAGAATCACCTTGGAAGTAGGTTTTCAGAAGGATATTGAGTTTGTGAGGTGAGTTCATGGCATATTGATCCTACAGTTTGTGTCCAGCAATATTTATGCTTCTTTTTTGTTCTTTCAAGTCGGACGTTTTTAGTGATCATCATCATCGTAATCATCATCATCATCATCATCGTCATCATCATCATAATCATTGGTCTTTTAATGTCCATCGTTGGACATAGACATTCCCCCGGATTCGACACACTTCACTATCGTGGGCGTCGCAGAGAGAGTATTTTCTGAATTTGTCTAGTTCATCTCTCCATCTTGTTTTTTATCGGCCTCAGTTTCGCATGTGATCTCATTGGATCCATGTTGTGAGTCGTGACATCCATCAGTTGTTTGCCATTCTTGCAACATGGCCTGCCCATTGCCATTTAATTTTTTTCAATAGACTCTATGATGTCTCAGACTACCGTTTTCTCCCAGATATACTGTGCTGTCTTATGATCTCTGCATGTGAGCTTGAACATTATTCTTTCATGTGCACGTTACATGCATCTCAGTTTTAGGGTCTGTCTCTTGGTTAAGTTCCATGTTTCAGCTACACAAGTGACTATCAGTCGGGTGCATTGGTTGCATACTCTTCTTTTTAGGATTATTGGGATCTTTTTGTTTTTGAAGGTTGAGCTTGCTCTGCCAAAGGCTTGCCATCCTAGTGTGATTCTCCACTTGATTTCTCCTTTTTTTGTGGGTTTCATCGAGATTTGTCGACCAAGGTAGCTGTAGTGGTCTTCTTTCCCCAGTTTTGCATCTTCGATTTCAGTACGAAACAAAAGTCGCAAGAAAAAACTTATCAATTGATCATCGTTTATTCAAGTTATTTCAGTGACCAACCCAACATAGCAGGCAGCCATAAATACCTTAGTCACGTGACGCTTTATATTGAATTACGAAGACTTGTTAATATTTATTTTTACATGCATTTTTTTCCCTTCTTTTGGTATTATTTTCTAATTTTCCATTCCCTCTATTCTACCGAAAGTTCTTGTCTTTCCTACAATATTATATTTTTCTTCTATTCATATCTTCATTATTATTTGTTTCTCCTAGCGGTTGCTATAGTCACTGCAATAGCTAAGCTTTCCACAGCGTTGATCCCTGGTTAGCTGTGCCAACTCACGCTCATGGTTCGAACATTGAATCTAAAGGTTTATAATTAATTTATCAGCTGCATTAACAGCTCAGAGTGAAGCATTATAAGACTGTAAAGGCTCGTAAAATCTCCCAATTCAGCTTTATGTGTGGAAACTAGGAATCACTCTGAGAGCACATACATCTTGATGGCTATTATCGAGGGGAATGTAATTGTGGATTGATCCGTCCCCAAAGACAATCAATAATTCCGTAGCGTATTGCCCATCTTATTATATCTAATTGATATACTTTGAGAACTTCTAGAGATATGGTGTGAACAAACATGAACGTTTCGCGATCTTCTGTGGTGAAGACATAAAACAACGACGCAGTAGTAATTGTGCGCGGGTCCGTCGTTAAATCAAATCACTTCTTCGTTGGCCAATCGTTCATCTTTCCACGAAATTTCATTGAAATTCATGAGATATAATGTAGGAAAGTCATGACCGAATGCATAAATATATGTAAATGAATTGAGAAATATCAATCAATCTAAAAAGTATTCCTGGATCCGTCTAAAAATCCAATCAATTCTCCCGCACCGTAGTATCAACACTTCCACAAAATTCGGATACTGTTGGAGATATCGTGTAGATAGACAGCCCTACGGTATACGTGGCCGAATATATTTACTTCCCAAACTTCTTTGGCAGAGGTAACTGAAGTAATTATATGACCAGCGTCGATTTGCATTGGAAATGGTGTAATTTCAATATATCTCATTATGTGACAGTTCGTTAATTATTAGCATTCTTCGCAGCCTAATATATTGGAGCCAGAAATTGACGCCAATTTTAATGACCATTTTTCCTGTTGATTATTTTGTACTTATTTTGTTTTTCTTTCACAATTTTCCCAACCTTCTACACCATCATATTTCTGTCTTATATTTAGTATTTTTCGCATTTTGTTTTTTGTCAGAAACTGTCAACCACAGCTAGAACCAACACGGTCAAAAGGCTTCTTTCAGTTTTTTAATTGGTCCGTCTGGTTGGCTATGCCTGCATCACTTGCACAAGACGCACCAATGGATCTTGAAGGCAAGAGATAACCTTTAACCCTTATTATTTTTTGTTTTTCTTTTAATCCTCCCAAAATAGTTTTTTTAGTGAATATTCAGTTTGCGATGAAAGGTTTCTGCTAAATTGATCGCTATCTTTATGCCTGCTTGTTTTCTGAAAATTAAGCCTTTCCAGTGCTCAACAAAGGTGAGAGGGCAACTTATACATTGATCAACCCTTCTTCCGATGTTTTAATTGATCAACTGAAACACAGCATGCTGTCAAAAGATGTTGATCACGTGATGATTTCTATTAAATGACCAACCAGACCTGTTTTTGTCATTTTTTAAATAATCATTTACGGTTTTGCAATTATTTTTGCATCAACAATATGTGAATTTCTATGATTTTCTTAGGTAATTTATTTCAGTGGAAAAGTGCATAGTTTCCAATTGTGTTATTTTATCAGCAATTATTTTACCCCGAATGGAAGAATCCAGTGTTATAATTTGCGAACCAAGAAAATCGCACTGTTCATTATCAGAACAGATTAGTTATTCCCTGTAAAAAATGGTCTATGGATACAAAGCTTTCCCTGCTATCCAAAAGTAGGGCTTTTCCCATGTAAACCTTTTGCAAGTAGACATGACGTGAAGCTATGAGTTATCATTAATTTATGAGGGGCATTTTTAAACGTTCACATTCTCCCAAAATTGCGCGGATTATATGTTACGCTGAGTAGTCGGAGGTTGTGATAGTGGCAGATGCAGGAGACAGTGGTTTGTAATGATTCACCGGAAGATAGACACTCTAAACCACATTTTATATGGAAGCAGAAAAGCGGCATAAAGCAGAAAATGGGAACTACCTGTAGGTACCTATTCAAAGGAGGCCTCATCTGAAGGTGAGTGTTTGAAAGGTCCTTGTGGTGAGTGGAGCAGCATGTAACAAATAATTGTCGGCTTCAAAATATTCCGCTTTCTTTTTTTTTATTGTTGCCAATTTAAATATTTCGTGTCTTAATTTAGATATCTTAAAGAGTTGAAGTCAAGGGGAATTGATTTAAAGAAAATATGGAGAAAGATCATTATATATATATATATATATATATATATATATATATATACATATATATATATATATATATATATATATATATATATATATATATATATATATATGATATATTATATATATATTACAACTCTTCAGTATGGCTATAGACAATCCATTATCCCATCCAGGGTTGCAACCTTCACTTCAGATCCGGAGGCCGATATCCTACCTCTGATCTACGGAACTGGACGGTCAGTAAGGCCGAATTTAAGCGATATATCTATTTACAGATAAATTCCCTATCCACCAGAGTGCTCTATTCATATATATATATATATATATATATATATATATATATATATATATATTCTCCATTTTTTCATTAAATTTCTCGAAAAACGCTGATACAAACAACTTCAAACTCGTGTGCCGACCAATATAGTGAATCCTAAAAAGAAGGGTATACAACCAATGCTTCTTCCCAATAGTCGCTCATGGAGCTAAAACATAGAATCTAACCAAGCGACAAACCTGCAAACTGAGAACCATGCAACGCACACATGATATATCACAAGACAGCACAGTGTATAGGAAAAAAACGGGAGTCAGAGACATTATAGAATCTATTAGAAAACTTATGTGGCAATGGGCAGGCCATGTTGCAAGAATGACAGACAATCGATGGACATTACAACACACAACATGGATCTGCTGAGATCACATGCGAAACCGAGGCTGACAGAATACAAGATGGAGAGATGAACTCTAGAAAATACTGGCTCTGCGACGCCCACGATAGAGAAGAATGTCGAATCCTGGGGAAAGTCTGTGTCCAACGACAGACGTTGGATGACTGACGATGACTTTGCACAAAGGTTGGTTGTTGAGTAATTGTGTTGCACACACACACACATACACAGATTTCTTCACTTGCGGTCAGATAGATAACAGAGTTTTGTTTAGCACGGTTATTGTTCTTGGTAACAGTGGAATGATATTCTGTAAGGGATTTTGTCGTAAATGTCCAAACCCATGAAATCAGAAAGTAACCCATCCATCTATTCATCCATTTTCATAATTTTGTTTTTGTTTATATCAATCAATACGGTCCATTACGGCCGATATTGTTTAGTTATCGGTATTAGTAAAGAGGAAAGTCAAGGAGATAATTTTTTAGAGACGTGTGGCCGCAGTCACGCTAAGAGAGACAGAACATTAAATCGTTTTAATTATCGACGTAAAGCTATAGTTCTTGAAAAATACTTATTCCCATTAGATTTTACGAAAATCGCTAATCAAAGCAATGTAAAACTCGACCATGCGATACCTTGAGTGTGGACAGACGCATCTGACTAATATCAGCTCCGTATAATAGCCAGTTTGAGGAGGAGGTATTGTCAAAGCAAAATTGACTCTTTCAAGTGGAAGAGTTCATGGTTATGAATAGAGAGCCAAGGAAAAACACGCCGTGGATAATAAGTAGATTGCTTTCTTTTTAAAACATGTTTGTTTTATATCGCCTTTTCTTTCTATCCTGTTTTATAATTCATCATATTTTTTCCCATATTCGACCATTAATTGAACTATACGTTTTATTTCTTTGTTTTTATTTAATTCATTCTTCCTTCAAGCCTTTATGTCTTTCTTCTTCTTTTCGTAATCTTTCAAATGTATTTCTTAAAGAATTTTCTATCCTTTCCCTTTTGTTTTGTTTTGTTTTTGTTTTTGTTTGTTTGTTTGTTTTTTCAATCTCAGGATAGTTCTGTGCAAACAGAAAGAGTTTGCTGATTTGCACTGAAACAGTTTCAAGTTTATCTCATTTTTAAGCAAGGTACGATCTCCGATTATCTCGCACGTAATTTACATCACGTAGCTCTTCTGGGTGTCTTACTCGAGCGTCTTTCTTTTCTTATCAAGTTTTTTTTTATTATCTTTCTGTGTTTTATGGTTCCTCGATTATTCCATAGTGAGTTTTCATGTTTGCTTCAATAATGATTTATAATTTTCTATCGATTTTTTACCGCCTTTCTGTTTTCTTCGCTTAATACTCGAGAGTCGTTATGTGTTGTTCTTAAGCAATTTTTCTTTTTTGCTATATTTCTAGCCTTAATTCTAGTCGTAATTTCTTTATTTACTTCTTCGTTTGCTCATTTTCTATAGTTGGTTTTTCGCTTTTTTCTCATTTTTTTTCTTTCTCCTTCTTTCCATTTTGGCTTTTTCATGTTCCTTTCTTTCTCTTCTTTCCTTCACTTCTCCTTTTCTACTTCCTTCGTTCCTTCGATCTTACTTTATTCTTCTTCTTCATCCTACCCTTTTTCTTTCTTCCTTTCCTTTGTTTACCCCCCCCCCTCATCCTACCACCCTCTTTCTTTTGCTTCTTACCTTCCACTCTTTCTTTTTATTTATTTCTGTTTCTTTTTGTTCCTTGTCATTCCTTCGTTCCTTCACTCATTCCATTCTCTTCCACCTCTCTTTCTTACGCTCCTATTTCCCTCCCCTACCTCTCTTTCTTACGCTTTTATCTCCCTTCCTTTCCCAACCTCTCTTTCTTATGTTTCTATCTCCCTTTCTTTCACTATTTATTTTCCTTTTGCCGAACTTCTCTTGGTTTTGCATCCAGTCTTTCATCCACCTTGAAAGAATATCATTCTTTCCTTCCACGTGCCTATTCTTCCATCTTGAATTTCTTCTTCTTCTTCTTCTTCTTCTTCTTCTTCTTCTTCTTCTTCTTCTTCTTCTTCTTCTTCTTCTTGAATATTTGCATCCTATTCTCTTCTCTCTTTCAACCCTTCTCTTTGGTTTCTTCACCCTCTTTTCCTTTCCATTCTTCGACACCCTCTTCCTTGCATTGGCAAATAGAATACGAAAATTCACCCGTTCATTCTTTCTCTCTTTTCTCTCTCTCTTTCTCTCTCACTCTCTCTCTCTCTCACCCCCACACACACTTCTAACACTTTTTTCTTTACCCCTCTGTCTACAGGCAGACCCTATTCTACCATTCCCCACCCCTTCCCTCACACTTTCCACCTCAATATTTCTCCAATCATAAACCATCAAAGCTGCCACCAGAAACCGTTTCTGATCGGCTTTCTTCAGTTTCCAAGTAAAAATGGCCGCTTTGCTGACTGGCTAGATATCCATGTATGTACGTGTCGCGTATACAGGCGTACAGGACAGAAAAATTAAAATATTACACCTTATCACGTCAAGGATAAAGCAAGAGTTTGTTTTTGTTTTGTTTTGTTTTGTTTTTTTGAAAATTTGGCCCCAAGGTCGGGTTCTGTTTACAACGCGAGCTAAATTGCTCTCCGGGTTCGTGATCAGAAGTGTTCATACTTGTTTTTTTGGTTTTTGTTTTTGTTTTTTTGTTTTTGCTTTTTTTTAATTCAGATGTTTTCAGTGATCACAGTCCAAAAAGGCAAGATAAAAAAAAACTTATTCGTTGTTCACCCCTTTTTTCATATTTTTCACTTGATCACCCCCAACAGAACACTCTACCAAAAGACGTTGGTCATTCGGCAGTTCCTATTGATTGATTAACCAGACCTGATATGTATTTCATACTCCTAATTATTTGACCCTATTGTCGTCAGTCATGGACTGACCAGTGTCCCAATAAATTGCAACTTCACTTGCAGAAGTGCATATGTCACATTAGAAATCCTCAACCAAAACTGTCGCCCAAACTGTCAAAATAAGTTTCTTCACTTCCCAAATTGGCCAGGATTGATATATATATATATATATATATATATATATATATATATATATATATATATATATATATATATATATATATATATATATATATATGACACTATAATTAATGCTCCTCTATTCAGGGTTGAGCACTCTTTGAGTGAGGTAACTCATCCACTGTAAGCTTACGCAATGCTCTTCGATAGGAATTGAGTACTCTTGTGGATGAGGGATTTCTGTGTAATTCAAATATAACGCTTAAATTCAGCCTTACTGCCTGTCCAGATCTGTAGTCCAGAGGTAGGATATCAGCTGAAGGTTTCAATTCTGCCTCGCGGTACTGGATGAGATTATGGAATGTCTAATTGAAGAGATGTAATACATCGAAACAGCTGTCTGTGGATGGCACAATGTATATATATATATATATATATACACACACACACACACACATACATATATCACGTGTACAGGTCGCACTAATGGCTACGGTCTTCAACATTTACTCCTCATTATTCCTTTAAAAAAACTTAAAGATTTGTTTTTTAATCACTCTAATAGATTTTCTAGTTGGCGGTTCAGTTTGCAATGTAGGTTTATACTAAATTGATCACTAGTTTGTGCACAGCGTATTTTTTTTTTTAATTAAAATGTATGAGAGATTAAATAAAAGGGGAAAAAATCAACTTATTCAGTGATCACCGCTTGTTCCAATATTTATTATTCCAATGATTGATCATGACATGCTGTCAAAAGATATTTGTAACGTGACGGTGTCCATTGCGCGATTAACCAGACCTGCTATAATTGGATTTGTGTTGCTTCGTTTTTTGTTGTTTGTTTTGGGGTTGTTTTGGGGGGTTTTTTGTATAGTAATTTTCTATTTATTGTGAATATCTTTTCATGCATGAGTTTCCAATCAGACTGAACCAATGTGGGCGGTTAGAACGATTATAGACTTAAATAATGAGATATGCGTAAACACCATTCAACAATGGCGTCTATGTGAAAGAATTGAACATGGTGCCAAGTATATAAAAAGGTTTTCAATCGTTTATCTACTGCTATGAAGTACGCACATATTGATATGCTGAACTAATATATCCATGTATGATTACACGCACACACACACACACACACATATATATATTTTTTTTTATTTATTTCTGCTGCATCTTTCTTTTTGTTCCTTGTCATTCCTTCGTTCCTTCACTCATTCCATTCTCCTCCACCTCTCAACACAACACACACCACTGTGTTGGGAAAAATCCCGAAACATGTATGGACTATTGACATATAAGGATTAATAAACCTTACCACCAAAAACTTCACTCCTGAGTCTGTCTCACTCTCTAAAGTACACATTATATATATATATATATATATATATATATATATATATATATATACTAGCTCGGGTATCTTTCATGCCTTAATATGTATCCCATGTTTTGAGCCACAATTCTGTATCTAGCAAATTGGAAATGGTATAGTGATAAATCCTTTCCATTCAAAGATCATTTGCTATGTGATTTTTTTGACCGTATATGAGAGTGAATCAAAATAGTTTTTGTCTTGCTAATTTTATCAAGACAAATGTTACTGAGACAACTTGATTACTGATTTCATCTAAGTAGGGGCTAATATATAATTTGACTCTTTTCCAGTATTCATTTTGATGTGAAGTCATTCTATAATTTGCATTTAATTGAGGCTACATCATAATAGTGTGATTGAATTATGAAGGTGGTAAGATATGTTTACTTTCTCAAAATGATTTTTCTCTATTCTCATGCTTTAGCTAATTTCTAATCAATAGAATTCTATAAACGAAAACTTTGGCACTGGCAAATAAAACACGGAAATGCATATCTGAATATACTAAAGACTTTCAAAGAGTAAAAATATATTTTCCTCAGCATTTTATAATGTTTCAATACAATCTAATACTTTTATTTATCACTTATTAATCTCTTTTACTTCGATATTTTCATATGAGTTTTATCCCATTACATTCATTTATTTTGTATATTTCTGAGATAATTTTTTTTAGTTTATTTCAATATTTACCTCATTTAATGCAAATCTGGAGGTTATGTCATTGCTATTGCAGATTTGCAAGGTAAAAGCCTCGCAAGTGCATGCATTTGCATATTTTAAGGTCCATCGCTGCAATATAATTGGACATTTTTAGATGTTACTGCATGTATTTTGAAAGAAATAGATATTTGTTTATTTCTTCCACTTATTACACTGAAATGTCTCTGCTCAAAGTGTAAGTTTTCATTACTGAGTTTTGAATGGGACAAACGCAGAAGCGCCCAAAAAAACTTGGGCGCCAAGGGAGAAGCCAAAAAGCATTAACATCATCAGTTGTTTACCATGTAACCGTTCCGAGGATTTTAAAAACAAAACAGTAACCTCAACATAACATCCGAATTGCGTTCATCAAACACCATATCTTTTTTAGCAATGATTTTAATGTATAGCTTATGTGAGACATGGGTTTTGCTATTTCATATGGGGTACTATCATAACGTATCGTACATGACTTATTTTGCTCTACACACCATTTAACTTTTTGAAGCAAGGCTTACATACAGAGGTAACCTCAAAAACGTAAGTATAACAACGGACGTAACTTGCTATTCGTGCAACTTCTATTATATATATATATATATATATATATATATATATATATATATATATATATATATATGTCCGTCTTTCATGATTTTCAATGCATAGTGTAGAGATTGAGGCTTGCATAAATTTCTCTAGCAAATGTTAGGGGAATATTTGAACACATCGGTAGATGAATTAACCAACCACATTTAACCACTGAAGTTTCTATGGTGATTTCCATTCATTCATAGACCTGTGAACGATCATGACCGTCATCGTTGAGACCAACCCTCATCTAAGAATGGTTAAATGTCCTTGCATGTCATCCGATTCAAATCAAATCGTGCACTTGCAGAATGCACTTAAACGGAAAGTAGAAAAACGACGATATATAGCTGGACAAAATCGAGAGACATGCATACTACCAGAGTGTCTCTTAGTGTAAACCAAGGAAGATCAATGTCAGGAAGGCTTCTAGCAAAAGGAGAAAATAAATGCTGCCACTGCAAATATTGATCGTGAAGAACTTTTTTTTCCGCTTATTTTTCGACTTATACTCATCTATATATTCATTTATAGGGTTTCAATCATTCAGAGATTGATGACAGATAAAACTTAATGATTGTATGATGCGTCATTTGAAATGATAAAAATCCTGGTAAGTTTAGTTGAGAAGAAAATCAGCTTTCAATGAAACATTGGCAAGGGTGTACTTATTTATGGGTGATACTACACATATCAGTCAATGTAATTCATGTAATTTTCTTCTCCGTTATTTTCTTTGACATCACCTGTATGATGGTACTATGAGTAATTTTCTCCATATATCTCTCCCTCCCCCCTCTCTCTCTCTCTCTCTCTCTCTCTCTATCTATCTATCTATCTATCTATCTATCTATCACTTCTATAAGCTAAATTATATGTAAGTTAATCTTTTGCACAGTTTTCCAGCAAAACATTCATTTTTCATTAGATTATTAATCTTCTTAATTATTCATATCAAATTTGCTTTGTCTGTCCAGACACTAATCGTATTATACGGTGGGAATTTCATAATTTCTCGTCTATATATTATTTTGATACTTGCTGAGCGAATGAAGGAATTTTGGTGGATAGGGTTTAAAATATCTTTCATATCATATCATAGGTTACATATACAATCAGTATATATGTAGTCAAATTACTTAGTCCGTACATTTCTCATACAACGTTTCGGCCGTTGTACTCTAAGGCCTTCACCAGGTATCATCAGGTAGGTGTGGGGAAGTAACGAACCGAACCTTTTATTTAACCGACGGGGGTATATTGATTGCACTCCCCTCTTACCATTAGTAGTATCATTATTGTCTACTAATGCTAAGAGGGGAGTGCGGTCATTATACCCCCGTTAGTTAAATAAAGGCTTCGGTTCGTTACTTCCCCACACCTACCTGATGATACCTGGTGAAGGCCGTAGAGTACAACGACCGAAACGTTGTATGAGAAACAACCAAGATAAGGATGGTCCGAATAATAATACCTCATCTCAAAAATTCAGTGACATACTATTCTTGCAACATAACCAGCCCATCGCCATTTGAATTTTTCTAATTGATTTTAGAATATCCCTAACTCCTATTTCTTCCTGTCTTGTGATCTCTCCATGTGATGTTGAGTATTATGCTCGTTTGTGCAGGTTGCATGGTTATCAGATCGAGAGTCAATCTCTTGGTTAATTTCCATGTTTCTGCTCCATAGATGACTATCGGGAGGATGCATTCATTGGAGACCCTTCTCTTTAGGACTAATGAGATTTCCTTGTTCTTGGAGGTTGTGCTTCATTTAGCGTAAGTCTATCAACCGAGACTGATTATTCGTTTGATTTCGTCTTTTTTTTTTTTGATGATTATATGGTGATTTGACGACCTCTAAGATTGTTGTGGTGTACGCACTCCAGCTCTACGTTTTCGATTTTGCTCGTTGAGTTTTTGTCTTCAAATCGTTTATTGTACATGACATTTATTCACAGACAATTATAATATAAAAAATAGATACGTAATCCGACCGAATAGTTAGATTATTTAGAATTTTTTTTTCATCAATGACCCATCATTGTGATGTCAAGAATGAATCACTCGGCCAAGACAGCGTAAATAGAATACATTTTTCTCCAAATGTTTTTTTTTCCAAAATATTTCTTCAAAATGTTTATTCTATTTACGCTATCTAAGCTGTGTGATTCATTTTTGGCTTCGCAAAGAGATCATTTCAAAATGGAATTCCAAAGAATATGATGTATCCACTACTATTTAGTCGCATTATATATCCATTTCTTAACAATACAATTGTCTGCGTAAGAAACAACAAGTGCAGACATGGGCACTGAATGAACAGAATGACAAGCAGGATTACAAAGCGGTCATTTTTACCTTGGCCTTTCTGTCCAACTGCTTAGCTCAATGGTTGGGAACGACGCTACGTTGGGGTGGCTATTTTATCGGTTGCACGTTCAATTCCTGCAGCAGGTAATATTCTATTCAGGTAATATTCGTGACAGAAAGTGAAACTTTTCTTTGGGGAGAAAAAGCTGACTGGTGTGAACCCTTTCATATTTCTGTCTCAGACTCCTCCTAAAAGGTAAATATCAATTCACGGCCAGGTGGGTCCCTGTTGCCCTTTGTCAATGTCTCGATCAGCAAATAGCAATAGAAAAAATTGGTGTATATATATATGTGTGTGTGCGTGTGTGAGCGTGTGTGTTGGGAGGTCGGCGGAATGATAACAATTTTAGAGAGGAGGAGGAGAGAGAGAGAGAAAGAGTAGCCGGCAACAAGTGCCGGGGCCAGTAGCTTAAGCAACTAGGGGTTCTGGTACCAATGAGCATTTGACCATGTGCGCCCAGGACTTTTATAGGGGTTGCCGGAGGAAGTCTTCGATATCTAACCAAAAGAATGGTTCCGTATTTAATTCCCAACTAAAAGTATCGGGGGCGCTACAATCTGGAAAGAAAAAACTCTCTGAGATTATCTAAAAGAATTAGATCTTTTATCAAAGATTATCCCCAAAATGAATCTTTCATCATTCCTCTCAGCTTAAGAAAAGGTCACAGTGGGAATCAAACCTGCATCTGATCATCGTGTTTGGCGAGATTAGATTGCTAATCATTATTAGCATCTTACTTACCAAACTCAGCTCAGTATGATACAATACAAATATGAATCCAACTCAATACACTATTGGAATTGTCTGAAGAGGGGCTACTAACGATCACACTCTCCAATATTCAGATACTCATACTTCTTCACCATGCTAGACAATTTTTGACGACTCAGCAACAATTTCGGGTTACTCTCGGAGGATCGATATCATTTATAGTAATTGTGTGTGACGTTACCTTTATTACAAATATACTACGACATGCCTCCCGTCTAAGTTGTAGATATTCACTAAACTCAGTATAGTTTGTTAAGGTTTGTTAGCGAATATTAAACCACTGTACCACGACAAGGCACGAAAGAATAGGTATTTATCGAAGCAGTTCTCCTTAAACAAGGTTTTATGTGTTGGACAACAATTGAGGATCTAACTCACCGAAGATGTACACAAATGGCGACTAAGTAGCTAACGGCAATTATTTGATAAACTAAGCTGAGTTCGACGCAAGGTTACAATAATAGGACACACAAGAAGAACAGAATTACAACACTGGAACGTTTTTTTCTGGCAGATTAGATTGCTATTCATATCTGTCTAGCTCTGTTCATATCTTATTTGTAGTAATTGTGTGTGACGTTACCTTTAATACAAATATACTATGACATGCCTCCCATCTAACAGATTAGACCGTGTTTTCTGGAAAGATCGATAGATGAATGGATAGTTATGAACAGTGATAGATAGCTTGGTAGATAGATATGAACAGAACTAGATAGCTAGCTAGATATGAATAGACAGATGTTTACTGGGATAGATGAATTGAGATAGAAAGACGCAGGCTGAGATAGATAGATAGATAAATAGATAGACGGGTGTATATATAGACGGATAGGCAGTTCTGATTTTTATTGGGGGATTCTGGGAACATTTTTCATTTTTTCGCATCAAGAATTAGTAAAATGTCTGCCTGATTCAAAATGAATTATTTGTTAAATAACAATTTCAGGTTTGACTGGAGTTGTTCATTTCTGTTTTTCCAGGTGGATTGCTTCAGTGCTTTCTTATTGAATCTGTTGGGGAAAATAGTTATAAGCATTTTGATCACGCCTGAAGACCTTTGACGTTCTAGCTCTCAATTTCTGTAATGGCTGACGTGAAATTACTTTCTGCTTAACTTATTTATGTGAGATAATGTAACAATAATCATCCGGTGAAAAGAGAAATAAGAACTAGAAAATAAGCGTTTAGAATAAAACAAAAATTTAGAAAGAATATTTTTAAAAAATATGAATTGAATGGAAATTAAATCGAATATGCGAAGATTGTTTCTTTTTCGGTGAAAAAAAAGATGAATTATCGGTTAATTACAGACCGTAAATAGTTCATATAAAAATAAACGGAATTTTCTTAATCGTTATCGATTCAGTATCACAAATATAGAAAGGGAACAAGCCAGACTGCTACGTATACAAACTCCATTTCTACTTTTATTCTAGTAACGAGTGATTACGGCAACTTTTTATCATTGTATACATAATTTTTTCTAAGTTATATATATATATATATATATATATATATATATATATATATATATATATATATATATATATATATATATATAACTTGGAAAAAATTATATAAACAATGATATATATATATATATATATATATATATATATATATATATATATATATATATATATATATATATATATATATATATATATATATTAGTTATAAATGTACTAGAATTAAATAATCTCTTCCATATTTGTAGCATACATTTTTGTACATATTTGGAACTTGTTAGTTTGGTTCAGGCAGTAAGAGAGCCGCCTACCGATCACTTGATTGCAATTTCATTTCTCATTAGGGAATTTTTTTTTTTAATACATCGCATGTCTTAACGTGACGAAGCAGACAAACAGTGAAAAGTTCGCTCCTTTAAATTAGGTGAGGATTGTTCTTGTCGTGATCATTGTTATGTACCTGTATGCGGTAGATGAAAGCATTTAAACAAAATCAAATTTGTTTTGTTTTGTTCTGTTTTGTTTTGTTTTGTTTTGTTTTGTTTTGTTTTTTTGTTTTATTTTTTCTTCTTCGATCGTCAGAATATACTTAGCAGTTTGAAGACTAATAAACATTACTCTGAAACAGAGAGAGGGGAGGGAGGTTCGAGTCGGGAGAAAGTGCGAGGTTATTCAACCATTTTACCGTGGTCAACTGTGTACGTCGCTCTCTATCACATAAGTAATTGGTCAACGGAAAAATTCAAAGGACGACAAAAACATATAGAGACAAAAAATCTAAGAAATGGTGTCACACTTTTGACATCATAACTTCCAGGAAACTCTCGAGAACCAACCAACCTTCCCCTGGGTATTCATTGCGTAATTCACGTGTGCCTGTTGAATTACCTAATATGATTCCAATCTTTTATCGTTGTACACCATTTTCATCTAGACCACTTCTCCATGTCATCATATTCGTTTCACGACGTTAGGGTCAATGTCTGACCTTTTGGGATTTGGGCTCATATTTCGCGTGGGAAAGCAGTGTCTGCATTCAGTCCAGCGATAAGTAAACGCGGCGTAAACTAATTAAGTTTAATTAATGAATTCCAGGCCTCTTCCCGGTCATCATTCTGTTATGTTACATTTATTGTTCTTGTTATTACGGTCATAATACAAGTCAACTCCAGCTTCTAACTTGGACAAGAGTTTGACGATAATGTTTCTATTTGTTAGATACTAAGATGAGTCAATATCATTATTCCAAGTATTCATTGATATTTCCATCGTTATTGGTTCTATTGCTAACTCGCAGCCGATGTATGATTTATCCAGGAGAGGTATTTTCATCTAGTTCCAGAAATTACAGTCGCCGTACTAAAACTATCCCATGAGACAGTATGCTTTTAGCAAACGAGCTTTTACGCACAAAGGAAATTGTTTTTTGCAAATTTTGATCACCCATTGTACAACAGTCCCATGAGACGCTTGTAAAAGTACTTTGGTCTTCCGCGGCGAAATCAAAGTAATTTTGGCTAACAAAACATTAAAAAAAACTGTCCGGTACCTGATTTAAGTGCACAATCTATTTGTATTCACGACTAACTTTTAGGCTATTTTTTTTCTGCAGCAGAAACCAGATTTAAATCTTCAAAGAAGATATTTATATTAGTACAATACGTTTTGAATTTCCATTAAAATACCGTGCAGGTATAGTTAGTATTGTGACTTGCTGGTTATCAAATATTTTGAAAAAATAACAAAAAAATCTTCCTATTTACTTTTTTTCATTCCTGAGTCACCCATGTCATACTTAGTTATTATGTCTGAAATTTAAATTTGCTTTCATAACATTGATAGCTTATGTAAAGTGTATGATTTAGAAGCTGCAAAAATCTGGACTGGTTAAATTGTTTGATGACCTAACTTCATGTACAGCACAGGCATAAACAATCTCCCCGTGATTAACCAGTGACTCCCACTTGACAATATTCATCCACACAGAATTCGAACAGACATGGCCAATTCAACATTTGGTAATGAGTCTAAGTGTCCCTGCTAACCCAAAGATATTTTTTAAAAAATAATTTGGTAAAAATGCCGAAATGTGCCTCCTAGGCTAAGCACATCTCATCTATGTGTAAATGATCTCATTATTACAATATACGATTACAATTTATGTATGGTCACATTATTACTATATTTGCTATTTATATACAATCTTATGATTACTATATTTATGATTTCATTATTACTACTAGAATAAATACCTGCCCTAACCAGAGGATTAAATTGATGTCTGATTTCCATCCATTTATCTTTATACACCCCTCCTTTTTTGGTCTGTAATTTATTTCGCTTGTTAGGGCAGATATTTACTCTAGTTGAATCTTATTCGGTTGAGGTATGTTTTATCTGGTCAGAAATTTTTTCATATCTTCCTTTGCTATCAAGTTGAAAAGCTGGATGAACATCCTCTAAATGTGTTGATTCTATAATTCTCGCCAGCAAATTAGAGGCCATTTCAAATGGCCATTTTCTGTACATTTCAGGTATAATAAAAACTGAGAATAACATGTGTGACCCATGAATAAAAATAAAGTGTATTGATTCTTCTCAGAGTTTCTGACTATGTACATATGGAGGTTTGTGAGTTTAATTGACTCTATAAGGATAGATATAATGTAAAAACCAATGCATTTTCCCAATAGTCACTTATGGAGCTGGAACATAGAACCTAACCAAGAGACGGATCTGCAAATTGAAAACCATACAACGTGCACATGAAAGAATTATGCTAGGCCTCACATGGAGAGACTACAGGACAGCACAGTACATCTGGAAGAAGACAGGAGTCAGGGACTTCATAGAATGTATTAGGAGGCTCAAGTGGCAGTGGGCTGGCCATGTTACAAGAATGACAGACAACCAATGGACATCGCGACTCACGACATGGATCCCAAGAGATCACATGCGCAACCGAGGCCGACAGAGTATTAGATGGAGAAACGAGCAAGACGCATTCAGAAAGTACTGGCTCCACGACACCCATGATAGAGAATTGTTGCGAATCCTGAAGAAGGTCTATGTCCAACGACGGACGTTGAGATAGATGATGATGATGATGATGATGATGATGATGATGATGATGATTGAACGGTTGGTTGAACAGGCAATTAGTGGGGCTACGATGATTCAGTTATGGATGCAAAATCATTTCAATGTGTAGAATAATAGTCTGTGATGAAGTTACATGACTTATGAAACAAATAGTTCAGTTTTTACAAACATACGTTGATGATAAGGAAATTTTGCCTGAGTTCTTATAACTTGGCTTCCCCTGATTAAAATAATTGTAAGTGTTTTTTTCTTCCTGAGATGTATAGGCCTTTTCAAGGAATTTTCGACATTTATCCTAAAAGGGGATAATTTACAGAGAGGAAAATGCTTACCCTTCAATGAGTTCTCAGGTGTGTTTCTATTTCCAAATTTTGTCACTGTCTTTCAAGGTGAATAGACAAATGAGACAAAGGCAGTGAGAGTAAATGAAAGAAAAAGACTGGGTTTGTGTTTATTCGTAATGTGTTAAACAAAGATATTGAATTTCGTAAATTTTCAATTTGATAGAATGTTTTTTGTAGATGTGTATTTTTATTTATTGAATTGTGATAACTAGAAACAGATCTAAAGCAGACAACAGCAGAGACGTCGCAATAAAATCAGTAAAAGAAAACAATACTAAGCTAAACAACCTACGGAATTATTGTAACGTCTCCTTTCAGACACTTTAACTACAAAGAAGGCCGACAAAAACCTCATCAGAAAAATTGTGATAAAAGCAACAAAAATGACAATACTAAACGCCGATAACTTGTGAGAAAGAAAATGATAACTCAGACTTCCAGACGATATCAACACTCAATCGCACAGAAGACATTAGCACAAACACATTTATTAAAATGATTGTAAAGGCTATTTATCAGCAAGACGTGATTAACAGTGAATCACTTCATGAATCTTATAGTGTTTATCTCTTTTTTCTGGCAATCAATATTTGGTCACTCCTTAAACAAAGTTTAGCGATGGTGAAACATTTTTCTTTTTCTCCTCACCTGAAAAAAACTAATGGAGATTTTTTTATTTCGTTCAAGTGTAAATAAAAAGGACAAAGAGACGTATGTGTAAACAGTAATTCTTCACTACCATGATTTAAATGTACATTAACATTGATAAAAGCAACAGGTCTCAGAGATAAAAGTACCGGACATTGCTCAGTCGTCTCTTGGTGAATAGACAAACAGAAATTGTATGATTTATGATTTGATGGTTCCCACAACACTAGTAAGAGAGGTAATAATATCGATACAAATAAAAGCTTTTCACCGATATGTCTGTGTCTTTCTTCTTTTCACACAGATAAATGAAAGCTTTGTTACCTCTAGAAGATAGGTGTTCTAGAACGGCAAACTTCGAATAATAACCTTGTTGTTTTGTTTTTTTTCCTATTTATTACTTGAATACAAAGCAATCCAAGCAGAAATAATTCGATATAATAATGTCTGCTCCTCGCATAAATGAACCCCTCTAGCCACGTATGCACCTGAACTAATGATAAAAAAGTTATCTAAAAAATTAGATCTTTTGAGATCTGACCAGCAGCTCACCGAAATACACATAGACAGACATTCTGACGAGTAAAGAGAGAAGAATCCGTAGACAACTTGGCTAGTTGGTCGAGCGGGAAATTAGTGGGGCTATGATGATACAGTATAATTAAAAATGTTACCCTGATTAGTTTAAAAGTTATGGGTATTTTGGTTGATACGACAGACGTTGTCACAAGGAGAAAGAAAAGGAAAACACTATCAAAGTGCTATTGGGATTGTTTAGTTGATTTTCGCACTGTACTTACATAGCTGCCCGGAAAGAGAGATGCAAGATTTTACGGACATTTTGATAGTAATACTTTATTAAATCTACAATTTAAGTCAAGTAAAGGATTCATCTTCCTTAATTTCTAATAAGACTGCGCAACATTGACAGATGAGAAAATAAAGATCAGTTTGTAACACAATGAACAATGCTTGTGATAAAAACATATCAACTTGGATCAGAGGGAAGAATCGAGCGAAGTATGTTATAATATGTTTCGTAAGTCTATGTAACCAATGCATCCTCTTGATAGTCTCCTATGGAGCTGAAACATGGAACCTTACCAAGAAACTGATCTGCAAAGTGAGAATCATGCAACTTGCGCATGAGATAATCATGCTCAGCCTCACATGAAGAGACCATAAGTATATCAGGGGAAAAACAGGAGTTAGAGACATTATAGGAACCATTAAAAAATCAAATAGCAATGGGCTGGTTATGTTGCAAAAATGGCAGACAACGGATGGACATCACGACTTACAACGTGAATCCCCAGGGATCAAATGCAGAACCGAGGCCGACAGAATATGAGATGGCGTTACAAACTGGACAGGTTCAGAAAATATTGGCCATGCAACGCCCACGATAGAGTGATGTGGCGAATCCAGGGAAATGTCTATGTCCAATGACGGACGATAAAAGACTTATGATGATGATGATGATGATGATGATGATGATGATGATGATGTCTCAACAACATTAATCTTTCTTTTTAGTCACTTATACATTTTTTTATTTATTCAGTTTCAAACGTCCAGCAATTCATTGTTATGTAACAACAGCCTAATCCGTAATTGCTTGTATTAGCTATGTTGATTTATTATTATGTCCCAATCCATAATAACTTTTAGGTTATAACAGTAATCGGACAAGACAGACATAGGCACATACATTTATAGTATTATACATGTTATTCTGCATATATGGCTTATATATATATATATATATATATATATATATATATATATATATATATATATATATGTATATGTGCGTGTGTGTGTGTATGTGTGTGTATGCGTCAGAACGTTCAAACACAAAGCAATTAAATAGAAGAGCAAAAGGAAGACACAGCTGAGTATAGAGCATCAGAGGCGTTGAGTACCATTTTTAAAATCTTTGTTATGACGCCGATAGAATGAGGTACAGCCTGCCGGACGAGAGGTCTATGGTAATTGGTATTGATTGCGATGGTGGCAGATTAACATTAAAAATACTGCAGTCTGGAATCTGTAGGAATTGTCTTTCATGTCCAATTCATTCAATTAAAAGTAAACATGTAATTACACCAGTGATTATTGGTAAGTCTCTGTCTCCGTATTGTCTTGTTGACAGGAGTTTTATCGTTGTTTTCTCGTATGTTACTCAATCAGAACAAACGCCGAGCTCAATTCAATTGTAAGAGATTGCTTATTACAAGATTTCCATGAAACTTTTTTCAGTACTTGCTTATTCATTTGTTTGAGGTTTTACCGTTTCAATAGTTTTCAGACTGTGATTTACAGAACACCATGGTTCCAAGCGATTTCTCCAGGGGTTTCACAAAACATTTCTATACATATCACTTCGTATTTCATTTATCTAGTGAGAATTGTTTTTTATAATGTTTTTTTTACACGTTATGACTTGTCAAATTTCCAAGCACTATTTTTAACAGTTACATTAAAAAGAATTTTTAATCTTGGTTATTTGCTATTCAATTTGAAGTCGCTTATATTTCCCCAATGAACTTTGTTCATACTTAGCCATTCGACTCTGTTTTTTTCTACTTGTATTTATACACATGAAGATAAAACCATAAACAAGGCCAAAATCTGGCATTTACGAACATATGTAAATCCATGTATAAATAGAGAGAGATAGACACAGACAGACAGACAGACGCAAACAGAGATAATGGAAAGTCGATTTTTGAAGAGTCCTATAGAAAAATTTTATGCTTGAAAACAGTTCTCTGAGTAGTCCAAGTTTGAAGACCATTGGATTGAATAAACGTTTAACAAAGAATCTAACCGTTTTTTTCTAGAGCAATACTCACCTGTATGCCCACAAACACAAATACTCAACTATATATATATATATATATATATATATATATATATATATATATATATATATAAAGAGAGAGAGGGAGAGAAAGAGAGACTTCTTTAAGTTTTCTTAAAGGGATGGTGTATGTGTGTTCGCTAAGTTCATGTCATCAAGAAAATTCCCAACTCCTTGACAAGCAGATGCGTTGAAATAGCCCTTGTATCCCAATGTAATGCAGTTATTCAAAAGTATGGTCACTCTCAGATTTCAAACCCCCTAAATACTCCTATTTCAAAACAGAACCACATTGACACAATACACTAAAACACCAACATACAAGGTATTGGCTAACAGCCGACAGTCAATTCGATAAACAGTACAAGCATACATACATTAAGAAAAGTAAAAGAAGCTTTATCAACCAAGAAGACTAAATAAAAACAATACACCTACTTCCACCCCGCCCCTCATACACCGACACCTATCCATTAGATGTTAGACAACAATTTTCCATCTTAGTAGTGGAATAACAAAATCCACCTTTCCCTGAAAAATGACTATTCTAGCCCATCAATGCCTTTGTCATCTAAGACAAGCCAAACACCCGCTGAGACAGGAAAAAAACGCCCCCCGACCCTACTTTTCATAGACTCATCCCATTTCAAACTGTCACCCTCAATTACATAGATACATGGATACTTCCCCTACTGCTCCTATCAACCAACCAAACACAGGAATATTTGCATTCACCTGTTCAGCATCGAAATGTAAACAGCATATTTTTCTCTATGAACTGCTGGAAATATTTTCCTCTGAAAAAGACGGCTGACCCCCGTCGAAATGCATCGAAATACGGCCACGGAATAATAATAATAATAATAATAATAATAATAATAATAATAATAATAATCGTAATAATAATAATAATAATTATAATAATAATAAATTGAGATGTAACACGTATCTCTTTACCTTCCAATTGTTATTTTCATCTATCACTCCACATTCTCAATACAAAGACACACACACACACACACACACATATATATATATATATATATATATATATATATGTATATATATAAATATATATATCCTGTATCTCAACCAGGTTTTGTTTTTTAGCTCTAAAAGCCTTTAAAACGGACCTGAGCAGCTGAAAACATTCAGCCTGAAACACAGAGCTTTTCGAAAGTGTAGCATGCCAGATGATCATCATTGTCATCTTTTATCAATCTTCGTTAAGCACATACCCTCTGATCTTGAGTAGTTCGTCTCTCCATCTTGTATTCTGTCGGACTCCGTTTTGCATGTGATCTCTGAGGATCCAAATAAGTCGTGCTGTTCATCAGTTGTCTGACATTTTTGTAACATGACCATCCCATTGCCATTTGAGTTTTCTAATGGATTCTATGCTGTTTAAGATTCCTGTTTTCTTCCCTAATGTGTACATGAATAATTAATTGAACAAAAGAACTTGAACATTAGTTTAGACACAGTTTGTTCGAAGCTCAATGGCAAAGCAACAACTTGACAAAATTCCGGCTCCGTGGGTTTGTTTTCAACGGTTTCAGAGCTAAAGAGCCGAACCAAACTATATCATAAAAGTTAGCTGTAACCGGTTATTCTTGCATCCGCTAAATTTTTAGCTTTTTACCGTTTTCATTAGCTGTGCCCAAACTGTTGGAGACTTTATATCTGTGACTTCCCTGATGAGTTTTCGAGATAGTTCCACTGTTTACCTTCTATCCCTGACTTTGGGACAGCAGGAAGACCTTGGCACACAACCAAAGGCGGAACTGGCCACGGTCGCCCGGGTTCGTTGTGGAACAACATCAAATGGGAGTTACTGGTTGACCCCTGGGGAGGTTTTGATCTTACCACTCACAGTAAATCTACGCGTCATGTAACAATTTGTCACAGCTGCAGAGAAGGAGTTTTCAGCATGTAATAACCTCCCTTGAGCTGTCTTAGGTAAGACAGGTATATAACAAAATATCAATTTTTCTGATCATCACAAAAGCTTGAAGGGAATTGTGGCCATTTTCTTCACTTTTTACACATAATCAGAAAATAGGATACTACACAGCAACAAAATAGTAGAAAAAGTTGGACAGTTTTCAGAAGTAGAAAATTTAGTTATACATAATTGATTGTACGGAATTAGCTTTCCTTTAGATGTCAACTTGGGATTCATCGAATCTGTTTCGATAGGAAATTGAAGATGCTTTACCCAAAGGAAATCAGAGAATTATTTTGTATGAGTTCAAACTCAGTGAGAATAATGTTCATGGTCTCCAGAACATTAATTTAGCACTTAGAAGTTCGATCATACTGATAAAAAAGTTAATGAAATTCATTCAAAATCAGCCAAAAAATATCCAGCATTGATCAACAGGCATCGGTCAACAGGCATTGGTCCATTTTGTTGGCACGACAATGCCAGGCGTCATTTCTGCAAGAAAAACAAGTTGCTGTAACTTA
>OY735215.1:51278893-51286393 GCA_963457665.1 Thysanoteuthis rhombus
GTCATAAATATCATTGTCACTTTGTTCCAGGACTTGGATTCTGCAGTTTCACAAGTTTCAGCAATGTGTGAGGTTTGGAGGAGATATGGTTTAAACAATATGGGAAAACTTTCAATTTTTTTATCTAATTTACTCATGTACATAAGTGAGCTTGCTTAGTAAATCATTGCTAGTGTGGAGTGAGTTCGATACTTGGTGCCTCACACTTGTAAACATATTCAAAAATATACTTAGACTTAGCAGATAATAATCTATATAAATATGTGTATATATATCTATATAAGTATAAACACGTGCGTGTGTGTGTATGTGTGTGTGTGTGTGCGTTTTTGTTTAGATGTAGACTAATCTATTTATATGAAGCAACTGGTTCTTTTCATCTTTTTGTCTGCCTGTCTGTCACTGTGTGACCCCTTAAACTTTCGGGTACCCAAACAAAATGTGGTATGCATACTTTTTGCAGGTTCTCCCACTACGTCCATTATTTAGTTTTCCGGAAGGAAAAAAAAGGTTTAATGGTTTTCGAAGGGGAGTTCTATTTTCGATGTAACTAAAATGCAAGGCTGAATCCTAACTTCCCGTTCATCGGCGTAACCAAATTTTATATCCATACCAAGACCTAGAGGAAGAATTTGGCTTCTTTTTTTTTAATATCTAAGGGTTTTAGAGGGGGGGGTCTATTTACTATGCCACTATAATGCTAAACTGAACCCTTATTTTCTATTCTATATACATGTTAACATTGGGAACCGCCAAATAGAACCGGTTTTATCTATATCTCAGATGGATATAAACTTTCCCGCTTCGCTATTTTTTAAATTTACTGTCATTTAAATAACTATATATATGGAAATATATTTTCTAAAAAAAAGACATTAGTTCGGATTATTCTAATAAAGACTTGCGTTCATTTCAATTCGGGCTTCTCGAAATCTAATTTTAAGATTTAATTCATATTTATTGAACTGTGACTTCATTACTTGAATATTAATTGCTTTCCTCAAGAAATAAGGAGAAAAATTATCATTAAAAAAAAAATTATTTTATTAACTCTGAACCAATTAATGAGTCCGATATTTCGGTTTGAATGCTTTTCCACCATATACAATAAACCTGATATTTTAGCTGAACGTTATTTTACAGATTTCAGAAATCCTGATATTTTGGGCTTATACCGAAACTTTTAGTCAAAGTGTAAGTTACATAAAATGAGAACCATAAGTTCAACGATGCGATCACCATACGTGATAATAGTATCAGAAGATGGAGAAAAAGGAAGGTAGGAATGGTTCACCCGATGATCTGGACCTAGTTCCATATCAATCTAACACGATACGGCTGAGAAAATTGATGTTTAGCAGTACTAGCTGTGAGGTGGGAGAGGAGGATGAAAAAGAATATGAGGATGGTTCACCAAAAGGCCTTGGCTAAGTTCTGTATCAACCGACCTTGATGCAGCTGAGAAAATTAATATTCAGCATGTCAGGGACAGTCTTAGGGCTGTGTATGCTCGGACTCACATGGAGAGACCACAAGACAGCACAGAACATCCGAAAAAAAGACAAGAGTCAGGGACATCATAGAATCCATTAAAAATCTCAAATGGCGGTAGGCTGGCCGTGTTGCAAGAATGGCGGACAACCGATGGACATCACGATGCACGACATGGATCACCCGAGATCACATGTGCAATCGAGGCTGGCAGAATATTAGATGGAGAGACGAGCTAGACAAATTCAGAAAGTACTGGCTCCGCGACACCCATGATAGAGAAGTGTGGCAAATCCTGGGGAAGGTCTATTTCCAACGACGGACGCTAAAAGACTGATGATGATGATGATGGTGGTGGTGGTGGTGGTGGTGGTGATGATGATGATGGTGATGATGATCATGATGATGTCAGGGATTGACAGACGGAAGAGTGTTCCGCAGAAATGCGCGAACGCACCCAAAGAATGGAAGTTATTATTATGTGTAGCTTTGCACGACACAAATCGTTTGCATTCTTAAATGTTTTCTCAAATATGCATGTGTATAGTATTATTGTTGTATTCCGAATTCTAGCGCCGATATAGTTTTAATATTTCTCATATGAGATCTCTATCTGCTTGGTGAGCATCTTAGTGTGATTGCACATGCGCAATCAGATCATTGTTCTTCTATATTTTCCTATCAATTTGATTGTAAGTATTTTAATTTTCATAGGTTTGTTAGCACAGTAATGTAAACTAACTATTGTCTGATATATTTTGATAATCTGTTTATTTGAATCTTGCTAATTTTGGCTCTGATTGGAGCGTCTCAATGCCGTATATTTTGGTGACGTACATTTTTTGAAAGAAGAAGGTTCCAGATGGGGGTTTAATGTAACTATAATGTTATGCCGGATCTACACTTTCAGTCGTACGTACTTTGCCAAAGGACGGACCCGGAGATGTACGAAACAATCCATTACAAATTTTCACCGGTGCTACGGGAAAAAACTGTCTGTGGTTAGAAGAATTCAGTTATATTCATGTAGATTGCATTGAGACAGAGTTCTCAATTTCATTTTTGTTTTAATCAAACAAAGAATATTTTATTTACTGAATGCAAAATAGATTCACTAGTAAACTACAGGTCAGACTATTGTTCATTTCAAGACAAAACAATTTAATAATTAACAATACTTATACGAAATTTGATAGAAAAGTCCGCCATTATCATATGATTATCTGTAATCATTGAAACATGTGACACAGCGTTCCCGTTTTCATTTCTATTCAAAATTTTGTTTTTGTTTTTTGATTTTTGATGTATTTTGAATTTCTTTTTTTAAAAAAACAACAATTTTTCTTTCAATTTCTAAAAACAGAAGTTGTTATGATTTCTTATCAATGCTGCAACGTGACTCAGTGTTTTGAAATTTAAAATTTACTTCTGATCACCAAGACTATCATAAGATATGTTGACTTTTATTTATTAATTTTCTTTTCTTTCACTTAGCTTCATCTTGATATTCTCGTTACTTCTTATCGCATTTTACCCGACATGTTATCAGCATGGCCCCAGATAAAATGTTCAGTGTTTGCTACACTTGTGAAGACCGCAGAGAGAAACCTATAAGGCGTCTAATTCCTCGCTGCAAACTTTGGCAGCAGGGAAACGAGGAAGAAAAAGTGTGAGAGTGGGAAAATAATTAGATGCCAATGTCCTATCCACAAAGAGAGAAACCTGTCTTCACTAAAAAGAAGCCTCTTGAGGGACAACAAATGAACCTGAAGGAATTCATACAACTTGTTCTGCTAAGGTCCCAAGGAGTTCAGTAAGTGTGAACAGTAACGTTAATGGACACGAATAATACAACAACAGGTCTGGTTGGTCACTCAATAGAAACCATCAAATGACCAACGTCTTTTGGCAGCATGCTGGGTTGGCACTGATCAATTGAAATATTGGAAAAAAAGGGTGATCAATGAATAAGTCTCTTCCTTCACCTTTTGTTGGACAGTGAATACTGAAAAGAGTGGATTTCAAAGCAACAATCGTGAATGCTGCCAGACACAAATTAAGGGATCAATTTAGCATAAAATTATATCGAAGATTGAACCTACTCTAAAAAATCTATTTCTGAGACGGAATTCAAGAAAAAGTCTCTTTGAGACATAATACGGAGTAAATGTTGAAATTTCAGCCATCTAACTCCATAGGTGTAGCCTGTACGCATGAAATATACATACATACGAAGCCATCAAGCCAAACCAACTCAAAAAGTGAAAAAAAACCTACGTTGACAGTATTGGTCGACGGTTTCTAATAACGGATTGATTCTTGAAGATGAGAAACGTTTGCTTTAAGAAACTCAAACAGAACCCCTGTCAAGGTTTTAGGTTCTGGCATAATCGTCCACCTTTATGGCGAAAAGAAAATAACTCAGAGGACATTATGTGGCATGTCAATTTTTTTAGGGGGCGGATACAATGCCAGAGCCCTCGTGGGTTTCATTGAATTCATTCGCAACAAGACCGAAGGAACTCCACTGAAATTAATTAGAAGATATATTTTACCGGATGCCATTATTCACACGAACCCCTGGAGGACATATGGAATAATTGGCAAACTTCCAGTAGTTCCGAGCAAGACGAACGAACATTGAATCCTAGCAGAAATTTTGTGGACCCTATCACTTGCGCCCATTTAGATTTTATGGGGGTAATGCGGAAAAATCTTTTTTTTAAAGTTTAAAAGACGGCTGGGGTACGTTTTAGTACGACCTCCCCCTCCCCTTATAAAGTCTGATTTCCCTACTGAAAAAGATACGGTCGAAATACCTTTAAATACATAATGGCATGGTAAGTATAAGAGTACCCGGCGCTTTGAACAGTTTTCTTTAAAAATCGAATTGAAATAAACTCAAAGTATTTACTTTATAGTACAGTGATCAACGCGAAAATGTCGGTGTCATGGTTTGAAATAAGAAATAAAATCAATTTTTATTTTTTCTAGCTTGATAATTTTTCCCTCAATTTTTTTTTTTACGTGAATCAGTTGATAACAAACAACCCTTCAATATATATAAATTGATTTTTTTGATTACATTTCCAGAAATCCCTGTTGAAAAGAAGGTAACACTTTATAATAATACTTCGGAGGTCTATCTTTCATTTTCAAAATATATATATATATATATATATATATATATATATATATATATATATATATATATATGTATGTATGTATATATATATATATATATATATATATATATATATATATATATGTATATATATATATATATATATATATATATATATATATATATATATATATATATATATATATATATATATATATATATATATGACGCCGTGCGTGTATTTCAGAAATAGTGAGACTAAAAAGTCTATTTTGATTTATGATGTAATATAACCCACTAAAGACACTTTTTCCAGTAGCAATAGAGTGATTTTGTAAGGAATTCATAAGTGTATCTCCGGCCAGTCTATACACAAGGTACCGATTTGAAGTATCCGGTTACTTCCGGTATAAAAGTTGTAAAATGTTTTCGCTGGTAATGTTTTGTCTTTCATTAAATCTTTTTGTGTGTGTGTGTATGCAGGGTTGATGGGACGTATACACTGCAGTACAATCACACTTTCAGTTCCTTCAGGAAATGCAGGTTCTAGGTTTAATTTGCATCCCCAGAAGTAACTCACATTTCAGAACTTCTATTCCCAGCTAAAAAAAAATTCGAAATATAAAAAGATTGTTTTCGGAAAATCCATGCATAAGCTTATAGATAAAACCACCTCAGGTATATTCAATGAGGAAAATACAGGCACAATATTCAGAGTGCGCAATTACACAATATGCAGAAATATATAGAAATACATACAAGCATATCTGTATTTATATGCGTGTACAGTCGTACAAAGACTGCAGTGGTCAAGGGTGATAACACTTCAAATAAAGGGCTGAAGCTCCTATTTCCTAATCAGATCATCACACATATATGTACATGTATAATAGAATGGGGATTCGCTACACAAACACGTTTATGATTCTGCCCAGTGTTGGTTTCTCCAAGGGTATGATTAGTTATATTTTAGATTCCTGTTTGGGAAATTCGCGGAAAATGTTGTGAGTGTTACCAGATAGGAGGAGTTTTCTTCTTTTGTTTTTTGTTGTTTTTTTTGTTTTTTTTTTTTGGTTTGTTAGATTTGTACGTGTGTTTTTGCTTGTTGTTATAAATTACATGCCAACGGGTATGTTATCGGTATTGGTATTATCAGTAAGTTGTAACTGGTGATGTATGTTTTTTTAAAGAATTTTTTATTCAGGGCTTTAGTATAGTCATTGTGATTTTGTTAAATGATATTTCATTTGAGGAATTGTGTATCAGTCTAGTTTCCGAAGATTTGGGGATCTTTACAATGATTTCGTTCGGTTGGTTACAGCTTGTGTTGATGTACTTAATCATAGAGTTTTGTTCTCTATATGATTCATATGAGTTGTTATTTAGATTAAAAGTAACACCTAAGAATTGTAAAATTTTGGTATTAGCCTTGATTTCAACTTTACAGTTAATTTTTTTCACTTTTATGATACTTTTTTAATGTTTTCGCATTTTTACGCATTGCGATTTTTTACGATTAGTAGGCTGTCGTCCCGGTAGAGTCCTATATTTTTGAAGTCTGGATTACTGGTGAGGTTATATAAAACATACAGACCGATTAGATCCGAGATCTTGGTTGAATCGAGGCTGCCCATGGAAACATCAGCTGACATCGTTTTTTTTGGGGGGGGGGTGTTTTTTTTTAGTCCATCGTTCTTGATTGTGGAATAGTGCTGTTCGTCTGCAGTGTTTGATTATTTCTGTTTCTGTTGTTGATATTGTGTAAGTTTTGGCAAATTCCATGGCTTTCTCGAGGATAAACTCTTCACAAAAGATAACAATCGGGTAATCAGAATGAAAACTAATTAGTAAAGCATAAATAAACAAGACAGCAAGCGTACAAACAAAAATAGTAGCCCTCTGCGAAACAAATGTCTCAAATCAAATATCGTGCACAAAGCCGGAAAATCAATCCAAAAGAAACCCTTAGAAATGAAATATTACATAGAACTATCGAAAACGCACTTTAAACTTAGATTAGCCAACCATATATCATCCTCCACTAATGAAAAATGTAAAATATTATATCATTATCCATATATTATTGGAAAATGCACGAAAAAAATTTCAAATCAACTATGAAATTGAAAATATTAAAACAGACCCACGTATGCCAAAATACTGAAACTTCATACCTCAATGAGAAAATTGAAATACTTGGTTTTGCCACAAAATAAAACATAAAACAGATTTACTGAACAGAAAAAAATGAAACAGCGCTAAAATGCTGGCACTACTTAAAATTTTTATAAACAAACATAACCTAATAACCCACATATATATACACAAGCAATAACTAACACAGATATTTCATTCAAAAAGCCATCTCAAAGAACTACCTATTCAACATAATTACCTCAGACGAGAGGAAGTAGACTAAAATCAAATAGAACAACACAATCTATTTTGGTCATAAAAAAGGGCCCCCAGCATGGAGAAATAAATCTAAGATATCAAAGTAAAAAAAAAACATTCCCATAATACCATGCCATACCCCTTCGCATTTAATTTACGACCACCAGCAAAAAAACACACATGCTACGAATCTAACAAACCAAAAAGAAAAAGAGAAAACTCTTCTCACCTGCTAACACTCACCAAAATTTCCCTAAAGTTCCCAATCATTCGTCTGAAGAAGTCCAGCCAGGACAGAAACGTAAATGTGTTTGTGTAGTGAATCCCCATTCTATATTCTGAGTCTACTCTGAACCAACGTTACATTTTGAGTTGAATGTATCGAACACTCTGTGAAATAAACCCATCATATATCGGATATTGTATTATATCATATCATACTGGATCCCTGATCTGTACTATATATATATATATATATATATATATATATA
>OY735215.1:51288893-51331393 GCA_963457665.1 Thysanoteuthis rhombus
TTTACTCCATCAAATATCTGTCTTTATGGATATAGAATTGCGGCGTCATACTTAGAAAACTGGTTAAAACTGGCATCTGCTGACCTCAAATGACCCCAGAGCTCATTTTGTCAGGGGAGATAAATGAAATAGACAAACAAATACAAAAAAAAGTTAATAGTAGAAAAAACATAAAAATCACTTACAGGTAGATCAACCACGATTCAAGGAAGAAAGAAAAAAGAAATATTAATAAAATAAGATTTCCATCGAGAAAAAGACACTCTTCTGAATAACGTCCTGAAGAGGGATCCAAATAAATCGAATCATTAGTCTGAAGAAGCCCAAAAGGACAAACAGATAAACGTGCTAATGAAGTAGATCTATCATTCCACCATATATAAAGAACAACTTCGAAACAATTAGTAATAAAGAACGCAAAAGCATCACCGAAAAATGAAATCCCTGCAACAGAGTAGGGCTTAGCAGGAAAAAAAGATGCCTATATACGCATGTAAGACCACAAACCGAATTGTTTAAACAAGCCCACTACGGACTGATCAACTTTACTTGACTTGAAATATTGTAATAAAAGATGCAGTAATAAGGCGGAATAAAGCTCTTAATGGATCTATAATCAATATTTTAGTTTGAATTGAAAATCAAAATTCAAAACTTGTTTGCATCATTGTGAATGAACTGAACTTGGAATCATAACTGTGGACATTTTATCATCAATAACAATGCTCAACGAAATTTAACTTTCTTTCTCTCGACAAACTTGCAGTATAAGTAGATTACGAATTTGCAGTAAGGGCAGATTACGAATTTCGAGGCTGTTCCACTCTAGTTTCATTCTCTTCGCCAGGGCCACTTTCTGTTTTCAGAAATACCGTATATGAGGCAATGAATGCGTAGGTTAAATCGAAACGAGATTTGTATCAATCAGAGTTTTTCAATGCAGAAAATCAGAATGACTATGTGTAAGACATACTAATAAGATCCTATGTAGAAGGGCAAGTTTAAAACGTTGAGCTTTGAATCACCTAGGAGTTCTGTAGGGGTTACCAACTGAAATATAGCTTTCATAGCATCATGAAATCGGATTATATTTTCGGAATCAGCACCCAAAACTACATAAAATACATCGCATGATGTCTGATGTTACTCGACCAGAAACTTGTTGACTATACTAGTGTGTGTGTGTGAGAGAGAGAAAGTTATAGAGAAATAAAGTTATAGAAAGAGAAAACGTTAGATATATAGAGAAAGTTAGAAAAGAAAGGAGAGTGCCCTTCTCTCTCTCTCTCTCTCTCTCTCTCTCTCTCTCTCTCTCTCTCTCTCTCTCTCTTTGCGTGTGTTTGCGTGTAATAGAGAGAGAAAAAAGGAACTAATGGAGAGAGGGAAAAAAGGGAGATTTTTCCTTTCCATCACTCTCTCTACGTACATATTCATGATCAAAAGAGAGAATGAGATATATATATATATATATATATATATATATATATATATATATATATATAAATATATATATATATATATTATCATATATGTATATGTATGTATGTATGTATGTATATATATATATATATATATATATATATAATGTACAATCATACATGTATATATATATACATATATATATAATGTACAATAATATATGAGTATGAAATAGTGATGAAGAAAAAAAGAGTGATCTTATTAGGTACAGGGAAGACAAAAGACAATCATTTTTCTCTTCCTCACTCTCTCTACACATACGTGTTTTTGAAAGAAACGTAATGATTGCACATCATCTATGAATGTCAATGTGTGCGTCAGAGAGAGCGAGGGAGAGAGAAAGTGCGTGTGTGTGTGTGAGAGAGAGAGATTGATGTGAAAGGGAAGAAAGAGGGAGACATATTCATATCCATCATTCACACTCTATGCGTGTGTGTGTGTGAGAGAGTGGGGAGAATAATTCTCCGTATAGATTATGTTTGGCGTGCACGAATCAATAACCGAGTCATGACACCCAATTCTTTTTAATTCTCTCGACTAGCTTTTAATCTTTCCCCTGTCACAAATCAAATTGCAGACTACCTGAATTTACCCTGGAGAAATAAACCTTTTGTCCCTGTCTGAAAACCAGCCTCGTGGTGAGCACACCAGGACATCCCAGTCAAACATTTAAAAAAAGAAAACTGGAACACCAGTCACACCGGGAAGCGACGAGTTCCATACATTTGCACGAAAGCATTTTTCCAATAAATTTTCCGTGTAGGTCATAAACAAGACAGCACGCAGAGAGCGCATACCTCAGCCAGCCTTAATATCACTGGCGAATAATCAGTTTACGTGCAGTTACGATGCAAGGCAGACGAGTAAAGAAAAGAGAAATGAACGACTCCATTGAGAAACTTTGATCAATTAGAACCAATCCTCCCATAAAATCTCATCAGAATTGATTGAGATCTTTTGAAAATATCGTGTGATGTGGATAGACTGGACAATCATTCAACTGAATTCTATTGTAATTCATTGAGAACTCTTGTAGACATTAGATGGACGAATACATTGTAAGACGGACGGACACGGGGAAATAAATATGCCTCCCCCAATTTCGTTTGCAAAGATAATAAGCAAATAAATGAGTTGTCTTCCATAATTACCGGTGTTATTAGTCGCTTGTCGGAAATTCTCGTTTTGTTTTCGAAGTTCTGCCAAATCCACAATTGGGAAACGTGAATAGGTTTTTAAGAGGAAAAGGCAGCCGCCTAATAGGAGTTTGGTTGAAAGGTCATTGTCTGTACAACAGGTTGGCAGTGTTGCTAGATCTAGATGTTTTTAATCTAAATCTGGATGTTTCCAATTGCTTTTAGAGGTCAGCACTTGCTATTCAGATAATTTCTTTAATAAAATGAGTAATGATCTATTTCAATCTAGAGTAATTAATAGAAATATTTCCAGAAAAATGAATTGTATGAACATTAAGTAAATGTTGAGGATTGAACTCAAATTTTAATTTTCAATAATATCTAACATATTACCTGGATTTTATATACATATCTGGAGAATCTACATATTTCTGGGTATTTGAGATGGGTTTTTTTTTTAATGTAAACTTGAAAATAAAGTTGGCAACATTGCAGGATGTTGCCAGTACATTAATATGGGAATGGTTTTAAGACAAAAAAGCCTATTGCAGAACAATACACGATAAATAGTGCTGTTATAATTAATTCGCCGTTATAACGATTTTTCTGCTGTAACGAGTTTGCTGTTATATTGAATTAACTGTTATAATGAATTTGCTGTTATAATGAATTAGCCGTGGATTTTGTATGAAATGTATCCATAATAAGAAACCAAAAAAAAGACAGAAATCATTTTTATTACCTTGTCACAATCAAATGATCTATATTACTCAAAATGACAGTATTTATGGATTTACCGATTTTACTCTCTAAAATAATGTAGAGAAATCTTCTTACCGCTGCAAACTATTTTCCGATAATAGTTTTACGAGAAACTAAAAACAGACGTACCGTTAGAACGCTATGTCATTATATAGTACCGAGAGATTACGTCATCTACCCAGATTGCAAAATGATAGTCGGGTTCCCTGACCAATGGGCTAGGCAGCCATCAGTACGAACGTAAGGAAATTCGAAGATCGCTTCTTATCAGCTGTTTTCACCAGCTAACCGAAAAGAAGATTTAAATCTGTGTAAAACTTTTCAAAAGAAACAAGATTTATCCTAAGAAATGGTATAATCCTGTCTTTAATACTTAATTTGATCCTCAAGTTAATCCCTCAATTTTTCGACTCTCGGTTACGAAAGCGAATGCAAATTTTGAAAAACCTATCTAAATTAAAACAGATCTTTTACTATAACTGTATTCGTCTCATCAGTCGTAAGTTTGAAAAAAAGCTTTAGTAGCCCTGATGTAATCTTTTATTTTTTTTTTTTTTTATTATTATTATTATTATTATTATTGACCTTCATGAAATCCCCAAAATAAGTCAAGTGAAGAATCGTTTAGGTTGGCATGCTTCTGACAGGGCAAACTCAAACTTCAAGGACAAGAAAATCCTGCTAGTGCGTGAAAGAAGGGTTTGCAACCAATGCATCCTTCCGATGATCACCCATGGAGCGGAAGCATGAAACCTCATCAGAAGACTGGATCTTAAACTGAGAACTTTGCAACCTGCACAAGCATGCTCAAAATAACATGGAGAGATCATAAGACAGAGCACTGTATGAGAAGGGAAAGATATCATAGAACTTAAATGGCGATGGGCTGGTCATGTTGCCAGGATCGCGGACAACCGATGAACATCATAACTCACAGCGTGAATCCTCAGAGATTACATGCGAAACCGGGTTGTCAAAAATTGTTATGGCATTACGGAGTTCAGAAGGTACTGGCTCCGTGACACCCACGATAAAGACGTCTGGCTAATCTAGCCGAAGGTCTATGTCGAATGGCGGACGCTAAAAGGCTGATGGTGATGATAATGAACTTCATTCCAATTTTTAGGTTATGATTTCTGTTACCAGTAAAGATAAAAACGTATTATTTTTTTTCCAAAGAATTTTTGTGTTTCTAATCAATAACACTGTTGTTAGTGCCAGGTGGGTGTCAAAATAAACAATTTGGGGGTTATTTACGATGTATCTAAAATGTAGAACAGGAAACATTTCTTTTGTCTATCGCACAGCCGTTCAAAATCAATTTTTAAAAAGCACAGATATCTATCTAAACATAATTAGTCGTACACTGCATTTGGAAAGATTCAAGAGTCAAGAGTATAAGCTATGAGATTAGGTTAATCATCATCAGTCTTTTAACGTCTTTCGTTGGATATAGACCTTCCCCTAGATTCGCTACAATTCTCTATCATGGGCATCGTGGAGCTGATATTTTCTAAATTTGTCTTGTTCATCTCTCCATCTTGTATTCTGTCGGCCTTGGTTTTTCATGTGATCTCAGGGGATCCTTGTTGTGAGTCATGATGTCCATCGGTTGTCTTTCATTCTTGTAACATGGCATGCCCATTGCCATTTGAGTTTTGTAATAGTTTTTATGATATCTTGGACTTCCGTTTTCTTCCTGATATATTGTGCTGTTTTGCATCTTCTATCTTGACAGTAGTGTTCTGATTCTCAATATGATTGTTGCACATGATTTTGTCTTACAGAAGTTCATGTGAAGGCTGACTTTTTTGCTTTCTTCATTTAGTTCAGCTAGCATTATTTGGAGGTCGTTAAGTTCTCTTCGAAATGGACGATGTCGTCTGCAAATCTAGATTTGCTCAGATATTCGCCGTCTGTTTTGATTTTTCTATTTTACCAGTCCATGTTTCGGAAGATCATCTCGAGGCAGGCTTTAAAGTGTTTAGGTGAGCTGGTATCACCTTGTCTTACTCTTTTTTGGAGCTGGAGCGGTTCAGAGTCCTTTTGTAGCCTGATGAAGGAGTTGCTGTGATTGGATATATGTTGCAGTACTTTAATATTCTTGTATATACAAAAATGCATACATTTCTTTCTGTCACATTAAAATAAATGTTTTTTGTATAGTTGATGTAAAGTAAAGGTCCAGGTCAACATTAAAGTAACGACGTGAATAATACCACCTCCCCCGAACAGAACTCCAAATGTGTCTTTTTCCAAAACGGGAATTTCTTAAAATGAAACGGGATTTTTATGGATTGAAAGCACTAAAAAAGTCTTCTGGAAAAAGAAAAAAATCAGTTTCTACTGCATTCAGTAAACAGCGCAGATCTGGAGTTGAGAATTATTTCTAAGTTCTCAATATTTGGAATAAAAAAAAGATTGTAGAGTATATGTTTACAGAATCCTCATAAAAAATTTGTTTCATGCCTTTTCTGTTTCCAAATTAGTTCTAATGGGAATCAATATGTTATCTTGTATATATCCTGCTGCCACTGAGTAAATATTCTCCAGCCTTCCGGATTTCATTTTTTTTAAAACAATTATTACGGTCTGGGTTTTAGGTTCCATTCATCATAAATATTCGTAAATATCTAACAGTCAAGTTTAGTGCGTATAATCTTTTGTTGAATCCGAATAGCGATGGATTGTTGTTTGAGAGAAGAGGGGATTTGGTTCCTCGTGGTCTGACTGTTGCATGCGTGCGGCCCTGTAGATGTGGAAGGAAAAGAAGCTGTACGGAGAGAATGGAATGCGCACCAAGTATGAAGTTGGACGCGCATTGAATAAACAAAGAAGAATCAAGATACACACATATTTTTGGACAGGAAAAAGATGTATGTTTGATACAAGAATGATGAAGATGGGGTACATGTGAGGATAACATATATACGATCGATCATGAGAAGTAACGTTAGCAGAAGAGATAGAATAAGAGATGGCAAAAGGTGGGAGCTTTCTTGTCTTGGTAGTACTGGCATCAGAGTTGTAGTGGAGTTGTCTGAACGCGTGGATTCCGTTTGGTTGAATAGCTCCAAGATAATACTTGGAAACCGGATTCAGTATGCAAGCCTTACTGCCAAGTGAGTTAACTTGAAGGCTATTCTCACACGCTGTTAGACTCTCGACGAACAGACTATGAAAGACATAGAACATGGACATTTATCTATGCGTGTTTCCCGAAGTGAGGATGGTGGCTAAGATCGGATCGGCCAGGGGGTCGGCGAAATGATAACGATCTTAGAGAGCTGAGAAGAGAGCGGAAGAGTAGCCGGTCGCGAGGGCTGGGGCCAGAGGCATGACCAGCTAGGGGCCCAGGCGCCAATGAGCATTGGACCAGGGAGAATGAAAAAGAGAGAATGGTCAGCTGCAGAGGCCGGGGCTAGAAGCATAACCAGCTAGGGGTGATGGAGCTAATGAGGTGTTTATTCGCTGTCCCACTACAGCAAAATATGACACAAGGTCGAGGCTTAACATGGGAAAAATAGGAGACATCCATCCAAAAATGGCTCCAGCCGAAGCAGCTTCGGTTTGCTAAGCAACCAAAGCAACCTCCGCCACGAAAGCGTCCACTTAGGGACCTGCTCCGTTAAGTGCAATAGAGCAGTGTTGCCCTGGGGCAACGCATCCTTAGCAGCTGGGCCAAGTAATAATAAGAGAGCCGACGGACGAGTCCAATAGGCCTCCAATGTGCGTAGCAGTGCGCAGCCTCTGTAAAACCTCAGTGGCTGACGCACTCGGTCTTAACACCAACCACAACACCCAATCACCAGTTCATTCAACGGGCAAGTGTCAGTGCCTGCACCTCAGGCTCTGTCGTGCAACAGATACCACACTTTGATCCCGAAGAAAAGGCCAGAAATTAAGGCAGGGATGGGGAGCTAATGAGCATTGGACCATGTGCATCCAGGGGTTTTATAGGGGTCGTCGTTGGAAATGGCGTTTTCGATATCTAGCTAAAAGAAGAGTTTCGTACATAATTCCTAACTAAAAATATAGGGGGCACTACACAAGCGAAAAATGTAACCAGTAACAATATTATATGCCACCAGTATTTTCCAGGTAATCTTCAAACCACAGAAATAAGATTATTTTTTTAAAGATTCAAATCCAGATCACCGAACGTCATACATGATATTTGTGTTTTTTAATTCCGATCCAGAAAGCTAGAAGAGATCTATCGTACGAAAATGTATTGTTTTTGATTAGAACTCATTTGAAAATCACAGAAAGGCGTAAAACAATTTTTAGTGTGGGATATATATACATCGTTTCTATAACAATTGCCTCATAGAAAGTCAAATATATAACTGAATTTTTCCACAGTTAATCTTATCATATATAACCTGTTCTGCTTGGCTAGAGTCTTGTTATAACCTCAAGGTTATAATAGATTTATTCATATGGAATACTTCAACAGGGCAACTAAAGCCATAAAACGGTTATAAAATAAGCAATGAAAAATACGATCCAAATTTGAAACACAATTATTTTGCAGAAACGCTGATAGTTTGAAATTAAAAGAAAAGAAAAAAAGAATAAGTGTGTTATTGACACGAAGAAAGAGATAGATATAGAGCTAGTAAGAGAGAGAGTTGAAAAAAAAGTAATTTATATAGAGAGGAGGGTAAGAGTGATTAAGTGAGTGACTGACTGACTTATCAGTTGAAAAAAGTGATTTTCAAGTCTGTCTGACGTGATGAAGATTTACAGACTTTTCTTCTACATTAAAGTAATAATTTATAATTACTTCTCTCGTTTCTGAATGCAAACGATATTTTTTCATCTTTTACTAAAGTTTTTACACATAAAAAATACACACTATGTTTACAAATAATTACAAAACAACATTTTCCACGTCATTTGTTAAAGTTTGTGTACATAGATAAATTATGATTTGAGCCTCGAGATCTCAAGAGGAAATAGTGAAGACCAGCTTGTCTATCAATTTTGATTTATCTGCAATTCATCACAAACATTAAAATCTGTTTTACAGAGAAAATCCTGTTGATTTTTCCGGTTGTCCCCACTGCACTAAATAATTATAGCCAGTAGAGCCCATTGTCTGTATGGACAAAGGTTAGTTGGCGTTGGGAACTTTAAATGTTTGTTTAACTACTAAAGTAAATGAGATTCTCCAGGCGTTTTCAGCTACAGACAATGACGTCAATATAGTATGAAACCCACTCAAAAACTAGTTATATTACGAAGCTGAGCAGGAAAGAGGTGTAGCAGAGATGTTCTGATAAATCTGTGCTTTTCATCTGTACTGATATATATATATATATATATATATATATATATATATATATATATATATATATATATATATATATATATATATATACATAGATAGATAGATAGATAGAGAGAGAGAGAGAGAGAGGGAGATAGATAAATAGATAGATATACAATCATCGTTTTAGTTCTTAAAAAATATGGAAAATTTTAGATTTGGTAAAGGAATAGTTTCTTTCAACCACTCAAAAAAATTGACAATTTTTAGCCTTTTGCACTTTTGGAATTACTAAAGATAGAAAACATAATGCATTCACGGGTCTGTTTATGAACATCGGTTATACGTTTCTTGCAGAAATACATTCACATTTTCTCCTATAATGTATTTCATCTTCGCACCTATTGGAATGAAAATATAGCTTTTTAATCACTTAATTACTGAGAACATGTAACGTTCATAAGGATTTTAGTGTTTTGATTATAGAAAATTGGGTATCAATTGTGATAATAGACAACTAAATGCAACTCTCTATACATTTCAACCGTTTACTACTGGAAACCTTTATATTTCTAGGAATTTTTGTCTGGTTCAAAAATCTATGAAAGTCTATACTTTTCAATGATTGAATAAGGGTTTAATAATTGAGCCACAAAATTGACGGTCTGATGAGGCTCTTTTTGTCAAGCAAAATTTTATAACCACCCACGAATAAAACAGAATTCTTTTCACCTTTGTGGCACTTATACTGTCATAGTTACCAAAGTTGATCGTCGCTTATGCCTTGGGCTGATTCACCGTTTAGCAAAATTTACAGCTGACAGGATTCAACTGTTTAGAAACTTATGAAAACGTAGACAGAAACAAACATTAATTGCCTTTATAGTATCAGATTACCCATCATTCTATACACTGATCATTTTCTAATATTTTCTAACAATTTCAGTATTATTCTCAAATAAAACAGGAAAATGCCTCTAAAAATATATCCGTGGTTTTTGTCTCGCTGTGATCAACAAGTAAATATTTCATTTGGAAATAGTTATCAGAATGACTGTTGCATAGCAATGATCAACAAGCTGATCTTATCAGTGGGTTCGTTACTCAACGATCCCCCATCGACTGAGAGTCCGAAACCAAATTATTAGTAGTAAATAAATAACATGAAAAAAAGAAAACGATCTAATCTTACTGAGCAACTTGTTAGTGACTTTGTTCCTCACAATGTGAATCTCTGTGTTCACCGTCTGTATCATTAGACTTATTTAAGCAACATTTTGACAACTGATTTTATTGGAAATCATCCAAGAGAACAGAGAAGTAGTTGGAGATTGGGTGGGGGGATGGTAGATTGGCATCTTGAAAGCCTCCTCAGCCTGGGTCCGCTAGATCTCAGGGTTCACAAAGGAATTACTGCAGATTCATGGGCAGACCTTTCAAAAGCCTGGATTCTGTGAATATATTGAGTGGGCAATCCTTTCAAATAAGGTAACGTATTGAGAGATTTGAAACGAGGGGGCGTGTCTCCTTGAGGGATCCTATTCCAACATCTAGTGAGATTCGTTTTCGTATAATGTTAGTAGCAATACGGAAGGGGATCTGCTATTCATAATTTTTAGGGTCCCAAGTCGCCTCTTCATTCATCTATGCCCCTACATGAGAGTTATTATCTAAAGAACAACTCTCTCTTACGAAAACAATAAGCCCTGCTCCTGAGAAATAAAAAAACATCAGAATCGTTGACTTACCCCCAGTCATTATTTTGGAAAGATCGTATCATTTCAAACTGACTCCCTCTAATTGTAGCACACATTAAAACAATTACTTTTTTGTCTTCTGATCAAACCAAGCATGAACTTTGCGGAAACTAGTTTCATTTTAAAATTTTCCGTCAACTTCTGCTGAGATGAATTCAAAACACACCAGTCACCTCAGATATCCCGTCAATGGTTCGATGCTGATCTTCATTGATTACACGGTGAACTCAAAGATGCTTAAAAATCCCTCTCAGTCAGGCTCTAGATGGATGGAGCCTCTCCCCTGGACTCCCAGATTCCAAACTCTTTCCAATGTTCTTGACTTTCGGTAGTTATTTTAATTTCCACCTTCCAATCATTTAGACGTTTTAATGTGTTTAATGTGTTTGCTGTCACATGTTCTGCTAGATATCTCCACGTGTTTGCTGATCGGACTTAAAACGTGCTTCCTCTTACAGCAGTCCGTGCAAGTACTGTGAAGATTTTCATGTTATGTGTCCTGATACTTGAATTATCTGTCGAGTCCTTCAAGAAAAGAAGAAAATCCACTGCTGATCTGTCATATAATCTAGATCCTATCTTTAACAAATCTAATACGACGATGACTTAGTGTTGATAGCTGTTCTTCAAGTTTGGTTTTTATTTGGAGTGAGGATCATTTACTCGTATGTGAAATCAGGACAGATCGAACGCTTATTTTGAACCCAAACGCAAGAATGTCACAATTGAGAACATTTCAAAAGCACAACTATATTGAAATAGACTACGTTTTGAAAAAAAAAAAATTTCCAAAAGATATAAAATTGTTGTGCCCCCCTATATTTTTAGTTTGGAATTAAGTAAGAAATTATTCTTTTTCGCTAGATATCCAAAACGTCACTTCCGGCGACGACCCCCATAAAAACCCCTGGACGCACATGGTACAATGTTCAATGTTCATCGCTGGTTACGCTTCTAGCCCTGGCCTCTATGGCCGGCTATTCTCTCTCTTTCCTTCTCCCTGGTCCAATGCTCATTGGTGCCAGTATTCCTAGCTGGCTATGCCTTTCTTTTTCCCTAAGATTGTTATCATTTCGCCGACCCCCTGGCCAATTCGATCTTAGCCACCATCCTCACTTCGGGAAACACACATAGATAAAATTCCATGTTCTATGTCTTTCATAGCCTGTTCGTCGAGAGTCTATCAGCGTGTGAGAATTGCCCCCAAGTTAACACTTACTTGGCAGTCAGGCTCGCACACTGAACCTGGTTTCCACGTATTATCTTGGAGCTATCCAACCAAACGGAATCCACGCGTTTAGACAACTCCGCTACAACTCCGACACCAGTACTATCAAGACAAGAAACCTTTTGCCATCTCTTCTTCAATCTCTTCTCCAAACATTACTTCGCACCATTGATCGTATATATGTTATCCTTACACGTACCTCATCTTAGTTCTCGTATTAAATGTACGTCTCTTGTCTGGCCATAATTCTTGTATGCGTTCATTCCTCTTTGTTTATTCAATGCTTGTCCAACTTCATACTTGGCACGCATTCCGTTCTTTCGTACAGCATCCTTCCTTCCACATCTATAGGGCTACACGCGCGCTACAGTCAGAGCACGAGGAACCAAATCCCCTCTTCTCTCAAACAACAATCCATCGCTGTTCAGATTCTACAAAAGAGACTACGCGCGAAAATCATATAATTTCATTGGTTTACGTCATCATAGTAGGATTATCGGATCTATGGCTGCAGTACACACATGGCGGAAGTAAATGACTTAACTTTCTGCAACAAGAGTGACCAATTTTTTCGCGATTTTGAATTTATTTCTGCGACTTTTTTACGCAAGTTTATGTACAAAAGCGTCGCACACAATAATTCAGATGCTCGTGTCACCACGAAGCTTTTATTTGGTAGCTCTTTATTTCGTGAGGACGTGTTCTGCTTTCTTCAGTAATCACTTGAGGATGGGCTTGGTGGATACTGGGATAAGGTTTAGGTGGGGTAGAGCATCGTCATTTGTTGCTCTTGGTAAGAAAACATGTAGTCGAACGGCATCTACGACCCTTGACAGAATATTTCTCAATTGAATTGGGGGAACTGTTGACTATTTTGTTATTTCAACTTTCTTCTTCAGAAGTGACTAAATTGGATGTAGATTTCAATGTCCCGTTATCAAACTTTAATGACAGGTCTGAAGATGAATCGGCACTGCTTTGATGGGTTCTGGAAGTAAAGTGGTAAGATGGAATGCAATAAACCTCATCTAGTCTAGCATCATAGACATTGGTACCGAACGGTCTCGATGTGAATTATCTTAGTTCTCACCAATTAACGTTTTCTTCTGTAGCAATATATCTATGGTGCATTGACTCCTTATCTTTGTCTGTATAGGTACACCCGATAACTTTATCAATCAGTCCTTGATAGAAACATGTTCCCGAGAGACTTGGTCTCTCTACGTTCATAATTTATGAGAGGACAACCCAGGAGCTCTGATTCGAGAATTCAAATTAGCCATTGCAATGGATAAGAGAAGATTGGTATCTAAGTTGGATATTATCTTCATTTCTGAGAACAATTCACTTAATACTTTCTAAGAAACTACAATTTCGTTCAAGTTGTTATATGCTGCCCGCCATAATATACTGGGCTTAACATTGGTTTGGTTTCAACAAGTATGACGTAAGATTGTTAACACTTCGATACAAAGTCTGTTGATCAAAAATATGAATATATTCCCTTCCAAATGAGTGCACCCTGACGAATACAGTATATTTCATTCTATATAGTAATAATATTTGAAAAATATTGACCTTTTTTCCTAATAAGGGTTTTAAATGAATGTTACAGTGAATAGAGAAAGCACCATTAAAATAGTTCTCATCAAATCATAATTTCCAGTTTACAGACGTTTAGTTCAATATTGGCTTTTCACGGGGAAGAACTCTCTTTCGATTCGAACGACGTGTTATTTATTCCAATGAACAGAACAATAACTACATGAAATTGCCGCATGAGTTAAGCAGAGTCATTGTTGCTGAGAAGTTGAAGTGTTGATGTATAGAAGCAACCTGGTCGACCAGCTTATACCAAGGTCAATTCGTTTTAACAGAAGATTGGTTCAAAATCAATCGCGGCGGTTGCTAATGAGGTCGAAGAAGCGTGTACTGTGAATGTCTCTACTACAGCAATCAAACGTGACCCGAAAAAAGGAGACCATTCGCGTGATTATGTAAATTCAGTGAAATCAATGTCGTTGGGACTACAAGTATTGGAAAATGAAAGCAGTTACGCCAGATATTGATTTTGAGCAAAGTTTTCTCGTAGGGTCGCACTCATCGTTGGATAACTACATATCAACATTTTTGGCCACAGAATTTCAATGCTGTGAAGTTTAGTCAAAGAAATACCTGATAATATTTGTTTTGATTTTTCAATGCCCTACTAGAAATGATGAAATCCTACTAAATCCCTTTTTTCTTATGTGGTGAGGATGTACACTTTTACGGACAACGTTGTGCCTTAGGTCTTTCATATTTGTGGCTAAATACTGTCACTTTCTTTATCCTTACAGTGAAGTCCATCACTGACTGCACATCATGCCAATGTGGTACTTACAGGACTACAAGGAGGTTTGGGCGTTCGGCGATACTGTTAACAAATACTACTCAGTCATACTAATCCACTCACGCGCAGACCCTCCATAGCAGGAGTGGGACGGTTTACTTACCCCAACCATGGTATATCCATGAAAAGGTATGGCACTTCTGTTCGATCATAATTGTCGGGAAAGGCTACATTAATTTCAGGCATCAATGGGTTGATGACTTTCCCCCATCCAGACCAACGCCAATACGTGCACTCCACAAACTGCGCTTTTCGGAGAAACTCTGACTTAGTCTCTTATCAAATTCGTCATAATCTTTCGTCTCATCCCTAACTGCAGCTTTCATTGCATTAAAATGAGGTCCGGGAGACCGGCTTACCTGCTTATATATTTATGTATGTTACATGCACAGTTGATGGCTATCATTTTCGCCAATCATTAAAGCTAACTAGCTAAAAACAAACAAAAGGCTATATTCAATAATCTATGATACAAAGCAAAGGGTAGAAATTACTTTTGTAAATTTTATAAATGATTACCAGATGATTGAATGGAAATAACTAGACTCCAAGCTTTAACAGAACGACTCAGTGTTCAAAGAAGGCTTACTTACACAGTTCAATAATTTGCCATCGGTCGTTTGTATCCAATCAAAAACATGGGTATACGTCATTATCTGTTCCAATACAGTTGAGAGCAAATGTTCCCCCTAATTTTCAGTAGTCAGTGTGAACAAAAATCTCTTGTTGTGCAATTTCTCCCAGTGATAAGAGGACGCCGCCGTGGAGCAGTTCCTACCATTTTGTTCAGCAGTTCGACTTTAAGCTAACTAGCTATTATTCTACACCGTACATACTTTGCTTCTTTTAAATTCAACTGCGTGAATAGAACCCTTTCGATAATAACTCAGAATTCTACGGAATAAGAAACAGATTTCTTGAGATTATATCAATTATTATTATTATTATTAGTATTATTATTATTATTATTATTATTATTATTATTATTATTTGCAATCTCACACCAGTTACCTGGTGGTTACCGCTGGAGTTTGAGTGACAGCAAGTCTCCTCAAGTCTCCAGCCCTTTTCTCCTAGTTCTCATAGGCCACAGTAATACTGCGGTTTACAGTTTCACACCGGTTGCCCAGTGGTCATTGCTGAAAGCTGAGTGACAATAAGTCTCCTCAGGTCTTCAGCCAACATCTCTTCTCTCTTTCGCCTATCATGCCAGTGCTGTGGTTCACATTCCCGCTTTCATTTCCCTTCCTTTCTTAGGTCACTGTTCACAATTAGTGCTGCAGTCTTTATATTTCTAGCACTTTCCTCAGTATCCGCGCAGTTCCTAGCAGTGCTGTGGTCTGTATAGTGTTAATCCTCCCCTTTATCCCGAGCTCCTCCAGTCTCGCCCTCAGTGTCTTTGGAACAGTTCCCAGTGTGCCAACTATGACTGGTACTGCCCTGACTTTCATGTTCCACATCTTCTGTTTTCTGGCTAGATCTTGGTATTTTTCCAGTTTTTCACTCTCCTTCCTCTTTACTCTATGGTATGCAGGTACAGCCACGTCTATTATTTGGCAGGTTTGCCTCTTCTTGTCTACGTTTACCAAGTCCGGTCTTCTTGCCTGGTGATCGGTTTGGATGTCAAAGTCCCAGAGTAATTTGTGGTTGTCATTCTCCAGGGCTGCTTCTGGTTTGTGCAGGTACTGCTTTTCCACATGGTTGAATCCCATTATTATTATTATTATTATTATTATTATTATTATTATTATTATTATTATTATCATCATCATCATTATTATTATTATTATTATTATTATTATTATTATTATTATTATTATTATTATTATTTCACCAGTTGCCCGGTGGTTACAGCTGGACACTGAATGACAGCAAGTCTCCTCATGTCTCTGGCTCTCTTCTCCACACTTTGATAGTCAACAGCAGCACTGTGGTTTATAGCTCCACACCACTTGCCTAGTAGTTATTGCTGAAGGCTGAGTGACAGCGAGTCTCCTCAGGTCTTCAGCCCTCCTTTCATCTTATCTCTCCCAATCACAGAGGTGCTGTGGTTCGTAGCTCCACCACCATTTGGGTGTGCTTTTTTTATGTTTTTTTGTTTTGTTTTGTTTTACCCTGCTCCTATGTTAGGTAATAGCCATCAACTGGGGTCGTAGATCTCATATTTCTAGCACTTTCCTTTGTATCCGTGCAGTCTCTAGCTGTGCTGTGGTCAGCACAGTCTCAATCCTTCTTTTTACTCCTAGTTTCTCCAATTTTGCCTTCAGTGTCTTTGGTACGGTTCCGAGTGCACCTATGATTACTGGTACTACTAGACTTTCATGCTCCACACCTTCTTCAGTTCTCTTGCCAGAGCCTGATATTTTTTCAGTAATTATTATTATTATTATTATTATTATTATTATTATTATTATTATTATTATTATTTGGAATCTCACACCAGTTGCCTGGTGGTAACCGCTGGAGTTTGAGTGACAGCAAGTCTCCTCAAGTCTCCAGCCCTCCTCTCCTAGTACTCATAGGTCGCAGAAATTCTACGATTTACAGTTTCACACCGGTTACCCAGTGGTTATCGCTGAAGGCTGAGTGACAATAAGTCATTCATGTTGACTACATTCACTAGTTATGTGGTTTACTGTCTCATCTCTTTCACCGCACATGCGGCATTTGCTGTTTGTCTGTTCTGTCGATTTTTGTTTTTATGTAGTTTGTCCTTATGCTTTTGTTTTGGGCTGCCATGACCAGTGATTCTGTTTCTCTCTTAAGGTTCCCCTTATTATTATTATTATTATTATTATTATTATTATTATTATTATTATTATTATTATTATTATTATTATTATTATTCACATTTTTTGAATAATGCTTGGTGGTTATCGCTGAAGACTGAGTGACAGTCAGTCTCTTCGGGTCTTTCATATCGTTCTTGGCTGTCACAGCAACCCAGTGATTTTTGCCCTCTCCAATACGTCTTTCTCATGGCTGTTGCGTCATTGCTACCGACTTGGGGCTGTAAGTGTCATATTTCCAAGACTCTCCTCAGTATTCGTCCAGTCCCCAGTAATGATGTGGTCATAATCCTTCCTCTTATCCCCAGTTCTTCCAATCTTGTTTCCAGTGTCTTTGGTACAGTCCTGCGTGTACCTACTATTGCTGGTACCACCCTTGACTTTCATATTCTGCATATATCATGAATAGCTGCAGCAAAAAGCTAGGACCTCTTCAATCAAAAGATTGGTGTAACACAACATTCTTGCTTTGATTTAGACTCATATTGATATTTTCTAAGCTCAACTTGGAAAATATCAAGAAATTCACCCCATATGTCCTGCTCAATGGTTGAGATGGTTGTGTATTCCCCACTGGTACAAACAGTCAGGTGTTCCACTCCAGATAAAAGTCAGGATATGAAATGACGATTTTAAAAGCATGTAAGCAGGCTCTTCTCATTCAGGAGATTGGTGCAACACAATCTCCTCATTTCAGTTTGATCGAGTGCCTGGCAATGCTAGTTTTAGAGAATATCTACAAATAAATTACGTACCCCAAAGTATTTCAACTTTCTCGCTGATTCATGACATAAATTGTTGTAGATATGCAAGACTTGTCTACCGATCACCATTGTTGTCTCAAATCATGACAGGGAAATGTTGATTTTACATATCGGTTTGGTTTAACGTGACTGGACCAACAGTCAAGAGTTTACTCCCCAAAATCAGAAGAGGATAGTCCTTGTTGTAGTTATGGTGGGAAAACAAAGTCAACTCTAGCCTCCGACTGGAATTGAAACAAGATTAAACATGGAGAAGTTATGTACAAAAACCATAAAAGAATTTAGTCTAAATTCTGTCCATTTGAAAGAAGTATAAAGAAGAGAAGACATTTTTTGTAATGTACCGGATATATTCAGCACTCACTGTATACACTTTACTACACTCTATATACATACTTATAAACTTTATTCTATCTACTTCCGAGACCAAAGAGATTTTTAAAAACGGATTTTCAAAAGGTTTCTTATTAGTTTTTTCATCAGAATCTTTTCCTTTTGATTATTCACCCCAAAATGGATTTCAAATATAACGCGTTGCAAAGTCTAGGAAATTCAAATATATAGATATATTTTTTGATTTTTCTCTTTTTGTCAACTACTTTCATTTCTACTTATGTTGTAAGTAAAACACAGAATACGCAAAGTGAAAATGATGCTTGCTTTTAAGAAAAAATATATTGAAAAAAACATTGCATTAAAGAAAAGTATAAGCGTTCTTAGAGGGATGGTGACTGGACACTTGACCTTCAACAACAACAATAATAATAATAATAATAATAATAATAATAATAATAATAATAATAATAATAATAATAATAATGATCTATGTAGATGTATGTTTTAACGTGTTATATCTCCTAGAGGTTTTTCTTTGTTGTTGTTGTTGTTTTTGTCTTTTTTTTAAGTAACTTTTCAAGTAACTTACATAACATGACTATATGCAATAGGTTTCTGGTTGAAGAAGAAGAAGAAGAAGATGAAGAAGAAGAAGAAGAAGAAGAAGAAGAAGAAGAAGAAGAAGAAGAAGAAGAAGAAGAAGAAGAAGAAGAAGAAGAAGAAGAAGAAGAAGAAGAAGAAGAAGAAGAAGAAGAAGAAGAAGAAGAAGAAGAAGAAGAAGAAGAAGAAGAAGAAGAAGAAGAAGAAGAAGAAGAAGAATACAGTATATTTGCTGAAAAACAACCCCAAAGGATGAAATACTTCTTATGCAATTCATTCATGCACAAATATGTCCCTGTTATTGAATGTCTGAAGAAAAGCAGTTAGTGAACTATCTCTCTTTATAAACACCACTGTTTGTGGCTCTGTGACGCTAGATTCGTCACGCTAAATTTATGTTCATATGTAAGAGTGTAGAGCAGCTAAAACTACGATATTTTGCACATATAACCCAAATGTATGTCTGAATAGAACGATATAGAAAGAGAAGATTATCGTATAAAGCAGATTTTAGACCCTTTTTGATATCGTTGTACATGAATCTAATGATCAATATGCTGGAGGATTGGTTTTCTTTCGTTGTTGAGTAATAAACTGAATCCTTCATGATTAATATATCTTATCATATCATTGGACACGAGGAGGGTCGGTTATCTATTGTTATTCAATGATAAACTGATCCCCTATTAATACACCCATATCTCTTAATTTAGGTACCAAGTCCATAGACCAGATACACATTTCATATTTTGTAAACAAACCCCGAATAAAATGGTACGAAAAGAGAAAATATTTTTGCATATTTATTATTGACACCTCCCCATCGGCTGCCACCAAGTCTTATTTACAGCACAATTACTTATTTCAACCAATCACTTCTCTATATATTAACAGTCTCGTTAGAATAAAATCGTCGAGTGGTTTGCATGAATTCCTTTTCTAGCACCTACAATAAATTTTGAAGGATATACATTACACCCAACTATTTTATCGAACTTATCGAACTTACAGCAAGTTTTAGACTATTTTAGGATCTATGAACTGAAATAGTTGGATCAATATGGAGGGGGTCAGATTTTATCGAGTAATAAACCCAACTCTCTATCAATTGGCTATTCATATATATATATATATATATATATACATATATATATATATATATATATATATATATATATATATATATAAATATATACATATATATATATATATATACATATATATATATATATATATATATATAAATATATATATATATATATATATATATATATATATATATATATATATATATATATATATAAATATAAATATATAAATAAATAAAAAATCTGACCGAAACAATCATAAATGTGTTATATTACTTTGAAAGTCAACTTGAAATGACCCCCTCTTACAACACGGTGAATGTATCATTTGGCCTGGACAGCATAGATAGAATGAACAATTAAAGAAAATGAGGCTGCTGCAGGAATTGAACCTTTGACTGATAGGTAACCTCTTTGAGGTAACGTTGCTCTAACCATTGAGCTTAACAGCCGCCGGTAACATCAGATATTTTGCTTTAGAAGCAAAAATTGGAATAAAAAAAAGATTCCTCTTGGAACTTTGTTCTGTCTGTGGTGAAATCTGTGTTGGTCTGTAGCAGGATATAATAGTAGCAGCAGTAGTAAGTCTTGGAGAGGCCATAAGAGGTCAGGCTTGTAGGGTAGTGGTTTAGTATTAGATTTTGTGGGTAGGTTGGGGATTGTACAGATGGTCAAGGAATTTCATATGTAGTATCCATACAGGTCATGGAAAGTCTGCTGGTCCTGAGTGGTAGAAAGGAAATGCCATACATAGGTTTTTATAGGAAGAGGTCTGTGTGACTGTGAAGTTACCCATATTGGATATACATAGAGGTGGGTAAAGTGTGCATGTGATGTTGTTATTAGTGGGAGGATTATGCTGTTAGAGATCTGTGTGTTGAGGATTGTTAAGTTTAGTGTCAAGTTCATTAGGAGAGAAAGTTCTAGGTTTGTTAATCCACATATCTCCATATCTTTCTAGAATTTTGTTGCATCTGTTCGTGTATTTTTCAATGGTTGTGAATCTGGCGTTTGTGGCAAAATTGTATCTGGTAGTGCAGAAGTGTAGTTCTGCGGGAAGTGGACTTGGAAGGTTGGGTGATTTGATTCTGTGTCTATAGTTATTTGGTCTAATATTGAATAGTCAATCATTGGCAATATTGAATGGCCAGTGTATTGTAATTTGCATCTATTTCACTCTAGGAGGTATATAATATTTTTGCTACGAAAGTTAGAGTTATGGTATGTGTTGAAAGTCCTGTTAGTGATAGAGCTTGTGAATGTGTTGGTGTATTTAAGGTGGTTGCAGCGTAGACGATTTCTTTTGTTGCATGGTTGGGAGAATTTAGTGGATTTAGGTATGTTGATACTTGAGACTTTACTGTTTATTATAGTGTTGCTGCTAATCATATCTTTGATGTTTTTGAGTCTGTGATTGGCAATGACATATGGTTCTACGAATATTTCTCTGTGTTCTGTTTTGAGTGTGAAGATATTCGATCTCTTGTCGATTATATGTGCCAAGGGTGGGAGTGTGTTGTTGAAGGTGGTTATAAGTGGTATGCATTCAGGTTTATTTTTGTTATAGAGTATAAGGGTTTCTTCTCTGGGTATTGTAGTGGCCTTTTTATTTGGTTATTTGTATCCCCTAGTGAATAGTCTTGTTTAGTGAAATGTTGTAGTGAATTGTAGTTGTGTCTGTTGGGTTCACTATCTGTAAAGCAAATTCTCTCAATTCTGAGTGCTTGTGAATATGGTAGAGTGAAGGAAGTTGTGGGTATCAGTGGGTTTAGTGTAGAGAGTGGTTTGGAGGTTTCTATTAAATCTATGTATATGCAGGTGTCTAGGAAAGCTTTGGAATCAGTAGATGTCATATTGTGAACGGGCACTCCGGGCCAGTCTCTGCTACCCTTTACAGGTCGGTGAAGTGCAACGCTGGTCAGGCTGTAGTCGACTGGTCGCTGAATCTCTGTCTGAAATCGCCCCCACCTCACCCATGTTGTGTCCTGATCCGAGGAGGGGGGCAGCTGTTGGCTAGAAGACTCTGCAGCGCTGAAGCAAAAACCACCAGAGTTGCCACAAATTGAAAAGGAAAAATCGACAGTTGATAAATAATATGCAACAAGATTTATGTGTTATTAGGGAGTGACTTGTCAAAATATACACTGATGCGGATGAGGATACTAAGAAATGGCTATCAGTCTGTCTTCCAGGTCATCTGCTTGATGTCTCTGGGTATGTTTATTTGTATAGCTCCAACAAAGTTCTCGAGTCGAAATTATGAGTCTTTCAGGATCATCCACTTGATGTCTCTTGGTATATCTATCTATATAGCTTCATCTAAGTTCTTGTCGCGTGGGTAAGGACTATTCGTGGTGACAAAGAACGTGGATTTCTCAGCAGTACCCCGATGGCTTCTCTTCTTCTGCCACTCCAAAATGGACTTATATGATGATTGGCTCCCTTAGTGTGTGGGGCCGATGGCTAAAAGGTTTTGGATTGATATTCCTCTCTCAGCTAGTAAATATTGAAAATTTGCTAAAGTTGTATTCCACTCTCCCCAAATCTGGGAATCCATAATTTCCCCTTAAGAATATGCGTCGGCGATTGGTGGAGTCAGATCTTCTTGCTATCAATTAACCAACCCAGAAACTAGATTTCCCTAACTCAGGGATTCTTAGACCTCTCAAAGAAAGGCGATTAATCATACATCTGTGTTCTGCGCAGGCCTTGCTTGTCTGACCCTTTTTAGTACTTTACTCTCGGATTCAATATTAATTGTTTTACAGTTTAGATTTCTATCTGAACACTGTCCAAGTCTGGTTTCCCTTGTAAATCCCCTGGGTAATTGTTCTGCTCTTGTAAGGTACACTCAACCTAGGCAGGTTATTTTAGTTTTCACTTTTAGATTTTTCTAATCAATCTTTCATTTCTGTAGTATCTCTTTTCAAATTAACCTTTCAGATCCATAGTGTCACAACATAAGAAAGTTTAATCAAATCGTGTGTGGAATTTATATGCGTGAGGAATTTCTTTAGTTCGGCTTAATTTCCTGTGTATATAAAAAGAGTGTTATCAACAAATCTGACGTAAAAGATGCATTTTTCGTCTATCTACGGGTATATGTAGGTCTCTTCAAATTTTCAAGATGTTAGCTTAAGGGGGCCGCTACTGTGCCAATGGCACAGTCTTTCATCAGAAGTGTCTATTATTGAAATTGAAGCTATTGAGTGTTAAAACGTGTTGCATAAGAGTGGTAATTTTTTAGCTCTGGGTTATTTACTTTTTTATTATTAAAAGCTTCTTTGACGGCTAAAATGCCTTCATCGTGTTTGATATTAGAATATGGGGATTTGGCGTCCATAGTTACTACAAATGTTTTGTCTGGGATTGTTTTGACATGTTTGATTTTGTTTAAAAGGTCAGTAGTGTCTCGTATGTAGGATTTAACTTGGCGTTGCTAAGGGTTGGATGTGGTGGTCTGTGCATTTTGATAGTTTGGTGGTATAGCAGTTGGTGGAGGAAATGACTGGTCTATCTCGGTTATTTGGTTTGTGGATTATGGGAAGTAGGTAGAATCAAGCAGGTTTCGTGGAAGTGGGCAGTAAGTATTCTTTTATCTATTATGTTGTTATTGTACATCTCTTTAAGGAAGACGGTTATTATGTTTTGGTATTCACTGAAGGGGTCATCAGCAAGTTCTTTGTGAAATTCTGTGTTATTTAGTTATATGTTCGCTTCTAAGAGGTATTCATCCAACCCCCAAATGGCTAAAGCTCCACCTCATCTGCTCTAATGATTATTCAGTCTGTATTGTCTCTAATTTTGTCAAGGGACTCTCATTCTATATTGTTGAGGTTATCGTGTGGTAAGAGTTGATTATTGCAGTTATCAATGTAGGCTTTAATGTCTTCTCTTACTGCTAGTTCGAATGTTTGGATAGTGATGTCTATGTTCTCAGGGGTAAAAGATTTGTTGGGGGTTTTCGAGTCTCTTGGATATCGCTATCATGGTTCGATTGGCCAAAGTGGGCTCTTACTTTAATTCTTCTAAAGAAGTCATTAAGGTCCTTGCTTAGGATGTTTTACTTGAAGTGAAGGGGGTGGGGGCAGGAATTTAGGCCCTTATTTAGGAGTTAAAAGGTGTATCTAGTGTATCTAAATTTACTCAGGTTAATCAATTTGCCGTCAGGGTCTTCTTAGATTCTAATGATTTGTGGTAATTGTTTATTAAGTCTTCTAAAATTCCTTATGATGGATGGTATTATGTTTTCTGCCACCACCTTCAATGTGTCGTGGTTCGTCGTTTTTTAGTAGTGTGTGTGTGTGTGTGATAGAAAGGTTACCTTCGGGTCAGGGTGTTGAGTTATGTTTTTGAATGTCTTGGATGGGTCAATGTGTAGGAATGAGGAGGGATATATATATGTATCAAATCCGTCGTATCACTTCATTATCCATACAACAAGCATATATATATATATATATATATATATATATATATATATATTGCATCAATACTGCATAACAGTTCATTCGGAACTGTGAATAGTTTATTTCTCAGGGTAAGCCACGGAACTAGAAATATATATTTCCATAGAACCCGGTTTACGAAAATCTGAGCTAGTATATATATATATATAATTGTATACATTTGTGTGTGCGTTCTCTGACACAACTTGTCATACTTGTAGACACTCGAAACAAATCTTGAACGTAAACCGTAATTTTTCTCCATTTATGCAGTCTTTAATCTACACAAAGGCGTAGGTGAAGGAGGGGGCTATTTGAAAATGCTCCCCGGGGCTCCGATAAAGGAGACCTAAAAAGCTTTATCAATTCCTAGAATGTTTCCAATAACATGACGATATCATAGTTTTTTGAGTATACTTACACTCGAATGATATAATATATATATATATATATATATATATATATATATATATATATATATATATATATATATATATATATATATATATATATATATATATATATATATTGAGAAATGGATGAATGAGATCCGACAGAAAGATTATGAATTGTATTGCATCACATCAAAAACTTATTTGAAATGATCTCTCGTCGTTACACATGTAAGTGATACATTGTCCGTGTAACGAGGGGAAATCATTTCAAATTTTTCTGTATAAAATAACTCAATTTACGATCATCCTGTCGGATTACATATACTCATTTCTTCATACATAACTGTCACGTTTGAAGCAGTGAATAGACCGAGAATAAACGAGATAAGAATCTGGTGTGTAAAACAGGTATTTTGGCTGTTTAGCTCAATAGTAATAGCATCGCTACGTTAAGGCAGCTACCCTATCAGTAGCAGGTTCGATTTCAGCAGCATACCCAATTTCTTTGTTTATTCTATTTAACGTTGTCTAGGATTACCGATACATTAACGGTGTAACAATGGGAGATCATTTCAAATAAGTTTTCTGTATAATATAACATAATTTATAATCGCATACGTATATGTGTGTGTGTGTGTGTAAGAGAGATTTTATTTGAAGTTATATACGTTGATATGTACGGGCATACGTCCTCAAAAAAAAGATGGAAATACTCAAATACATCAATAATCACAAAAATGATTTTTGCGTTGTTTAAAAATCCTAAAAGCTAATTTCAAAGTTCAGAATATGAAATTACTAAAAAAAAAAAAACAATTTGACTGAAATCTTTATTTTTGTTTTAAATTCCAGGTGATTAAAAATTTAAGGAAAATAAATCAATTTATTTTCAGCCGAGAGCCGGGAGTTCAAAAGTCAAATTCAATTCCAAAAAGATTGGAATTTTATTCAATTTTTAGTTTTTCTCAAACTAAATACAAAATAACAAGGAAATTTTCAAATTTAGCAATTCAGATGTTAACGCATTTACTGCCACATGACCCATATATGTGTTTTGTAGCACATCGCTTTCAGTCTATGACTTTCATATACACATAAATTCCGTGTTTTTATCAAAGACACCATAGATATCAATGGCAACGTGCTAGGACAGTGGTTCGCACGGATACTTGCGCCCTATGAGGGCGTTAGTTTGTTTCCTGGGGGTATTGAGGCGACAAAAGATCTTACGGTGGTATTTCAGTTTCTAAAAAGGGGGCGTTGTGGAAATTCCATTGATATCCAACATTTACAAATGGCAGCTGCTTAAAACGAGAGGGAATTAGCAGTAGGCAGTTATTAAATGCCAACCATTACTTCTATCGCAACTGACTGGCAAGTGGCATTGTGTTTAATACCCAGTTGTGTCACTGTTGTTCTATTGATAAAGGAAAATAAACTTTTAAAATTATTTCCCTTGTCGTTGTTTTCAGACTAGTGTAACGTAACGAAAATAGAGGATGCTCCTACGCAATTATTGTTAAGGCTACCATATGCAATAAAAATGAAAACTTCTCTTTGTATCTTTCGTCTATATATGTGTGTGTGTGTGTGTGTGTATGTGTGTGTGTGTGTGTTATTCTGAGTATTATACAGTATGCTTTTACTTGGATATATGTATAACAGACAACCGATGGACATCACGACTCACAACATGGATCCCCTGAGATCACATGCGAAACTGAGGCCGACAAAATACAAAATGGAGAGACAAATTAGACTAATTCAGAGAATACTGGCTCCGTGACGCCAATGATAGAGAAATGTGGCGGATCCTAGGGAAGGTTAATGTCCAACAACGGACGTTAAAAGACTGATGATGATGATGATGATAAGTACTTGAAAAGCCTGCTGCTGAAAAGGCTCTAAGCAGTCAAGACTCGATTTCTGCAAAAAAAGAGATAGTCCGACTGTTCGATGTTGACATCTTGCGATACGGTTCCATTCCACTACAAATCAGCAAATGCCGTCGTGTTTCATTCGTGAAGAAGTATTTTTTCCAATGATGTTATGGAATAGTCGATATTTAAAGCTCATCTTCATGAGAACATTCAGATAAATATGTATTTCTCGAATCGAAGGAAACATTCAAAAAGCGAACTACTCATGAATTTTCACTCTTCCCAAAGAAAACACTGATTATAATGTTAATAGTGGTCTCAATGCTTTTTACAAAGACTAGCGCGGGCGGAGAATCACCCAATGAAGAGTTCAAGATTTATCTAATGACCAATGATATCACAATAACGAATAATTCTACTTCTGCAACAGATGGGGTACAACCAATGACAGGTTGTCAAGCTGGAATTATTGCATTCGTGAAAAAGGAAATTCTGAGTCTTTTCGCAATCCATTGTGTTTTTCATTGACGACATCTTGTAGCTAATAATCTTCGTCTACGCCTCCATTCAACTCTGAGACAATTTCGGTATTAACAGGATCAGAGCACGAAAGTGGCAGATTATTCCATCAACTGTGTCAACATAACATAAAGGAATTTGATCGCCTTTTTCTGCACACTGAACTGAGCTTGCTCTCCAAAGGTTATAGCACTTTTTAATTCATTCAATTTGATAATGGAATTTCTATTATTTGAGAATTAATAATACACGGCATCAGACACCAGAAAATTCTTCACCTGCAAAAACGATGTGGCGTAACCAGCTGAAATTTATGATTAAATGTCAAACTTGCAGCTCCTAGGTGAAAATTTTAATTTATCAAAGGCCCAAACTGTTGTGTCCACTTTCATTAGAAAGCTAAATTTGTTCTATCAGAATATTTACAGAAGAGTTTATTTGCAGGTTTCTGCCAAGATCACTGCATAAGATAGTTATTCCAGCCAGGATTTGGAAGAATATCGTATGCGTCTGTAGTCGCTGAAAAATGATTTTGGAAAGTACTTTGAAGATCTGATTGATATGTATACACCTGTCTGGATTATTAATCCATGCGTTTGCAAGGTTGAAGAACGAAAAATAGCCTTGCAGGAAATCACTGAACTGCAAAGAGATGAAGATGTGAAATAATCTCTGATTGCAGAGGATATCATGAGATTGCACCAGTATGGAAAATGTCCTGTTCTTTCTTAGGAAAAAAAAGCAAAACTGATTTTCATTGCTTTTCCTTCAACTTACCTTGTTCGATGGGGATTCAGTGCAGTGAGTCACGCACTCACGAAGGAGAGAAATCACAGCGATATTGTTGGTCGCTGTGACTTGAGACTATTTGTCAGAGCTTAAGCCAGATATTGCTAAAAGCCATCAATCTCAAGGTTCACATTGATAGTAAAGAATAATGTATGTATTCTCAAATAATTTACTTTTTAATAAACCCTTTAAATTGCCTTGCGGCCAAGGTTAATTTCATTGAGAGATCATGTGAAAAAATCGGAAATCTTTGGACGAAATTGTCAATTTTGCAGTCGTATGAGAACGTTGAAATGAACTTTTTGAAATGTATCGGATACATTTTGCAATCACTGTAAACACTCTACTGCAAACTATAGACATAGTTATAAACTTTATTCAGCTTCAACCACTCCTGAGGCCAAAAGATTAAAAACGGATCTTTCAAAATAATTGTTATCATTTTTTTATTATCTTTTTTTTAATATTCACCAAAAAATGGATTACAAATATATCACTTGTTGCAAAGTCTATGAATCAGAATATATATATATATATATATATATATATATGTATATATATATATATATATATATATATATATATATATATATATATATATATATATATACACATTTCCTTTTTTTTCTGTCTGCTTCTTTCATATCCACTTATGCAGTAAGTAAAACACAGAATTGACAAGGTCAGTGGAAATGATTTTTGCTTTTAAGAAGAAATAAAATGAAAAAAATTATTCATTTTAATAAAAAGTATAAGAATGATTGATGTTCTTGAATTTGTGGAGACTGGACACCTGACCTTTTTTAATAATAATAATAATAATAATAATAATAATAATAATAATGATAAGAGGAGGAGGGGGAGGATATCTGCGTGTCTGAGTGCTTAGAAAGGAATGAAAAGGGAAAATATTTGATCGATAAGTAATCAATATATGAAAAAAATTTTAAAAGGATCAATAAAATTACCATCTTGTCAAATCTATAATAGTGGAAATATTAGGAATTTCAATGATAAAAAAGATGTATAGTAGGTAAAAGGAAATCAAAAAACTTTTATTGTTTCTGTTGGAAAAAAAATACTGTATTTGCCAGCATCTAAGACGTACGTGTAGTTTTTAATCTATGCCAATATCACATAGTATCCAATATACCGGTATTATGGCTAGATGATCGTCTACCAAAGCTCTAAATGATAGCCAGGGGATTCAGATGAGATCCAGAAAGCGGTAGTCTCCTAAATAGCCATGTGAACAATGCGTCTTAGAGACTGACAGATACGTCTTTAAGCACAAATATGCCAAGCCAGACATTATTATCTCTTTTGAAGCAGATACCAGAATTTGCTTATCTTTTAAAAAGAATATGTTTTATGGTCTTTAGAATTTTTCCTGAATAAAAAGCTGATTAGGAAAGAGACATTTCCTTTTGGAAATAGAAAAAAAAGTATATAAAATGTCCAGTTTTCGCTTATCTGTTTTATAATATTGCAAAACTTGAAGATTAGATGATTTCTTGAAAGTTCAATCCAGAATGTGACATTCCAATCATTTATACACATCTATTTTCAAATATTTGCACTTGTAGGAGTTTCATCATCAGCACGCGGCAAAGAATATGTTTAAGTGTTAAAAATGGAGAAAGCTAGATAAGTGGTGATTCTGAAGACAGTCTCGGCAGATACCATGATTATTCAATCTCTAAATATCACAATTCTACTTGCAAAAAGTTCTTCGGAGTAGTCTCATTCATATATATATATATATATATATATATATATCAGGTAGTCCCGCATAAAATGGATAATTATGAAATGAAAAATATGCACGGTGAAACTGTAAAGTTGTTTTTGAAATCTGTGATTTATGAGCAAGAACTTGAACAGAGCATCTGTAAAGGTCATTATTCAGACTCATAATTGGTGGAGAGCTTGGACAGCATTTTTACCGATTTTGAACTCATCCCAATACAATAGTCTGATTTCCTTTGAGGATTGCATCATCAAGAGCGGGGTATCATCTTATTAAAACGGATATGATGAATCATGAGTTGAAAATATCAAATAAAGCGAATGTGTAAATAGTTGAATACGTATAACGACATTTTCAGCTCCAGAATTAGTCGAAATTGCAATGATAAAGATAAATGCAAAAAGAATAGTCATTTCATGTGCGACAAATATATATATATATATATATATATATATATATATATATATATACGTAGTGGATTTTTGAAATTGCACAGCAACAAATGCTCAAATAGATCATCTAATTTCAATATTATTTCATTTAAAATCGTCATTTCGATATTCGATCATACCGAAAGGTGAAACATGTTAATAGAATGAATTTAATTTAAAAACAATTATTTTTCTTTGTTGTCAACTAAATACTTACTGTCGGATATATATATATATATATATATATATATATATATATATATATATATATATATATATACCGTATCATACTGTGTATACACTGTTCTTGATTTTATTTAAATGCAGTAAAATTGATTAGGAATGTTTTCATCGACCGATACGACGATATAATTTAATTAGTAGAAATAATTTCATCAAATTTTACTTTCATTTTTATCTTTTGATAAGACGTTCAGTTTTAGTTTTGAAAGGTTTTTTTTATCAAGATGTTGCCAAGAATGTTCAAAGGTAACAAAGGTGACAAAGAAAAAAAAATACTCCGTTGTTGTTGGCTGTTTCAAAAGGCGATAATTTGATAAGATATTTGAGTCCTTCAAAGGCAAAGTGAACTTGGGAATGGCGACGGTAGAAGACGTGTTACCAAACGAAGTATAAGAAAAGACGTTGGCTTTTTTCACAATGTGTTTGTAAGGCCGCAGATGGATTTAGTCGAGCAGTGAAGAGAAAAGTTAAACATTCAGATTTTTTTAATTAGTATTATCATTATGCACGACAGGTTCATTAGGTTTGGGTTGAAGGGGGAGATAATTCAAGCTCCATCCCAAAGATTTGTCCATGAGATTGCGTCGAACGTGGAAATCGATTTGGTCTGGCGGCAGATGTTCAGTACCGGCCACTTGAGCCGGGTCCGTCTCTGAGGTAAAGCACTGGTTATCTCCCCTTCTGACCAAATCTGTCAACCCTGATATAAAGTGTCATCCAAAATAAATCAACGAAAATTAAGTTGACTTTTTTCTGGATATAGATTTTGCAAAATATAGCATAATCCAATGATACACAGAGCAAGCTGATTAATGTTATCAAACGGTTATTGTCATCGAAATCAGTCAGTTCAAATTTAAAGGGATCACAATTAGCGACTTCAACCTTTTGCTATACTATCAGGTCATTCTAATCTAGAAGACCATGTCCCAAGTGATCACGGCTTCCTCTGTATTGTAATCAAACCATAACTTTAAATTGTTATAGCAATAATGATATGCAACAATCAATCATTGCCCTACAGTATACATCAATATTCAATTATATCATCATTATTATTATTATTACGTAAAAGATTAATTAGATAAAGGTAATTCCGAAAAGCATGCACGTGGGTAATCAATAATTAATCCAGAAGCTCAACGTTTTTGTTTGTGAAATAAAATGTTGATCTACGAGCAGGATTTGAGGAGTTATAATCATGATTTTAAAATACCTGGAGAAGGTTTCAGTCTACGTCTTTATCTTATTTTATACCGTCTTCTGCAAGAAAGAAACTTGATGCGCTAAAACTTTCCCACAAAATTTGACTTTTTACGCTTCAGTTGTGTGACCATACGAACGATTTGAAAAGGCATGGATCCTGTTGGGAAGGAACCAGAGCAGGTTAATGAGCAGGCACCAATCTGCGCTGGATGATTCGACTCACGCACATCATATCAGGTGTAAAAATCAAAAGGTAAACATTCCCAGACCATTTGCAATGTTGGGTTCAAAGACAGGGGGGTTACTCTCTTTCACTGGTGTGTCGTCAAGCAGGAAGACCCACTTGAATTTTGACTTCAGACCAAGCTTTTTTTAGATCATTTGTATTGTCACACAAGTGAGTTTAAAATTTCAATGTAATACAAAGTTATTCTAAATTTTCGTTTTGCGTATTTGGGGGGAACACAGTATATATTCATGATGTGATATTGATCTTTTCGGTTCTGAGATATTAATATAATAAAATGATAACTATTGTTTATCTAAGAAACTAATAATGAGAAATATCCGTACATCTATCAAACATTGTACGTACAGACACGAATGTATATTATATTTTCACAGATGACATTATATGTAGAGTATAACTAATGTGTGTGTGTGTGTGTGTGTGTGTGTGTGTGTGTGTGTGTGTGTGTATGGAAAGGTTTGCAATGCAAGGTTTGGTTGCCACAACCACCTTCAGGCCTGACGGACCATCCTCTCTTGATGCAAGGAACAAGATTGCTTATATAAATAATAAGCACGACGGATTGTTTTCACCGGACGTTTTTTGGTTTTTTTGTTTTATTTTGTTTTTTGTTTTTTTTTGTCTGCGAATAAGATGGAGGTTTTTTCACTTGGTTGCAAGAATGAAGAAACTGTCCAATGTTCGTACTGTAAAAAGGATTTTAAAGTTCAACATTTATAAAATAGGGATGAATTTTTTAAAATAGGATTGAGAAACCCTCAGTAACATTGTTCATATTTAAATGAATTGTTTACTTAGGCAACACTATTTCTCATTCAAAATCTTTTTCACTATCACATTTTGAAATTCCGCCGGAAAATGACCAATAATGGTCGAAAGCGCCTGAAGAACTACACCACGAACTTTGAACAGTACCTTCCTTCCTTCCTTCTTTCCTTCAAGTAACCCAGTGGATAAACAATAAAAAGTTGAATCAATAAAAACTATCTGCCGTGTTCAATGAAACACGATATATATGCATGCACACACACAGATATACAATCCGATAGATATGTATATTAATCATTAATAGATATATAATTGACATATGTTGTAGAGGTTTCTTTTATACTATTTATGATTTTGCAACAAGTAGTTCTACTGACTTCAAAAAGGTCATATTAAATACACTGGATTTTCCTTGGAAGTCACACTCAGCTCTTGATTTTTTTACTATGCAGAATTTTTGCATTAATATAGTATATATATATATATATATATATATATATATATATATATATATATATATATGAGAATATTCTGAGATAACCAATGCTTTAACAAGATGGATCACGTCATGGATAAGACGTTTCTTTTTACTAAAATGTTTTCATTCATGACCCACATGAGACAAAAGTATGATACCACTAGTGTCAGCCGAGGATTACGGAAAATCCATCACCAACATGTCGCCAATAATTCAACCCGACAAACGATTCACCCCCAACTATTTATAGCAGTGAATTACGGAAAATCTAACGGGTATTTTACAGTTAATTCACATCTGGTATTAATATTGTTCATCTAGGTTGGGGATTAATTTTCCGTAATCAACGGCTATGGATTGTTGAAATGGATTATGAATCGGGATAAACACGCCGGATACCTATGCACACAACCCGAGTATTTACTCAAGTGTATTTTATGCAGTTTATATAAATATTATTCTTGGTTTTCATCGGACTGAAGAACACACTAGCAGTGAATTGCAACACTAGTCAACTGATTAGTTGCAGGTATCCATAGAACTTCTGCATATTAACTAAAAAAAACTTGAGTGAATGTTGAAAAAAGTTACCTCCCTTTATATATATTCAGGACAGTTCACAACATTTTAGCCAATGAATTAGCTGAAAATGAAAAAATCTAGCCACTTCCATCCATTTTTTGCTACAGAGCAAAGACCAATTAGTTATCTCTCAGGAGATTGCATAACAAGTTTGATCATCAACGGTGCTCCAAAATTGTAAGCCTTGTGCCAGACTAGGCTCAAGTTTGTTATTAGCTTCATCACATCCATCTCTTTACAATGCACTTGGACACAGCATCAGAGAACGATTCTTGGGGGTCATTGGATGTTTCAGTTTCAACAGCAAACGGACACCCTCACCCAGCCGAGGTGGATTAAGCCCTTGCTTGTGTCCAGATAGCATTACCTCCCCTATGGCTCTTTTCTCCTGATCTTCAGCAACGTTAAAGCAACCTCTGCAGCCTCAGTGGCCAACTTCGCTATCTGGCTCCTATTTCAAGACTTTGTTGAGTGAATTTCACCATCTTCAGGAGTTGATTATTCAAACAATTACACTCAGTTACAATTCGATTATTCCTTGAACAATTTACATTGCAGTACAATAATATACCATATATATTAATGATTATCATCTTAAGATGTCTTTTGCCTTATAATTAGTAAATTGTAAGGAGCAACTTGAAGCTAAAACTTAAATATATGTGCACATACATCAATTACATGGACTAAGATTAAATCTATGCTAGTTTCGTTTCTACAAAAAGAATCTGGAAAAAAATAATGCAATCAAGAGGATATACAAAGGATAAAAAACTTAATCTAATTCTGCTGGTAAATTTCAATAAACTTTTCTTTTTTTTTTTCATTGTAGACTTTCTGGTTATCCTCACAAATAAGGCACTAGAGAGACTTGAGTGAATATCGAAGGAAAGAAATTATCTCCCTTTACAGCTAAAAATTGCTGAAAGTTGCCGAATTAGCTAAGAATGTTAGGCACGGCGAATAATTCTACAAAGGATCCTGCAATGTTAAGTACGTTATTAAATGATGTCAGAGTTTCATTTCAACATATATATATATATATATAAATATGTATATATAATTTAGAAAATCAGGTTTTGATAAATATATTATCATAGCATTGTTATTTCATTCCGATAGTAGCACTTACAGTGGATGGGGTTAAGTAAAAAAAAAATGGGCCTAATACATTGTTTCCAAAACTTCACATAGTAACATAATTGTTCCCCATATAAGGTACCGTTTTAAAAATCTTGTTTTTGCAAAAAATCTAATTCATTCAAGAACCATTTTCTAGGCGTATCTAACATTTATAGATATACAGTTAGCTGGAAATTGAATAATGAAAAACATCTAACCACTTTCAGCCACCAAGGGAGATAACTTGTGTAAATATTGAAAAAGTTATTTTAGTACCTGATTTGCAAGGATAACCAAATTCCTAGTATCAATAAAATGATGAAATTTTCTAAAAAAAGTCTTCTCAAATAATGAATGATTCAGGTATTCAATGATAAAAATCGAAGAAAGTCTTCGTTTCAAGTCTTTTTGCATCGAGTTAATAATTTGTTCAAATTCTTTATTCCAAATTAGAAAATGATTTTGGAATTGATGAAAAGTCCTAGAGATCAATTTCAAAGTTCAAAACATGAAATTACTCGGGCAGTGGGGAAACAAAAAGAGAAAGAAAGAAAGAAATTTAACTGAATGTTTTAAAACTGAATAGAATTTTCTTTTTTGGTATTTGATTCAAAACAATCAAGGATTAAAAGAAAATAAATCAATTTTCTTTCGGCCGAAAGCCAGGTGTTCAAAAGTCAAATTCAATTCCATTTTGGAACGGTTTTTTTTTTAAAGGATTTTCTCAAAATTAAAACAAAATATCAAATTAATTTTCAGATTGAACAATTCAAGTCAACACATTAACTGACAAACGATGCACGTCTCACAGAATGTGCGTCTGTCTATTCCAGTTTCATTGAAGACACCATGAACAGTTATAGCAACAGTATCTTAGTGTTGGCCTTGGAGCCATTTGCAGCGTTGTATGTTGTCCTATGCAAGGTAACTGTGAACATGTTTTAAAAATCTTGATCTCAAAAACTCAAAAGTAAAATAAAATAAAATCAAATGAAATAAAATTTTAGTCTTTTATTTTTTTTGAAAAAATTCAGTTTTTTTAATCCAGTATTAAAAAGAGAAAGGAAGATTGACAAAAACTTGGTTGCAAGTGGAATTTACACATTGGTCCTTCATCCGCTAGAATGGAGAGAGGATTTCCAGCAATGGTCTCATCCAAGATCAGTTTGACCACTTAACAACACGGCATTTGTTTGATACTTTCAAAATTTCAAAAATCACCATTCTTGAGCCTCAGAGCTTGTTATCTCAGGTAACTATGACAACTGGAACATCGTGAATGAGAGGAAGATGATATTAAAAAAAAAAAAACATTTTGCCAACTAAACGTTTAGTTCAGTGACCACAGCAGTTGTGTAGAGGAAGAAAAATAAGAATTGTATTATCTTTGTTTCTTCTTTTGAATACCAAAAAATGGCTTATTTCCTGTAAATGGTTGATAAAAGCCTCTCAAGGGAGAGAGAGAGAGAAATATAGGTAAAACTTTAAAATGAAGTTGGCATCTTGCAATTGTGAGTTTACATCAACATATAAAATTGGAAAAAAATAATACACGACCATTTTTCTTAAATTCCAAATGATGTGTGTTATTTTTTTGCTTGTTGTTGCCATTCCCTGCCATAATAGATATTTTAAACTTAAAAAAAAATGTCAAAATTCCAAAGTCAAACATTTGAGATAATTTATATTATGCACTGACTGTTTCTGTTTTGATAAATAAATAAAATTCATAAAAGATTTTTGGGGTTTTTTTTCCAAAAAAGATCATTTTAAAAAAATGGAAATTTCTTAAAATCAAAATTACCAATTTTAAGATAACCATATTACCCAGTGTCGAAAAGAACTTATTTTTTTTCCCCAAAAAAAGGTCTCAGAAATTTACCTTGTGTCCTGCAGGCCAAAGGTTATAGTTTTCTTTTTTGTTTCCCAAAACTTTGCAACGCAAAATCGTTTGGGGCAGGCATCCTAGATGTCAGGATATATGGTAAATATTCAAAACACAGTCTATTTGTTTCTAAATCAATTCATTTTTGCATAAACCAAATATTACAAATGAAATTTTCAAAATTTGCGGTCATAATTATTGATAATGGTGATGATAATAATAATAATAATACTATCAATATTACAAATTATCAAAGTGACATAGTACAAATAAAAGAAATTGCAATAGAAAAATATTGATGACAATCAAACAGTTTTTTTTCTTCTTGTTTTTAACGAAGAGACTAACAAAAGCTGGCAACTGTAAGCATATAATAAATTTCACAATTTATTGTAATTTAAAAATCTACAACAAGCCGAGGTTGATTTTTCAAATTGATTTGAGCTTGCTTTAAGAATACATTTTTTCTTCTCAACTGAATACAGTGTCCGAAAAAAAAAAAAAAAAAAAATGAATACCATTTATGCCGGTATATGAGACGGACATCTTATTTATTTTTTTGAATAAATCAAATATCACAAAACATCCAGTGCACTGATACTACTGGATGTGCTGCAGTGAGAAGTAGTTTTCCAATAACCTCCGTAAACCATTTGTCCTCATAGTCCGGCATGTATGGTAAATGAAATAAAAGTTGTAAAAAAAATGCAGTATATAATTAAAAGATAGACAACAAACAAGATATTATTCAACAAATTATTTACAAATTTAAAACAATTTTGCGATATTGTTTTTCTTCTTCCAAAATTCATAAAAATGCTACAGTAGATCAGCCATTCTCAACAACGGCCATTAAGCTCCCTTGGGGGCCCCGGCACATCTGAAGGGAGCCATAGACTAAAATAATAATAAATGAATTTCGTCTATCTGTTCATGTATTCCTGTTTGATAGGGCAACCTTGGAACCTGAGGAGAGCTCTCAAGGGGGCCCATGTTCGAAAAAAAAAAAAAGGTTGAGAATGACTACAGTAGAATGATTCGTACAAATAAAAGTTTTACTCGTCATAAATGATTTTTTTTTTATTCCATTTGCTCACAGTACTTTTTTCATTTATTTTCTGTGTAAATCCCATAACCAAGTGCAGGGTCGTTGGGGTACCAAAGACAATTTAGTTTACCCAATGGAGCCCATCAATTATTTAGGTTGGTTTTGAATCCTAGACTGGTTGCCAACCATAGTTAGAGAGCACAGTGTGCCTTACTATTTACCCATAGCTGGGGGAAGAAGAGATGGATTCATGCCTTTCCCAAGTACACACAAGCTGTCTCAGCTAGTGTTTGAATTTGGCTATGTGCCATTAATCGTTGGGCCATTTTGCACCTTATATTAGGGAGAGCCTTATAAAGCCCATTCTCAGAGACGTTAACCATTGCCGTACATAAAACAATCAATGACTAAATACAGGTTGGAAATACTTGTTTTCTCTTTATATCAGATTCATTTACTTCCCCACGTCCGCTTCTCTCGATAATTGATTTCTAAAATTTCCACTCAATGAATAATTCTTCAGCGGGTATCAAAGTTGTCCGATTTGAGCAGGGGGGGGAGAGATAACCCGATCCTCATCACAGAGACATACCCAAAATGGACATATGAATAGCAACGAATACGGAACCACCTCAAGTCTTCAAGATAAAGCTCGAATTATCTCCCTTCCTGCCAAAACCTGACAAACCCTGGCGTGAATCGTTGCTCGAACAATTCAAGCTTTTGATGAAATGTTTGGGGGAATTCCGACTCTGACACCTTTTTAAAGCGATAAAAAGACAAAATTTATTCATTTATTATTTTTTAAATCAAATCTGGTAAATGATCTTGTTTTTCTTTCTTTAAAAAACATCTTCATAATAGTTTTTGAGCTTCCTCAGAAAAACCAGTCAAGTGAAAAACTGCGATAAAAATTAAGTGAGAAACAAGGGGAAAAAAAGAATTCTGGTGAGTCACTCAATAGAAACCGTAACATGACCACTGACTTTTGGCAGAAGGACATGTTGGGGGTGATCAGTGAAAAAATTGGGAAAATGGGTGATGAACGGAACAACGTTTTATTGGGCAATGATCAATGAAAAAAAAAAAATATCTGGATTTTCAAAAAATGCTGCCAAGTACAAACCAGGGATCAATTTAGCAAAAATTTACAATGCAAACTAAGCCCCCTCCAAAAAATAGAGGGAAGGGGTAAGAGAAGAGAAAAAAAATTTGTTTTTTTAGACATAAAGAGTAAATGTTGACATTCTCAGCCCTATAGCTCCATTGGTGCAGCCCGTATGTTTCATGCACGCATACAAAGAGAGCCAGTGAGAGCAACTTGAAGACTGCAGAAACCTATGTTGACAGTATTTGTTGACAGATTCTAAAATCTTCCTTGCCAGCAGACAACTCAATAATTATAGAATATCATCAAAACGTACGATTAACTTCCAACATGTCTTTTCTTTGTTTTTTTCACATCAGAGAGAATAATGTAAGAAAAGGAAGATTTACTGACCTAATAGCATTTTTTTTGCACATCCAATGTAAATAGAAATATATCGGGTCTGGTTAGTCAATCAATAGAGATTGTCTGGCAACCAATGTCTTTTGGCAGCATGCCGTGTTTGGAGTAATCAATTAGAAAATTTGGAAAAACAGATTATCAATGAATAAGTTATGTCTCTCAGTGAGCTTTTTATTGGGCAGTGATCACTAAAAAAAGTTTAAATTTGAAAAAAAGCAAAAAAACAGTCGAGTATGAACAAAGGGATCCATTTAGCATAAACTTACACTGCAAACTGAACTCCCTCAAAAAATGTATTTAGGAGGGGGAAATTTTTAAAATTTGAAAAAATTAGAAAAATAAAAAAGTCTATCCCAGACATGATAAAGGGTGAATATTCAAATTTTCAGCCTCTAGCTACCTTGGTGCAGTCAGTATACATCATACATACATAACCAGCCAAACCAATATGAAAACGGAAAGAAACCTCAAATAACAGTCTTGGTTGACAGCTTCTAATTCATTATCGTGGGAGGTTTTTCAGCCCAGAACAGCAACTGAGGAAGCACTATTTGAAGCACTATTCCAAATTAGAGCATAATAGTGCTCAAGTTGCTGATTATGTCTACTAAGCATTAGCAGTGAACACTACTACAGTGCAAACTGTTCAGCATTGGTTCAATAGGTTTAGTTCTATAAAACATGAAAACCATTAATAAACCGGAAGGGAAGCCCAAACTTGTTCATGATGATGATGAAGATTTTTGATAGCAGTGGCCAATGACCTACAAACAAAGGTTCAAGCATTTTCTGGGTCCAACATGAACTAAGGGGAATTCTCCATGACAGTGCCATACTCAGCATAATATGATACAGGATATGAAGTCTAGCTGCCTTCCACAGTCAACTGACATTGCTCTTATAGATTATTATCTTCATATAAGTAATAAAAGAGGAAGCCATAATTTGTGACCACAAAACCTAGAGAATTCTATAGGCATTGCATATGATCATTAGAAGATTGTTGGAAAAAGCTAATTTCATCAAATTTTAGATATTTTGATTAAATATTTAGTATTTGTTGTAGTTCATAGCATCCTCTATCTCACTAGAAAACAGAACAACATTTCACATATGAAAAAAAAAGACGTAATACATCAGGAACCTGCAGGCCAGTTAATATTCAAAATTAATTTCAACTAAAGGAGAATTTCGATCCCAAATTCTGACATTTATTTTCTTCATAGAGAAAATAAGACAATCCTACAAACAACTATAAAAGAAAGGTCTTTTTCATCATGATTCAATTCTTGAAGACATAAACCCCTTGTTACTGCTCCTGATTGACAGCAGAGCTCTCCTGTGAGAGAAACATAATTTGTTGAACTAATTACATCAAATGAAACGTTAAAAAAAAATTTTTCTCAAATTAACTAAATTAGTTGGAAGGGAGGTAACTTTGATCAGTAGTTATTCCCCTTGCTCCTGATTTGATAAAAGGAAATCAAGATGTTAAGAGAGAAAAGAAAATCTTGGTAGTACACATATGATGACCAAACAAATCTTTCTGAACATTCTTCATTACAAAACAATATGTAAAGGAAAAATAGAATCGTTCTTACAAACAGAAAACTGCCTTCATTTAAAAAATGTGGATGGAAAGATTGTCCTGGAAATGCTCATAATTTGCAAAGGATTATTTCATAAACAGTTTGAGGATAAAAGTTGTTACAATAAAAACAACAAATGACAAGGAAAATGTTGCTGGATAAGACATTAGTTATAATATTTTCATTTCATTCAATACAATCATCTATCAAATATGTTACAAATTATTCTTTCTAAACTTGAAGCAAAAGAGCCACCAAATTTTTTTTCTGATTTCTTGACTTTTCCCCAAAGTATTTTTCATCTTGCATGCTTCATAATTAACGAACACTGTGACCCACTCATTTCTGGTTCAGTAGAGAAATGGATCAATTCACCGCAAAGTCATACCAGATAAAAAATAGTACTCAATGCCTCCTCACTAAGCTCTCAGCTCAAGAACCAAGATCGAGGATTCCCAGCCAAACTAAAATACACCATTTCTCATTAGATCAATAAGATAAGCAACATAGAGCCTGATCTGTAACTACATGGGTGACCAATAGCAGAATTATGCTTCAACATGCCTGGTAAGCCAGAAATGGGGTTTTATTATCAATTACCATATTTACCTAATCCTTGATACCTTCAGTGAGAGTATGAGCAGATAATGATGTTATATACATGCTGCATAATACATATTTAATTGAAAAGTCTTTTATATAAAAAAGCAAGCTTCAGGAGAACAAAAATTTTCTTTTATATTGATCACAAAGTATTGATTAGTTTAATTTTTCAATTATTTTTATTGAATGCATTAAAAATGTTAGCGTTTAATCCTGTGACATTTGGAAGACAACATAATTGCTGATTCAAATTTTCCCAATCATTAATTCTTTTTCTTTTGTAAAACAATTAAATAAATAATGAAAAAAAAGTCACATTATTTTTCATCCAATCTTTTGTATTAGCTTTTGTTTTGATTTTGTCTCTATTGAAATTTCCAATTTTAAAAGAAGCTTAAATTCGAGCAATTTCGTTCCAAAAATACCCTGCAGCTAAAAATGTCAGAATCCAACAAAACACCCAAGATTAAAAATTAAGACAAAAGAAAATCAATCAAAAAATATTTTTCTCAAATGCATAAACGTGTGTGAGTGTGTTTATGATGACCGATTCTTACTTTTCACAAATATGGTGCCGAGAAAGATCAGGGGGGAAAAATGAAGATTTGATCTTCTGATATCTATAATGTTCTCATAGCTCAGCACAAAAGAACAGCTGGTGCAGATCACTGGATGAGTTTGAAGCAAAAGACATGAGAGAGAGAGAGAGTCACTGAGAACTTATGTCTTATTTCTGATCCATGCTGTTTACTCACTGCCGGAGATAGACAGCCGTATCAAGTTGTGATAAAAAGTAACTCGTAATTAAGATGAATGGAAATAGTAGCCGAAAATTAATGCAGAAGTAAGTTTAAAAAGCTATCACTCAGAAATTCTGTTCTTACCCACCTCCCAACCCAATGTCAGAAAGATTTTCCACGTATGGCACACTTGGACATAAGCTTTTAAAAGGATAAAGATAATATAAAACATCCCAATGTTTAAAATTTTTTTTTTCATAATTTATATTCGAGGGCCATATATAAAGATTAACACTGAATGATAAAGAAACACTAATTTTCCCTGAAAAAAAAAAATTGGACTTCCAAGTACCATCAGGACTCGCTGGTCTCAAATTAATCAACAAAACATGCAGTACTTAGAATACTATTAGTACAAAAGTGTTAAAATAGAAAGCTTCACGCTCTGATATTGTACAATAAAGACAGATAGCTATGGGTATACCTTGATTAGTGTGATCAATTCATTCCAAAATGTTCAGTACTGTTCGAACCCGCACTGTTCAAGGTCTTATTATAACTTATGTTTTTTTTTCCTTTCCACCTTAGACTCAATTACATTAATTCTTACAATAATTCAACCGTACTGCATTAAAAACCCGCACTAACCAAAACCTGC
>OY735215.1:51333893-51348893 GCA_963457665.1 Thysanoteuthis rhombus
GTGTTTTTGTTTAATGGCTGACATAAAGATAGCATTATAGATGTATTGATTTTTATTAGATTTTTCAAGAACCACTGACCAAAACAACTTCAAACTCAACACTGCAATGCCTTGTTTGCTGACAAATATATCAGGCAAATATCAACTTCGTACACTGGCCTGTTGTCAAATAATCGCAATGTTCACTCATACACACACAAATCTATCCAATTGATATCTTCTAAATAACCTTTCTTTTTATTTTAATGATAAGCAATAATTTAATTATACCTGAAATAAGTCTTTTATATGAGTATGTAGTTCTCCAGGATAGATTTTTAGATAAATTTCATAGTTATTACCGAAAATGGTTAGGAACCACTGAACAACATTGTCAAAAAAAGAAGTCTATATAACATGTTTTTTATCATTGTACAATAATTTCACAGCACTTTATATTGTACTGAAGCTTCAGAAGATGGCTTCTTGGGTTACATTCAGTATAAATAGACATCTCTCCACCCTATGTGTCCATTAAATTGAGGGTTTACAATATTCATTTTTGTATACGTTCAAGAAAGTGGATGCATGAATAAAAAATATATATATGTGTGTGTGCGTGTATATATATATATATATATATATATATATACATATATATATATAACTGTAAGAAGCTAATATGCATGCAAGTTGCATAATATATATTTGTAAATATTTTGTAAGTATATTTACATGTAAGCCTATGTAATCATGTTTATGTTTTTTCATGCATGTAAAGAAATACAAGTATGCACACAATTTTATTTTCATATTTGTGAAAGCTGTTTTGCATAGAGATGAAAGAATATTTGTAGTTATGGTTGCATGTAATGAGTATATCCTTACATGTAATTGTTGGATAGCAATTATCAGCGAAATCAATGCAAGTCCTGTTATGTATCACTCTCAGGCACATAAATGTCAAATCTTAAACAGCTGAAAGGAACGAACGCTAAAAGGTCCTTAAAAGAAGAAAAGAGAGAAAAAAATAAATGCAATCTTGGTCCTATATCTTTATAAATTGTTGGAAAAAATCAGAAGCCATTTAGATGACAATAATCCTGATTTTCAAATTATCTCCCCTGGAAAACAGGATCTATGGCTTCAGAAATTGCTTTCTTTTTAAATTAGCTTCTAATTTTATTTTGTTTGGCTGTTACAGAAATGTTTTGAGGGGTTAACTTCATTTTTTTTTTGTTTTTTCCCAATTAAAATCAAGTTGCTAGAGTTCTTTCTTAAATTGTCAATTTTTTCTCCTCTGATTTCATAAGTTTTAGAAACAGGAATTTAAAAAAGAAATATCCAACTACGTAGAAAGAGAATGATTAATTTGTACTTTATGTGTAGCACCAACAGTAATTATAAAAAAAGACAAAACTGAATCTTCTCAATTTTACATATTAGAGTGAAATGACAATTTCAGAAGATCATGTTTTGCACAAATGAGATTTTTTAAGTTTATTTTGACATTTTGCCAGCGCTTTCTGGCTTTTTCAAGGGAATTATGATATTGGGATATTTTTTAATATAAGATAAGTTTGTAAACCAATATGTCTAAAGTGATCAAGACAAAGAAAGGTTAACCGATGTTTTTTTGAGTCTAGGCAATGCCATATGACCTTGCTTTAATTTTCTTTTTTTTTTAAATTACGTATACACACTATTATCCAGCATGGTAAAAAAGTTAGCAGTCTCATGAGCCATTGCAAGTGACTTGGATCTCACTAAGAACTCTACAATCATGGCCTTGTGCCAGATTAGGCTGAGCATACAGAATCATATATGCTCTATATCTTGCAACTGGAAGGGGTAAAACAAAACGTAAAAAATGAAAAATATGAATAAAAATTAAATGAAAAAACAAAATGGAAAAAAAAACAACAGAAAAAAATATGAATGAAAAACAAAAGAAGAAAGAAATGGTACGAGTAAATATTTATGTACTGTGAGATTTTACAAGAAGTACAAGACTGACAACTACTTAGGAGGGCTTCCTGTCCAGATTTGAAATAGGTTTAGTTTTTCTAAATTTTCTTAAAATTTCCCCTCTTGGGCAAATGTGTGGTAAAGAGAGTCACAGACCCAATATCAGGGATGAGACTTAAAAAACCTGGTGGCCTGCTATCTTAAACTCAAATACAGAGTTACACCCACGGAAGGCTCAATAGTTATATCAGTAGTAATAATAGTTGCAGCCATATTTGACAGCAGTAGAAATAGTAATAGTAGTAGTAGTAGTAGGAATAATGATGCTGATAATGATAATCGTAAAAATCATAATACATTCTTTTTCAAAATTATAATAATGCTATCATGAAATCCCCACCCACCCGACTCGAAAGCCATTAATTCCGATTGGTGTTTTCGTTATGTCATGTTTTCTTCCCATGTAGCATTGTGGGGGATATTTTTCAGCGTATTCGGGATCAGGCTTTCTAGTCGCTTACGGGCCTTTACTTCCTCTTCCAAATCTTTCCGGAGCTTTTTCTGTTCCTGGAAAGAAAGAAAAAAAAAAAAGTTTTGCATGAAAGATTACACATATATTTGCAAGTATACAACTCTACTGTATAGCCCCTCCACCCATTTTCTATGATTGTTTATTCTGTTCACATTGTCTAAGACAAATGATACATTCACAGTGTAATAAAAGGCGATCATTTCAAATAGTTCCAACACGACAGAATTTACAATATATATATTTCGAGTGCACACACACTCACACACACACAAATATATATATATATATCAAATACCCACACACATGCATATATAACAAATACACACACAAATATATCAAATACACACACACACATGTATATATCAAATACACACACACATGTATATATCAAATACACACACACATGTATATATCAAATATACATACAAATATATATATAAATCAAATATACATACACACATATATATAAATCAAATATACATACACACATATATATAAATCAAATATACATACACACATATATATAAATCAAATATACATACACACATATATATAAATCAAATATACATACACGCATATATATAAATCAAATATACATACACGCATATATATAAATCAAATATACATACACGCATATATATCAAATATACATACACACACATATATATATATATATATCAAATACAGTAAAAGCAGATGCAAATAGAAATGCAAAAGGCTGTGAAAAAAACAATACGAGATATTATTTTCAGTTGATTAATTGAAAACTAGAGCAAGCCTTTACAAAAGTTAAATGATTGGAATGGTGTTAATAGCAACATTAAAAAACTGTAATATTATTGTTAATAGCAAGAATCGAAACAGAAATATCATGATCAATAGTTATAATAATCAAAACAATTTTTTAATGTTTTTACGTCATCTTTACTTGATTTGATCCAACAGAAGAAAAAAAAACACTTTTTTTTCTCTGTCTTTCACATTTTAAATGTATAAAACCACGATCGTGAACACGGGTGATGTATATAATCAGGTAAAAAACAATATCCATTTCAAGATAAATTTTAATTGTGAATCGATCACACCTTTCACATCAAGAGCAATCAATTCAAATGATCTCAAACACTGCAATGTCCTGTGCATGGACCAACAAATCTGGCAAAATTCAACCTCCGATAATAGCCAGTTGTCTAGTAGTTTTGGTGCATACTCACACAAGAGATTTATTGAATCATAGGTTTTTAAGTAGCAAAGAGATATTCAGTCAGCTCTCAATAAGATAAAACAAAATTACAAAGCTTCTTTTATGGGAGAAAAAATGGTCTAGTCTATAGATAAAAATTGATAGAAATAATTTTCCTTGAAATATTTATCCAAATTAAGATTATTTTTTTGAGCCACACACCAACTAATGAATTGTCTAAGGGAAATGTGAAACATTATTCATCCAAATGGTCACCATTTTTCAAAATGACTTTCATCTAAAACACACTTCTCTATGCCAATGGCTTCAAGTCAGAAGCTATAGAGAAATGTTAACTTGCTGCAGAAGTACCATTAGTTTCGTAGGGACAGCTAATTTTTCTCATCAACTCCACAGATCACTTTTTGTAAACAGAAAGCCAAGCCATGATCAATGACAGGTCTACCCATCAAGGCTATCAGCTATGTCTCTTTGATGATCAATCAAATAAACTAGACTGTTGATATAATGAGAAAATGTGACTGATGAAATGCAGACGGTGCTTCTAAGGGGTTGAAACTAGCTTGATTAGATTTTTTTCTAGCACGCAAATACATTTTCGTTGATTTAGAGGAATATCTTTTCCTTTTTTTTTGACTTCATATGTTTATGAAATGAAGGGTCGGAAACATGAGGAAGACAATGGGCATGACCCAAGATACAATTGTAGAATTCTTAATTTAAAAATCAAGGAGTCATAACATCTTATCAATTCACTTGAAATGAAAACTTCTTAGTCACACAATAATAACTCCAACGTTGAATTTTCAACAAAAAAAAAAGGCAGGCAAAAACTACTGAATAATTCAATATAGACTTGCATTGCAAATTAAACCATCCACTAAGAAACCTATTCACTTGAAATTTTTTTCCTAGACATGATAAGGAGTAAATGTATAAATTTTCAGCCACCAAGCTCAATTGGTGCAGCCTGTACGTATGATATATGAATAGATGATAGCCAGCCAGACAGCAAGACTAACTTGAAAACTGAAGAAACTTATGTTGATAGTTACTAAAGTTTGAACGTGGTCCTGGAAGGTGAACATCTTTTTTAATTTTTTTTTTTTTTTTAAATTGAATCTAAAATCATAAATCAGACGTTATGAACTACCTTCAGAGATTTATTTATACTTTGAACTTGAAAGGTTTAAGCTAACAAACAACTGAATCAAAGGTTAGTTAAGTAAGATTTTTTTTTTCAGATTTCCTTTGTATAACTCCATCAATTGAAGAAGTGTATAGACAGAGAGAGAGAGAGAGAGAGAGATAAACAATCTAAATGCATCCCAAGAGATGCATAAGATAACAAGCACCATAAGTTCAATTCTATGTGGTTGCTTTTGTGGTTACCATCTCGACTGATTCATTCAAGAGTTTTCCACAGATGTACATTCCGTTGTGGATGTCCATGGACATCAATAACAAGCTAGAATGTTAAAAAATGATCCATCCACCATCCATAAGTCCATATCTGTGATTTCTGATTTCAAAGGGATTCTAAACAAAGTGGTTGTGGCAGGTGGAGCAAGAGGAAAGTAAGGATTGTTCAGCCAAAAATCTGGTAATTAAAAAAACAATAGGTTCAAGTTAAGGTAAGTGTATAATAGTTATCAGTACGATGCTCTCGAGTTTTAGTGTGGTGTTTTTTTTTGGGGGGGGGGATAAATCAGCTTCAAATGAGTATATATAACATTTTTAGCTAAATATTAGCCATTTTTGCGGACAGTTTTTGATTTTAGCTATAAATAATCAACAATACTTAACAACACTGTAGAAAACAGGGGAGGTGGGGAAGGAGAATAATTCCAACATATAAATTTTAAATTTTCAAATTTGTTCATGAAGTTTCAATGAAATTTATTTTACTCAAAGTTTTTCTGGGGAGGAGGTGGAGGAAGAGGAGGAAAATTATTTCTCATGTAATTTTAGATTGACAATTTTGAATGTTTCCACAACATTTTTCTCTCTTTTCATTTCATACCTAGGTTTCATTTACTGTAAAAATTAAAGGTTGTACCATCTATTTTCTCCTTCTTCATCAATATATCAAGGTTTATCAGCTCTGAATAAAATCTTATTCCCTCCTTTCTATTCAAAGGTTTTGGTAAATTTCAGAGTTAAAAATTATATTCCAATATGTTTCTAACACAGAATTTGCTATATCATATTGAGGGGAAATTAATGAACAACCATAGAAGTGCAAGATTTCGCCAAAGGCAAAGAATTTAATGATACATACTAAGCATACGGGATGTGGCTCTATAATTAAATCATAACTTACTAGTCCAAGCAAAGCGTTTTTGTGTGAAGATTTTAAATCATCAACTGCCACAGCTGTGGCTAATTTTGAGCAAAAAAAAGGTGTATCATTTTCAATCGTAGTCCTGACGTCGTAAATGAAAGATGGAAACTCATCTCATAAAGCCGACCCGTCAATTGGAATTATTTTTTTATAGAATAGAAAGACGACTGTCCAATTTTTAGATCTATCGAGGTGGGGCATAGAGCAGAATAAGGTGAAAACCACTGGGCTATTCCAATTAACTCGTCAGCTGGGAAACAATGCAGGCAAAGATTAATTAATATGTCGATGACTAAAGGCTGAGAGATCAACCATTTCATCTCAAACATCCAATTTATTAAATCTAATCTTTATTTAGACACAGACTCAAAAAAAGGAAGTACAGAGATGTGGCAAAAGAAATCAATTCAGAAAGTTAGTTTTGGACTTATGAAATTCTTGCAGGCTGAAAGAATACATTGGAAAGGCACTGGTTCTGAAACCAATCAATTAGATCACTAGAATAATTCAATGCTGAAACACAGAATAGGAGACGACCAGATCTGAAGTGCAATGAGAAATAGGAGCTATATCAAAATATACTTTTTAATGGACTGATAAAGATGTGTGTGTGTGTGTGTGTGTGTGTGTGTAAAGGTAAATGGTTGACCCGAAGGTTCCTCTTTTGTTTGCTACTATCTTTCCAGATAGGGGTGGGGTAGGGGAATTGATTCCCATCCCTGATTCATACCTCAATCCTAATTACACAGCTTAGAGTGTACTCAACTAGCTGCTGAATGCATAGGGAAATTATCCAAATGAATTTTCAACACCATTTGCTCATAGGGTAGCAAGTTTGTTTATGTTCGAGAACTAGCAGTATTGAGAAGTGGCATGGAATGGCAGGGAGTTAATGTTTGAGAACTAGCAGTATCAAGAAGTGACAGGGATAGAATGTATTGCTCAGAAACTAGTGTATGCATATATATATATATATATATATATATATATATATATATATATATATATATATATATATATACATACATACATACATACATACATACATATATATATTTCACACTTGAAGATACTTGTTTTATTATCTTAAATCTCTGCTGAATGCTTTCCCTCAGGGAACTAAATGGAACTTTTGGGATAAAAATCTAAAATGGACATGTCTGCCCTCTCCAATACAAGTAAATGGGAAAAAATGATATCTAACGTTAGTTTGGCAAAATCGAAATATTTTTTGTTTTTTTCCTTGAAGTATTCATTTTTATTTCATGCTTATCTTCCAAACACAGAACAAAAGAAAATCAAATAGCCCACTACAGCTTATTCAACTTTTTCAGGAACATTTCTTTTCCCACTTTGAACTAATCCACCATCTACTGATCAGCATGGGTAGTAAGCAGAATGGTTGAACACAATATAAACCTTTGAGCTACAAGATATTAAAAAAAATAGAAAAAAAAAGTGGGGAGGTGGTATTTAAAATGACACACGATGCAGATACCAACACTTCAAAAGTAGAATGAAATTAAAACACAATGCTTCAAAGATTCTAAGGTTGCAATGGTTTATATGGTGTGGTAGTGCGTTCCAACTTCCAAGTGGAGATATTGTTGCAAGTTAATAGAGATTTTGGCTGAAGAATAAATCATTTTTATGATTAGTTTTTTTTCAGAAAGATTCATTTCTCACTAATAAATGCAACTATTGAAGTAAAAAAAATCAATAATATCCACAATATGCAAACAAATCATCATATACATAAATATGAGAGTGAAATGACAATATCAGAACGATTGCAATAAAGATGTATCATATTCTGACATATTGCCCTAAGCCAGGATTTGTCAAAAAATGAAGAAACACACATTACAGACACGTTCATACACATGCTTTACACACATGACCTGCATACACACACATGCACACAAACATACACAAACATTGAATACACAAATATACGCACACACATTGGATATACATGCATACACACATATTAGGTACACATATATGCATGTACAAGCACACATTAGATACTTATATATACATGCATGCGCACACATTAGATACACATATATACATGCATACACACACATTAGACACCTATATATACATGCATACGCACATACTAGATACACATATATACATCCATACGCACATATTAGATACACATATATACATGCATGCGCACACCTTAGACACACATTAGTTAGATGTATATACAGGCATATGTACACATACATACACAAGAGATACACATATATATACACACACATATTACACATAGAGTGTACACGCATTTTTGCCTAAATCTCATTCCATCCATTTACGAGTAAAACCTGCAATATCAAAAGCAGAGGAAAACAGCATGCATATTTATAAAAAGTAATTAATACATCTATATACATATATATATATATATATATATATATATATATATATATAGATGTATACATACAATCAATATGTCGGACTCTCGGTCCAAACACTCAGACTATAAAAGTCAAAAGAAACTTTCTCTTCGATTATGAAAGCTCAAGATGAAGCAAGGAGGACACAATATTCTATCGAGATATTCAATAAAATCATTCAAAAGGCAAGTGATATTTGGTGCAAATCAGTCTGAGGAAAGATCTGAATATTGGGGCAAGAAGAATCATACAAGGATTTTATTGGACTGTTGCCCTAATCTCGTTTTGTTTTTTTGTTTTTTTTCCTAACACAATGCTGTAACACCATGTCTTCGTAACTCTTTGCCTTAATGCTTCCAAGATGGGGGCCCCCTGTCCCATCATTTTAGAAACCTCTACCCACTCATGACACCTACCTGAAGAAGGCTGTAGAGTACAACAGTCAAAACATTGTGTTAAAAAGAAGAACCACTAAGATGAGGGCAACAGTCAAAAAAAAAAAAACGTGTACAGTCATACCTCTCTCAACGTGGACGATTCATTCCACAAAAGGTTTTGTTATATGAATATTTGTTAAGTAGATGATTAAACCAACTAGATTTCAGCTATTTGTTCCAAATAAAAAAAATCAACGGGATAATAACAGTGTAAATAATCTATAACATATTAATTACATATTAAATAATGTACAAATACGAATAAACATCTAAATAATGTAATAAATACATAATCTTATTATAATTCATCAAATGTCCATCTGTCTATCTGAAAAATAAGTCCCTAGATACTAGATATAAATGTAAATAATTATAAATGAAATCTAGATAATTCTGGATGGTTTTATCTAATTTCATAGTTCTTATTCTGTTTTTTTTTTTTCCCCTCACAAACTCGAGATATTTCATTAAAAGATCTACTTTTTAGCAATTGGGACCTTCTCTCATTAAGTGGAATTTTATTATTAAAGTCTTTAGTTATGAAAGGCACCACTGTATATCAAAGAATTTCACAACGATAATAAAAAAAATAAACATTTTTACCATAATGTTTCAGATGGCCAAAATGAATTGAAATGAAGTAAACATGAAATTCAGAAGAGAATCCTTCCTTTCTACACAAATGATCTCAAGAGCACACCATCACAAAATTCATTTCAAGCTGTTCAGACACACACGTACACACACTATTACATATTTGCTCACCGAACTTATTTCTTTCAGGTGATCTTTCAAGGCATAAACTGTGTCGACCAGCCCCCTAAAAATAAGAATAAATTTAGTGAAAATATAAAGGTTTGTTGGTTGTTGTTTTTTTTTAACAAGGTCTTAGTGAAAGACACCAAGGAGACATTGTGTGAATGTTTTTTCTTTTTTTTCTTTTTTTTTTTTTTTTTTTTTAATAAGAGAACAAAAATAGTCGATTTCATGAAGAAAGATAGGAAGAAGGAAAGTAAAGTGATGTGGGTTTGTGTATGTGTAAACTGGTACTAATCATATATGCCGGTACATATTTCACTGCGTCCAATGCTTTGGTATCATCGACTTGGGTGGAGGGTACAATTTCCAAGGCTGAACATGGACAGTTACAGGGCTCAGAAAAATTGTAATGAGCACTAGTCCTTTAAACACCCTCATGAGTGATTCAGTCTTACAGACCAGCATATATGGTATACCATTTTGATTCAAGATATATAATAATTTAGAGCTGATTGAGAAAGGAAGGTGATATCGGGGTAGATAAATGGATGTATCCAAGAGAGAGAGAGAGAGGGGGGAAAAAAAACAAATAGATGGACAGAGAATACACATTGTACACATGGGAAGCGAGTAAAAGAAAAAGATAAGTGCAAAAGAGATACAAGAAGTGAGACACAAGTATAGAAAGGAGAAATCAAAGAAGATCTTTGATTTGAAGAAATGGTCAGCAGGAACTGAACAGCCACAAGAATTCAGAAAACTGAAGAAAGCAATAAGAATCAACACACTATGCACAGACCCCCCCCCCAACCACCCCCATACCTGTACCCCTCCCACACATTGAACGTCCAGGGGACCAGTGATATCCTTGAGTCAGATTATGGTCAGAGGGTCATGATTTCAGGAGCAGTAAACCTCACATGGGCAAACAAAAAAGCAAATATAACTTGTACAGTATCAGATCAATGTCCCGAGGTCAGATTAGGGTCACTGGGTCTTGCTGCCAGGGGCTTAGGAGAGTATCAATGTTTATAAATGAAATGCACGTCAGTGACTGGTTTAGTGTTTGAAATATTAATCTGATAAACCAGGGCTCTAAAACTATATTCCATACTCAAAATTCTGTAGAAAATCAAAAGAATGCCTCTAATTCCCAAAGTTCTTGAGTTCAAGAATGCCCTGAATTAAAAATTGTTCTAATCCAGAACTTCTTTGTGGTAGCAGAATACTAAGCAGTTACAAAAGATTATTTCTTCTCAATAATTATCTGAATATTATCGGGAAAATTCCCAAGTGGGAAAGCAAGAAGACATTAATCATTGAATATATTAATATATCGAATCCTCAGTTTCAGCTGAACTATAAAAACTACCAATAATTTTCTCCTTTCACTTTTGATATACTGAAATCAGATTTTGAAATCAATCTCAAGTCAAAATAATACGCAAAATTTGAATCTGATATTCTTGTTTTAATTCTTTAGGTTTGAATGACTGAGTTTCCAGGATGCAAATTTAATGCATCAACTAAATCAACAGTTTTCATGTTTTTTATTTATTTATTTTTTTTCCCAATAAGCTGTTTTAATGTCTGTTGTTGGGCATATAAGCCTTCCCTGAGTAAGTGTGAGACACAGGGGATGATGGGTCTGGAGAAAGAAATGGATACATGCCTTTCCTAAGGGCATTAGTGCATAGTGAACAAAAATAGTCTCAGATGGAGTTTGAATTTGGTTTGCCGAACCAAGTTTTTATGCCGTTAACTGCTCAATCACTTGCACCTGGACAGGTTACCAAAGTGAAACCTAATCAACTAGGGTAGTGTCCATTCCAAAAAGGTCTGTTTGGAAAGGGTTAGATTTCATGGTGGGTGGAGCAGTCTGCCATTAAAGTGATGTAAAATAATTTTCTGTTCATCGAATGAAACAACAGCTTCTAAGTATTTTCATTATTTCTCATCAATATTTCCAATTTATATATTTCATACCTAAAATTAGATAATCCTAAAGAATAAATGTCAAGGAAGATAGTAATTCATAAAAATTGAAGAAAAATCTATTATCTTCATTTTTTTTTCAAATTTATCTTCATTAGATTTCTCAAGAACCGCTGATCCAACAACTTCAAATTCAACAGTGCACTACCTTGTATGCAGATTAATATATCTTCTGAATGTCAACCTGGTACAAAAGCAATCACGGTGCATGTAAACACAGAGAGATTTCTCCAATCACCAATGAGATGTTCACCTTTTTCGGGGTTTGTTCAACATTATAATGAGAAATGGATGGAATCTCAGGAATACAAAAATTATTTCATTTTCAGAACGTTTACTCATCGAGAAGGGAAACAAACAATTGACCATCATTTTGTGATTGATGAGGGAGCATGAATAAGTCTATAGCCTGACATAGGTAATCGATGACCTTTGATCTAACATTTTCACTGTATAATACTCATCACTGAAAATGAAGGTACATTAAAAAGGAAGGAAAGAATTCATGCTCAAAGAAATATCTGTTGCTTAAAAATAAATGCTCATTGATATACCCACATATATGAAAGTTGTTTTTGTGTTGGACAAGAGGTATTCAACCTGTACACAGAAAGAAACAGAGAGGTAAACATGCACATGTGAGAGAGAGAGAGATGGTGAAAGAGAGATTGGATACATGAGAAAGAGAAGATATGAGGGGAGAGAGGAAGATAAGATGGATACATACATGTTTCAATTCCAATCTCAAGTAAGTTGCATTGCTTACTTGAGAACAGGTACTACAATTTATTCTTGAATCAAAAATTAAAAACACTCTAAAGCTTCCTTGCTTCTTGCTGCATGTTGATCAGTGGGATTGTCAGAACTTATCTGATAAATAACAGAAGTATTTCATCAACTTAAATATCTATAACCAATCTGAGTATAGAGATGAAGAATTAAATAATGGATATTTAGTTCCATACATATCTAACAGACAAACACACAGTATACATAGTGAGTTCATAATCTAAACAAAAAAAAGTGCCATCTATGTCTGTCCACATGTTTGTATTCTTATAGAAAACTACGCATCCCAGAACAAAATTGAAGGCATATACAGAATCAGTACATCTCAATCACCCTACATTATATGTTTCTAGGTCAAATTTCACAAAAAAAAAAAAATGTGGATTTCATATGGAGCCCGCATTCAGGCTTGCATATAAAAAAAAGATTTTTCAAGGGGAATAACTATCAAATGCTGACACTTAACTTGAATATATAGAATTGTTGTGTCTGTATATTTATATTCTTACCAATCAAGAACTATGCATATCTCAATTTACCACAGCAGATATTTTAGCCTTGAATTTCACACTATGAATTTATTGATTTATGATTGATAAATGTGTCATCCACAGAGCTGTTTTGTTGTATTACAACTCTTCAATGTGACTTTAGACTATCCAATATTCCTTCCAGTACTGCTGGGTAGGGTCAAAACCTTCCCTCCAGACCCAGAGGCAGATGCTTTACCCGAGCTCCACGCAGAACTGGACAGTCAGTAAGACCGAATCAAACAATATATTTACTTACACATAATTCCCCATATATATATATGTATATAATATACTATAAAGATAGCGAATGTTTGCTTCCAACTAATTTGGTTTTATAGATTCCTAAATGGTCACACCTTTAGAGCTGAAAATTTGTATACTAAGATAACTTGACCATGGCATAAATATAGGATGGATTGTATTGATCTCTTCAGTAAGTTTAGGGTGATGTCAATTACAGCATTTTCTAAATCTAAGGTCTGCAAATTTGTGTACAGAGGTAACTTAATCCCATGATGAACAGAGGATAGCTGGTGCTGTCCTCTGAAGGTTGATTTTCATATTTCCAAATCCTAGGCATACAGATGCGCTCTACCTGCTGCAAATGTGTATACAAAGATAAGATGAACATAAAATAAGGTAGCATTGACCTCTGGTGACCTCAAGAGGTCAATTTGAAGTCAGATCTTTAGGAACAGGTCAATTTTGGCATTTTCAAATCTAAGGGAGATGGCCGCAACCTATGAGCTGCAATTTGTGTATATGGGTAACTTGATCCCATGATGAACATGGGAGTGGTGGCAGTGCTAACTATGTCAGCTTATTGAATTTGATGTTCAAAAATACCTGAAGTTGATTTTACTAAAATCATTTTTTGACCTGCATAAAGTTCTATTTAAGCTGATTATGATAGAGAAATGACAGGAGAACTTTTTTTTAACATAAATTAATTTTTCTGATCAAGTATCCGAGAGGTCAAATGATCACTTCAAGTTTTCATTGATCAATGAAAAAAAAAATTGTTTTCAGTCGAAGTCGGATTTTTTTTTTTTTTGCCTCAAATCTATAGACCATTCTGATTCAAATTTATATACTTTTACAGTCAATTTGAAAAAGAGGAGGTCAACGGTTGACCTAAAATTGTTCTGGACTGACCTATTTGTGACTTTGTGCCAAACAAAGCTAAGCTTAATAAACAACATATATCACCATGGGTTGGTACCTGTCATACATCAATGACTAACTAACTACTTTCTTCACCTCTTCACAGCCAAGTATATTCTATAAAAAGTAATTCCTGAGCCAGGATTTTCTTGTGAGAAATTGATGAAAACTGAAAGTTTTCGTTGCATGTTCAATGTATGGTTCTCGTTGAATATATATCAACTTATGCAATACATGATATCTAATACACATAATACATACAAGTGTATTTTCACACAATTCAGTCGACACAATTACCAGCCTTGCAAACTATCCATTGTTTGTTTATATAAACATTTACACATCTGTCATAAACATATATAAATATCACACACATTCTTCATAAATATCCATTGCAATATACACACATTTCCCTTCATTGTAATCCTATGTGTGTGTGTGTGTGTGTATATATATATATATATATATATATATACATATAATATAAAAACACACTTTTCCTATGTATTTACTTCACTCACACAATCTGACGGCATTACATCTCCACAACTTCAACAAACACAAGAAATGCTTTATACATTTTTTCTCCAGTTTGGTTTTACATCCAGTCATGTGAACAACTGCATTTTTGCTGCAGCTTTTTTTTTGCATTACTAATTGCTTCAACGAAATGCATGAAGCCTATCTTTATGAAGATAAACATTTTTTCAGGTGTAACAATTTCTCAAAGTTTTCACTTCAACTGTCAAATCACTACATATACACATACATTATACATATACACATTATATATATATATATATATATATATATATATATATATATATACTAATTTCCTAAATCTTTCACTTTCACATTGTTAAATTACTACCACCAAATATATAAATAATT